>CM025662.2:3386303-3415687 GCA_014621495.2 Entosphenus tridentatus
ATCCCCTGTGGGCTGGTGTAACCAGGAGGTTCCTACCAGTAAGAGGAAATATCCCAATTGTTTCAACTCCCTCTTCAGGAATTGCGAGTCCAGTGTGCCGACCAGCAGAACGATGCAGCAATCCACAGGCTATGACATCAGGAGTACATTTTGCAGAGCTTCAAATCCTGCGATGTCACGACCGGCGTGTCTGCCAGTTCTCGTATGCTTCGAATACATGACGATTATTCGGAGGCGCGATTGAATTGCACCTTGCATTAATTCGCAATTGAATTCATTAATTGTCTGCGCATTACTTCAGTCCGCGAGGATCCAGTCGTCTCGAGAAGGCCACCTCTGTTGCAAGCCACTCACTGATAATGCAACTCGCGTTATTGTCACACGGCAACGGCAGTGATGCACAAGCACACGTATCAACAAAAAGTCAACACATTGGTCAATCACACTGGCCTAAGAGGTGGCATATATATATATAAAACATGTGACGTTTCCACGAATGGGCCCTCTTCTTAGCAATAATGGACGTGGTATGCGTGTCACCGCACATGTATTTATAGCTGAGGTTCATACTTAGTGTGTGTATTTAAAGGGTATTTTCATTCATTATAGATCCATGGAGTATACCCACAAGCCCGCTAAATGGGATTGGTAAAACGTACACATGTAGCAGGAGCCTCCTGAAATAAACATTTGAGAATCGAGGCTTCATAAAATCCTCATTGGCAAATCAGCGCTATATTTAGTTAATTCATTAAGCCAATTGTCAAACCCAGGAAACCCAAGACGTTCATCTAATTGCCTTCTAACTCTCGATAGCACGAGAATTGGAATCGGTGACAGCCTTTTGCCGTTGCAGCAATCAACGTTTTGGTAAAGGGCCCTTATTTCCTCCCTTAGCATCATAACATCTTCCTTGGAAAAACATCTTGAAGCAGATTGGATGTAACCACATTTGCAAATTTGATTTGTAACTTTGAACCCTGCACGTCCATCGATAGTCCAATTTTAATATGCGATTGAGGTGTGTAATGTCTTGCATACTTGATTTATTTTTCATTTATTAATGTTTTTTAACCTGCTCACCTTTTCTCTATTTTGCACTCATGTCGTTAATATTTCCCCCCCCCCCCGCTGTTTGTTGTTGCAACTTGCTGACCAGCTCCGGCTGGACGTCTGTGAAAAAAAGCTTCACAGCTTATCGGATTTCTCCAATCTAAAATAAAGATTCTGATTCTGATTCTTCCCCCGGCAAACAATTGGCATGATATGTATTATTAATGTAAATATGGATGCCTGGTTCAAACCCAGGGGCACCAAATCGCATAACAGTGGCAAAATAATCCTTAACGGAGCCTGGCCTGGATGTCCCATTGAGGTCGACTCAACCAAAACGCAGCCTTCATAGGTTCTCGCGAACAGCGCTTGCTGTGGCAGTCAAAGACGCCCGTGTCTTTGTAGTGTGCCCTAAAAATGTCGAGTTGCCGATGTGTCTTCAAGGTAAAATTCGCAGTCGCACACTCATGTCATTGTCTATCGACTGTCGGACAAAGGTCTTCATATGCCGTCACCAACTCTCGTGTTCTAACGCTGCGACGATTCGTCTCGCCCCTAACCCCCCCCCCTCCCTGCATGCTGACTAATCTCACCGCTGCATATTGTCCGGGCGTCTGTCTTTATGTTTGATGCCTGGAGACGGAATAATAGAGGGTCCCCGCCGTTACAACAAACATTCTGCATAAATTCCACGCGAGTTACGGCCTCCATGTGAAATTCCAGAAATTATTTTTATTTCATGAATTACTCATGACGTTCCATAACCGTTCATCGACACTCAGTGTGAGGTCAGGTTTCACGCCGTTTTGAAATTCCGTTGGAATCTTCTGTGGTGCTTTCCCTTTTCATGAGTTTTCCCTTGAGTGCGGCATCACTGGACACGTGGACCCAGCGTGCATGCGGCCGAGATTTCCATGCATATTCGCACCCAGTAAGGTGCATTAGCTGCACACAAGCCTCACACTGCTGATGCAAGGTTGAAACTAGCACATCACCACCACCACCACGTGAGCCAGTGTGCATGCAGCTGATATTGTCTTGTGTATATACCCAGTACGCGTTTGAAGTGGTTATACGCCTACCCTTGCTCTATATTTTGTACTATATCTTTTATTTTTGTTTTACCAGGTAAGGCCTGGCTAATCACAAATGATATCTCAACGAAGTGGCTTATGTGGAAATTATATTAGCCAAATAACGCAAGTTTCTCGATGCGGAGGGAAACCCGGAGGGCCTCGAGAACAATGCACGCAGCCACGGGGAGAAAGACACGCAAATTCGAGATATACAGCAGCAGGCGTCAGGATTGGGATTGAATTCACGACCTCCTGTATAGCAGGCGAGGTAGTTAACATCTCCTAGCCACCGTGATGATGATAAGAGAGAGAGACGCAAACTCGAGATATACAGCAGGCGTCAGGGTCGGGATCGAACCCACGACCTCCTGTATACCAGGCGAGGTAGTTAACATCTCATAGCCACCGTGGTGATGATGATGATGAGAGAGAGAAAGACACGCAAATTTGAGATTGACAGCAGGCGTCAGGGTCGGGATCGAACCCACGACCTCCTGTATAGCAGGCGAGGTAGTTAACATCTCATAGCCACCGTGGTGATGATGATGAGAGAGAGAAAGACACGCAAACTCGAGATATACAGCAGGCGTCAGGGTTGGGATCGAACCCACGACCTCCTGTATACCAGGCGAGGTATTTCATACGTTGCCACCGTGGGACTAATGAGACCCACACGAGTGAAACCGATCCACAGCTGGCGTACTTAAATGTTGCTGGCTAGAGTCTCGATGGCCAACAGGCGTGTAGACTGGGAAAACATTGCATGTGGAGATACAGAACTGGAGCCGATGTATTTATTGGTATCCAACGGAATACTCCCAAGTGCTACGCGTAAGCATGTATACAAGAAAACCGCGGAAGCTGCATTGTCACCATCACTACCATTCTTTTAAGACACTCCTCCGGGCGTATCTGACGTGCTCTTACACATCGTCCACCGTAATTACTGTGGCGTACGCGATGGGGCCACTTCAGCAGTCCACCTCGTCCGCTCCTCTTCGGAGTTGTGGATGAGAACTTCCGCGCATTTCTAACCTCGGAGCTGTAAGCGCATAATCCGCGGGCGTAGTGCAACTCGGGCGGCTGGAGAGAGGAGGGGGGGGGGTGAGAGGAGGGATGGGGAAAGGGATGGTGAGGAATGGGGAGGGATGGTGAGCGATGGTGAGGGATGGAGGGCGAGTGAGGGAGAGGGAGGGAGAGTGAGGGAGGGAGGGAGAGCGAAAAGCGAGTAAGGAAGGGATGGATGGAGGATAGGAGAGGGAGTGAGGCGTTAGATGGGAAGAGAGCGAGAGGGAGGGAGTGAGGGGTAATGTGGGGAGAGAGAGAGAGAGAAAGAGGTAGGAGGCGAGAGGCGAGAAGAGAGAGGGAGGGATGGAGGGGTAAGATGGGGAGAGGGAGGGAGTGAGGGGTAAGATGGGGAGAGGGAGGGAGGGAGTGTGTGTGAGAGAGAGAGAGCGCGCGAGTGAGCTGCGGGAGAGAGAGAAAGAGGGCGCTGGTGGGGCGAGAGAGAGAGAGAGCGAGAGAGGGCGAAGACGAAGGGGGTAGGAGGAGAGATGCTGCGAGCGCAGGGGGCGCGTGTCGTGAGTGAGCGGTACCATGCTGCTGCTGCTACTGCTGCTACTGCGGCTGCTGCTGCTGTGGCCGTGATTAGGGACGAAGAGGGGGAAGCGAGGATGCCGTGCCCGACAGCGCTGTGACTGCACCTGTACTCCGACGGCTCCTCAACCCGTGCGCTTCCACACAGGTGAGAGTGAGTGTCCGGTGGCGTGCCGGTCATCGTAGGTGCTGCTCGCTAACAGCACTTGCCCCAACAGTCTGCTGTGCCTATACGGGCGGTCTTTGCCTTTGTGTCGGTGGCGAATGTCTGAACCGGGTTCTGGGCCTCCCCTAGGTCGACTCAGCCTCAAATGAGTAGCTTGTGCGGTGTGTAAACATTGCCGCTGGGGAGACAAAGGTAGCCGGGCTAACAGCACTTGCCCCAACAGTCTAGGGCTATACGGGGGATCTTTGTCTTTGTATATGTGGGGGAGCGGAAGTGCAGTGGTTAGCGCGCTGCGAGCCCAGAATCTTGACTTAGATTACCACTGTCATTAGCAGTGGCGACTATCGGAACGGGTCCCGGACCACCCCTAGATCGAGTCCGCCTTTAAATAAGTGCCCGGTGGTGTGGTGTGTAAACACTCGCACTGGGGAGACAAAGGCGGCCAGGCATGGTGTTATGCACCTTGCCGGTCTTCATAGGCGATCGCTAACTGCACTTGCCCCAGGCGTACGCTGAAGGATACACGTGGGGAGATCCTTGTCTTTGACGCTATATATTCAAGATGCTCACTCACAGCACAGATTGTTGTACGTGCGCGCGTGTTGGTATGTGGGTTAGTGCGTTAGTCGGGGAGGGGGGGGGGGCTTAGTGCACGCATGCGTTACGATGTTCTGTGTTACGTGTTTAACTTCATGTCGGTGTTGGCGTGTCGTCGGTGGTGTGTCTGGGTCCGTGAGTGCGTGCGGGTCAGCGGTGGGCGCAGTCGTCAGCTCGCTTCTTGCGAACACAGCCGAAGACGTGAGCTCGGGTCTCGCCGTGAAAAGCCCTCGTCAGTGGCGAGCGATATCTGACCCTGCCCAGATTTCTCCCCGAGGTCAACTCGGTCTCAAATGAGTAAAGTACCGGCTGCGGTGTTTCAACGTCGGCACTACTCGGAAGAGAAAGGCGTGCCGGGCGTGGTGCGAACCACCGCATTTTCCATCGCCCGCCGTGCCGGCCTTCATAGCGGGCCCGCTAACAGTGTAGCCGTCCACGTGGGTATCGCAGCGTTATCATGAATACGATGTCAGGGCAGTATGTGTATATATAAAATGCAACATGTAATTTGGTGACGCTGTCGCGCGATCCACACCGTGTGTGTGACTCTTAAGCGGCGCTTTTCCTCGGTCGCATTGGCGAATTCTGCTCGCAGTGGTTGGCAATTCCACTTTGCCATGGCGGGAACAAGTACATGCCACGGTATCAAACGTTGGATGCGTCTGTCAGTCGGGTTGGCTGTGCGATGTGCGTGTTTAGTGCACAGCTGTGGGTTTCGATGTGTTTCTAACCACACATCCTGAATTCGCGAAGATCTCGGAAGCGAATCAGAGGGGTTTGCGCCTGGTTTCGTTAATTTACGGAAGAGACTCGCTTGGAATGCCACAGGAATTGCAGACCGTCGGCCGCGAGGTGTCCAGGAGATGGCAGCACAGCAACGGATTGTTGAATCCATCTGTGCGGAGATGCAAGCGTGCACGCAGCGTGGTGGACTATCTCTCTTGGTTGTGCGGGTTTTCCCTCCGCACGAAGCCAAACTTCTTAATTGATGGACGTCAGTCGGGCACTCATGTGAAAGAGATCATGAAGACTCGGTGACCCATTCCTTGGTAAATACATGGCATTTGTTACTCGCTTCATCCAGCAGTGGATAGATAATGGCTGAAGATGATCATCAGTTATATACAGCGGTGGTACATAACTGATCGTCGTCATCATCATCATCCGTTACATGCTCATACAGGGAAAACCGATCGTCATCAGCCATATACAGCACTCCTCCAGATGCAGTATAGAACTGCGGAAGACGATCAGCTATCGAGAGTGTGTGTTTGTTTATGCGTAGCTACTGCAACATGCCCTTGCGTTGCTGTGCACGAAATGATAGATGGTTGGGAAAGAGCGGGGGGGGGGGGTAATAAAAGACAAAGACTGTACGTGTACTGTCCTGTATTGAGTCGCAATGTTCAAGGCGCGACATGCGGGTGGCCTCTCGCGCAAGGCAATTGCAGGGCTGCGCTTTTACCTCCGAAAGGGTCACAGAATGGCAGTCGCACGCACCGCACAGCATTCGCATTCTGCACATTCGAGGCTTGCCGACTGCAATCGGTCCGCGACGACTAAAATCTCCGCGAATGCGCCGTGCGTTCACAGACCTCGGAAGCTAAATCGGCTTTGGGAGGTCCCGGTTGGGGTGGCTTTTCGTGATGTTGTGTTTGTAAGGACGACCCGTCCGTGCACAGCAGGTGTCGTCACCACGACGACATGCCGCCCGGCAAAGCTATTCCGCGATTGATGAAGCCGTGGAAGTTGAGCGCACGTCTACTACGTGATGTGAAGAGCGGCGGCGTTGTTGCGTGGCCACGTGTGCGATAGCAGCTGCACCGGGAGGAGCGGTGGCGCTGTGGGTTTTCATAGCGCGGCACGTGAACCCCGGCCCATATGAGTTCGATTCCCGGCGAAGGTTGAACATCAGCGATATGTGTAACCGCTCCTGGCTCCCACCATCTCAGTCTCACCCAAACTGTGCCAACTCGTACTGACCAGCCAGACTGTGTGTGTGTGTGTGTGTCATAGATGAGTACATGGGTGTCAGCGATGTCTGTCTGTATGTGCTAGTGATGTGTGTATGCGTGTCGGCCGTGTGTGTCGCAGATGATTGTAGGGGTATCTGTGCCAGTGATGGGTGTCTGTGTGTCCTAGTAATGTGTGTACGTGTGTGTGTGTGTTTCAGCAATGAGTGTTTACCGGTGCGTGTGTGTCGCAGTCGATTATATATGGGTGTCAGTGAAGTGTCTGTTGCCTTTGATGAGTGTGTCTATGATGAATGTGTGTGTGTGTGTGCCAGTGATGATTGTGTGTGTGTGTACCATGAATGTGTGCGTCAGTGATAAGCGTGCGCCGCTGATGAATGCGTGCGCAATTCAGCGAAGTGCGTGTGTATGTTCGCAGCGTGTGTGTTGGGGTGTCGCCGATGATTACATGGGTGGCAATGGAGAGAGTCTGTATCCACCGGTGATGTGCACATTACGCGTTAGCATCGTGCGCGCGCGTGCGTAATTGTGATGGTGTCTGTGTGTGTGTGGGGGGGAGTGGCGATGCTGCGGTTAGCGCGCTGCGCTTCGAACACCCGGCAGCCACGGCCGACGCGAGTTCGATTCCCGCTCACGGTTAACTAAATCCTCAAATAAATATCTGGTGAGGTGTAAAAAAACAAAACATCGCCACCAGGGAGACAAAGACGACCGGGCGTGGTTCTGGCTACCCAACCCCTTTTTGTGCCGTGCCGGCCTTCATAGGTGCTCATTAACAGCACTTGCCCCTACAGTCTGTTGAAGGCTATACGGGGGATCTTTCTGTCAGCAATGATTACATGGGTGTCGGTGGTGTGTGTGTGTTTCAGTGATGTGTGTGTGTGCATTTGTCGTCAATGATTACATGGGTGTCGGTGGTGTGTGTGTGTTTCAGTGATGTGTGTGTGTGTGTTTCAGTGACGTGTGTGTGTGTGTATAAGTGATGGGTGGGTGTGTGTGCGTGTGCATTTGTCGTCAATGATTATATGGATGTCCCCGATAATTATATAAGGTGTCAGCGATGTGTCCGTGCCTGTTAGGAGCGCAATCTTACACTGGGACGTTGAGATCCGCTCATTTCACCTGCGCCTGATCGCTCCTTGTCGGCGTTTTGCCTCTGATTTTTTTAAATATCGCTTCGCGCTATCAGCACCATCATAGTACCCCCCCATTAATACTGCTCCCTGAAGGTTGTGCGGTGCATCCTTCAGCACTAGCGGCCAATTAGGGCTCTCAGAGCCACGCTAAAGCAGCCTCATCCTCTGCTTACAACGGAGAATCTCTCTAATGCCGTGACGTGTGGGATTGAAACGCAATTTTGTTCGCGCGCGTGATGTGTGTCAGCGATGTTGATGTGTGTGTCACAGTGATGTGTGTCAGTGGTGTGTGTGTGTCAGTGATGTGTGTGTCACAGTGATGTGTGTCAGTGATGTGTGTGTCAGTGATGTGTGTGTGTCAGTGGCGTGTGTGTGTCAGTGATGTGTGTGTGTGTCAGTGATGTGTGTCAGTGATGTGTGTGTGTCAGTGATGTGTGTGTCACAGTGATGTGTGTCAGTGATGTGTGTGTCAGTGGTGTGTGTGTGTCAGTGGCGTGTGTGTGTCAGTGATGTGTGTGTGTGTCAGTGATGTGTGTGTCAGTGATGTGTGTGTCAGTGTTGTGTGTGTCAGTGTGTGTGTGTCACAGTGATGTGTGTGTCAGTGATGTGTGTGTGATGTGTGAGTCAGTGGTGTGTGTGTGTCAGTGGTGTGTGTGTCAGTGGTGTGTGTGTCACAGTGATGTGTGTCAGTGATGTGTGTGTCAGTGATGTGTGTGTGTCAGTGGCGTTTGTGTGTCAGTGATGTGTGTGTGTGTCAGTGATGTGTGTGTCAGTGATGTGTGTGTCAGTGATGTGTGTGTCAGTGATGTGTGTGTGTGTCAGTGATGTGTGTGTCAGTGGTGTGTGTGTCACAGTGATGTGTGTCAGTGATGTGTGTGTCAGTGATGTGTGTGCGTCAGTGGCGTGTGTGTGTCAGTGATGTGTGTGTGTGTCAGTGATGTGTGTGTCAGTGATGTGTGTGTCAGTGCTGTGTGTGTCAGTGTGTGTGTGTCACAGTGATGTGTGTGTCAGTGATGTGTGTGTGATGTGTGAGTCAGTGGTGTGTGTGTGTCAGTGGTGTGTGTGTCAGTGATATGTGTGTCAGTGATGTGTGTGTCAGTGTGTGTGTGTCACAGTGATGTGTGTGTCAGTGTGTGTGTGTGTCACAGTGATGTGTGTGTCAGTGATGTGTGTGTGTCAGTGATGTGTGTGTGTGATGTGTGAGTCAGTGGTGTGTGTGTCAGTGGTGTGTGTGTCAGTGATGTGTGTGTCAGTGATGTGTGTGTCAGTGATGCGTGTGTCAGTGTGTGTGTGAAAGTGATGTGTGTCAGTGATGTGTGTGTGTCAGTGCTGTGTGTGTCAGTGTGTGTGTGTCACAGTGATGTGTGTGTCAGTGATGTGTGTGTGATGTGTGAGTCAGTGGTGTGTGTGTCAGTGGTGTGTGTGTCAGTGATGTGTGTGTGTGTGTCAGTGATGTGTGTGCCAGTGATGCGTGTGTCAGTGTGTGTGTGAAAGTGATATGTGTCAGTGATGTGTGTCAGTGGTGTGTGTGTCAGTGATGTGTGGGTCTGTGTCTATCTAACGTGATGTGTGTGTGTGTCTGCGTTCAACAGTGCCGTTCGTGTCAGCGCGCGTGTGCCAGTGATGATGAATGTGTCAGCGAAGTGTCTGTACCCACGTGACGAGTGTCATTTACATGCGAGAGTGGATTGGGGGGCGGGCGGGCGGGGGGTCTGAATGGGGCTATCGCTGGATGCGGTAAGCACCGTGCATTGTCTGAGAGCCACTAATGGGATCTCTCACCTCCTTTCAATTCTGCATGAACGATGCAAGTCAGCACGTAGCTATCGTGTTGGCCATTGTCTAAGCCACCTCGTGTACTGCAGTATGCGCGCCCCCCACCCCCCCCCCCAAAATAAAACGCCTTCGACTCGTTCTGCCCCCCGTGAAATGCCCCCATACCCCCCGGGGGGGGGGGGGGGGGAGGCAATATTGGCTGAGGTTGAAGCAACGCTGCACGTTTCCTGAAATGTGTGCACGCCTAAACGTAGAAGGTAAATATGCAGCGCTGGAATGGTTTGCTCTTACCGCTGTGCTGAAGGGATGGCCCTCCACTCGAGGGAGTTCTAGAGAGCCCCCCCCCTCCTTCTCCATCAGCTCCCCGCCCCTGTATATATAGTGTTTGGCCTACTCTTCCACGCTGGGCAGGCATTTTGTAAGAGGTTGGCGTAACCCACACTTTACCCCACCACACGCGACATTCGTCGATTCTCTGATAATTCAGCTGTTGAACGAATCTTGATTTGAAGCTTTCGTGACTGCAGGAACCCGTACTCTTTGATCACGTAGGTAGAACATTATAATTAAAAACTGATTTTTTTTTTAATTTTAGCAGGTAAGGCTCACTGAGCAATACAGCTCTTTTTCAGCAACGACCTGCCCACGCACAATAGCTCCACAAAGTGACTTATCATCATGTGTATAGCAGCCAGCTCCTCTCTAAACGCGTGATGATGATTCTAAACGTGGAGTGAAAAACCCGGAGGACCCGGAGAAAAATCCACACGACCACGTGGAGAGAGAAAGAGAGACGTGAATAACTCTAAATCAACAGCAGGTGTCAGGGACGGGATCGAACCCACGACCTCATGTACACCACACGAGCAATTCTTGTTAATGCCATGCGGGTCGTGGGGGTTACAGGTCCATACTTCACCACATTGGTCGTGGCCGGTTGGTCACGGCAGAGAGCATATAGCATATGGAAGCATAGACATACATTTCGATTTAAAGCTTTCGTGACTGCAGGGATTCATATTCTTGGTTCTTCTACGTGACGCTACCGAAAGAACCAAGAACATAGAAATACCGTTCAACAGTTGACTGCTGCGCTGACCTCTGCTTGGCACACGCAAATACTCCGCGCTCGCATGAGTATACGCGAACGTGTGCATGACGCCGTTCACGCGCGTGAGCATTTATGCACGTATGTATGTGTGACCATGCGTGTGAGTAATTTGTAATCAGGCGTGAATGCGAGTGGGTTAGCTGGATTTAATGTGTGGGTTGTCGTGGTGTGCGGGCGTGTGTGTGGGGGTGAGTGGGCACTCGGGATGAGTTTAAGTTAAAAAAAATTGTACTGGTAGGAACCTCCTGGTTACACCAGCCCACAGGGGATTATTGTGTCCGTCCGTCCGTCCGTCGTGCATCCAAAAATGGGAGGGGTGGGGCTGGGTGGAGAGGGGAGGGTGGGGAGGGGCTGGGTGGGGAGGGCTGGGTGGGGCTGGGTGGGGGCTGGGAGGGGTGGGGCTGGGTGGGGAGGGGCTGGTCACCCCGTGGTGCCCTTATAAAACTCAACGTTTAACCTACTCACGCCGGCTTGTGCCCGTCCTCACAGTCGGCCATATTTGCGGAATACACCACGCCGCCGTTGACCATGGCCATTGACCGAGCAACCCAACGTTCCTACCAGCTCCCTCCGCAGGAATGTGTTCTATTTTTATTTTTTCAAGGACAATCCTGGATCCCTTTTGGGGATAATTTTCACGATCCACGGTGTTTCGATGTAGTGATGCTCCCAAGGCAGGTGAGATGGGGCAATTATCGCCCACCACCCCACCTTCCCCACTTTGCCCATCACGTTCGGAAGCTTTCATAAACCCCAGTTGGAGTTGAACGGCAGCAACGACGATGTGGGGGTTACTTTGCGTTTTCACACTTTGTGTGTGTCGTGAATCAGAATCTGTATTTTTACACTGCAGGAGGAATCCGATGAGCTATGCAGCTCTTTTTCACAGATGTCCTGTCGGGGCACGGGGTAAGAACATCATAACAACAAACAACACACAACAATACGATTGGAGTTCAGAGCACAATAAAGGTAAACAAATCCCCCAAACGCGTGAAAATAAAGCTCAACCATTCCCATCCTACCAGGCAAAGCTCACTGAGGTATTAACTCATTTTTAAAAAGCGACCTGGCCACAAATAGATAGCTCAACGAAGTGGATTATCATTTGGACACTCATAGTAGCCAAATGCTCTAAAAGCGTGATGTTGATTCTAAATGTGGAGGGATAAACCGGAGGACTCGGAGAAAAAAATCCGCACGACCACGGGGAAAGACAGAGACACGCAAACTCCAAATATGCAGCAGGCGTCAGGGTCGGGATCGGACCCCCGACCTCCTGCATACCAGGCGAGGTAGTTAACATCTCCTAGTTACCGTGATGATGATGATGAGAGAGAGACACGCAAACTCCAAATATACAGCAGGCGTCAAGGTTGGGATCAAACCCCGACCTCCTGCACACCAGGCGAGGTAGTTAACATCTCCTAGCCACCGTGATGATAATGAGAGAGAGAGAGAGAGACACGCAAACTCCAAATATACAGCAGGCGTCAAGGTTGGGATTAAACCCCGACCTCCTGCACACCAGGCGAGGTAGTTAACATCTCCTAGCCACCGTGATGATGATGAGAGAGAGTCACCGATAACTCCAAATATTCAGCAGGCGTAAGGGTCGGGATTAAACCCACGACCTCCTGTATACTGGGCGAGGTAGTTAACATCTCCTAGCCACCATGGTGATGATGATGAGAGAGAGACACCGCAAACTCCAAATATACAGCAGCAGGCATCAGGCTCGGGATCGATACCCCCGTGTGTTAATTAATTTGAATAATCCGAATTATTTGTATTCGTTTATTTCGGATCGTCCGCATTTGTATGTCTAGGCCTGAATTTCAGACTGTTTTAGAATTCATTAGAATATTCACCACCGCACTGGGTACACGTGCAGGCGTAAACATGTTTGTACGATTACACGGACGATGTTTGTATGCACACTGTTTATAGCACGCGTGAGTTTACGTATGTTTACCTATGCGGCTGTACGCGTGTGTGTGTGTTGATGCACGTGAGCGGTGGTGCAGCGGTTAGCGCAACTTCGCTACGAACCCGGCGGCCCGAGTTCGATTCCCGCTCGCGGCCAACACCGGTGACGATTATCTCTGAACCGGGATTGTGACCTCCCCTAGTTCGACTCGGCCTGAAATGAGTACCTGTATGCGGTGTGTAGTAAACATCGCAACCCACCCCCTCGTGCGCAGTGCCGGCCTTCATAGGCGCTCGCTAACAGCACTTGCCCCAACAGTCTGTTCAGGCTATACGGTGGATCTTTGCCTTTTGGATGCATGTCCCTGTATCGGTGCATTTACTGTGGCTGAGTGCAAGAGGCCAGTGCACCGCGCGATATGATTCAGGCTCACGGTCAAACATCACCGGAAACAATACCTTCCCTCCCCTAGGTCGACTCAGCCTCGAACGAGCAACTGCTGTGGCGTGGAAACATCGCCATCGACTTCACTCGTGTTTGTCAACAGCAGTTGTCCCTCCACAATAGTCTGTGTGAAGTGATATTCGGCCTTGCCTCTGAGTGTGCATGTTGTACCCTCTACATACCCATGGACACACGGGCTCAATGGAATCCCGTGTGTGCATGCACTGATCACAAATCGTGTCTCCAAAGTGTCCTAACCTTTTTAAAAGACCCAGGGATTCCATCTAAGAGAGAGAGGGGGGGGGGGGGCATGCGAGTGCATAGCATTTTGAAATGTCACCATGCTTTACACGCGCTTAATTCAGATGGAACTTAAACAGCGTACGTACACAAAGCACCTTTTGCAAACTCTTTTTTGTCTTTAGCATCGTGGTTGCCAAGCGCTGGTATTAAAGAGCCCCAAATTGGCAAGCGGATAGCAAACACACACTACGTACGGGGTGAAAGAAGTTCAACGTACATACTATTGAGGGTATACTTCTCTTCAATGCCCTGGATGAGAGTTTGTCCACTTCTTGAATTGAACAAAGTTATAATAAGGACTTGAAAAAAGAGACTCGGGGAGGGAATTTCAAAGGGGAGCAGCACGAGAGAAGAAGCGGAAAGAGAGGCAGGTGACCTGCAGTGTGTGGTGAGTGTGTGGGCGAGTGTGTGGTGAGTGTGTGGTGAGTGTGGGTGAGTGTGTGGTGAGTGTGTGGTGAGTGTGTGGGCGAGTGTGTGGTGAGTGTGTGGTGAGTGTGGGTGAGTGTGTGGTCAGTGTGTGGTGAGTGTGTGGTGAGTGTAGGTGAGTGTGTGGTGAGTGTGGGTGAGTGTGTGGTGAGTGTGGGTGAGTGTAGGTGAGTGTGTGGTGAGTGTGTGGTGAGTGTGTGGTGAGTGTGAGTGAGTGTAGGTGAGTGTGTGGTGAGTGTGTGGTGAGTGTGTGGGCGAGTGTGGGTGAGTGATTGAGTGGCTGAGTGTGTTTGTGACCTGCAGTGTGGTGAGTGTGTGGGTGAGTGTGGGTGAGTATGGGTGAGTGTGGGTGAGTGATTGAGTGGCTCAGTGTGTTGTGACCTGCAGTGTGGTGAGTGTGTGGGTGAGTGTGGGTGAGTGATTGAGTGGCTGAGTGAGTGTATTGCTGTGACCTGCACAGTTGTGGTTGAACACAATAGTATGCATGATGAACCAAAACTTTCAGCGTCTGGATGTATCAAGGTGGCAGGGTCTCTATGGTTTAAATCACAGTTCCTGAGCACAGTCCCACTCAAAGGGCCCCCCAAAAACGCCAAGCAAACCAGCAAACAGACAGCGGCGAGAGAAATCGACGAGTCGAATTCAAGAGAACGGCCAACATGGATTAGTAAGTAGCTGTAGACGAGTGATAGGCAGATGACCGACCATCGCCCAGTGAGCGAGTGTCTGCGGGTTAATATTTGAGTCGCCAGAGCATCGGTCAATCCTGATTTGCTTTTGCGTTAAAGTCAATCAAGGCGGCACCGCAGATGAAGACGACAAAGACCCCCCTCCCCCCCCCCCCCCGTATAGCCTGTAACACGAGGGGGCTGGGTGGCCAACACCACGCCCGGCCGCCTTTGTTTCTCCCAGTGGCCATGCTTACTGCACAACCGCTGAGTCGAGCTGTCAAACACCTGCAGCAGTGGACGTGCGGTGCCGTTTGGGGATGGGGCCAGTGTTGTATCGTCTGCAATCGCGGGATCCGGTGGGCGGTGGGTGGGTTTGGTCAGTGATGAGTTATTTTTTTGTGGTCCCCGGAGTTCATCGAAAGGGGCTCGAAAATGGCCACAGTGCCATTCGTCGTGCGCGCATCGTCCGCCTTGGTAAGCGCGATGCATTTGGCGATGTGCGGTCGAGGGTTTTTTGTTTGTACGTGTTGCACAAATGCTGCTGGCTCATACGCGAGGATAACACTGGTCAACACACTTTTTTCTGGCATAAGGTTTTCCAACGGTTTCAAGGTAATTTTGGGGTGCTGATTCCAAATTTGGCATCAGTTTTTGTCTATCACATAAGGTTTTTGAGATAGCAAATATTGCATTTTCAATAAAAACTGCAGAAGGAAAATATTAAATAAATGTGGATATCTACATAAAATTATATTATAAATACACTATCCTAAAAATACAGCACCATATTTTAACACTAAAGCAGTCACTGACTCGCAACAACTTGCAATCATAAGTGACAGAGTTAATCTCGGGTAAAATCAATGAAAATGGGGTATGCCGATAGCATAAAAATGAGATGTGATAAAGCAAATCTGAGATCAGATTTGGTATCAGCACCCCGAAATTAGTCTAAAACAGCTGCAAAAGTACAGGCCAGAATTTATTTTTATTTTTTTGTTGACCAGTGTAATCGTTCCAAATAGCTGAATGACGCTATGCGGTAATTCCCCCAATTCGTGCAATATTCTTCGTGTACGTTTTGTGCATCAAAGTATTGCATTCAAATTTCGATTTAAAGCTTTCGTGACTGCAGGGATTCATCTTCTTGGTTCTTTCGGTAAAGTCACGTAGAAGGGAAATAATAAAATAATACAATAATAAAAATAAAACATAATAAAATAATTCTCACGACAGGTCGGAAAGACAGCGTCTGATTCAGACGCTGTCTTTCCGACAAACCTGTTCTTCACCTGAGGACGGCTGCTTGCGTTGTGGCCGAAACGTCGTGAGAATTATTTTATAATGTTTTATTTTTATTATTTTATTATTTCCCTTCTACGTGACTTTACCGAAAGAACCAAGAAGAGGAGTATTTCATTCGTAGAGGCGGCCGTTTTGACCAATATATCGTTGCATCCTTTATTCTCTGCTGAAACAGGAATTCAATGTTATTGCCGCGCAGCAATATACGACTAAATAATAATACAATTTATAACGAGCGCAATGTTGCTGACGGAAGAGGCAATTGTGAGGTGCGTAGCCGAGCTCAGTGTCACGTGACCCTGAGCCTCACGCGATCTCATCGGAAATGTGTGCATGTTGAACTTCTTTTGCACCGTACGTAGCCAACCGTGCCAGTCAGAGGTGTGGGTATGGGTAAGCTGATAAGGTTGGAGCCTGGTAAGAAATTAGATGGGACATTGCCTGCATATACTATGTGGATCATTGTTGCGCTCCACTGTGACCAAGAAATTGCAGTACAGATATTGATTCTTGAATCTATCTGTGCGGAGCTGTGAGTGTTCCCCCCCCCCCCCCACTCGGTATTATATGGGTTTTCTCTGGCTTCTTTGTGTTTTTTTTCTTCCAGCATTGATCCAAAAACTCTAATTTAATGGAATTGGCCAAACACCTTCACGCAGGACCCTCCTGAAAGAGTCATGAGGCTCGGTGAGGCTCCTCTGGATAAATACCATAATCTCTCAAAGCATTATACAAATGCAAATTTTGACATAACTGCAAAAGTAAGTAGAGGTTGTGGAATGGGCACTGGATGATGCTGGGATTGAGGCATAAAAGTTGGATCCCTTCATCCGGCAGTGGTCTATCCACTGCCGGATGAAGGCCTTCCCAAGCCGTCACCATTTCTGGTGATCACGCAATGTATGATCCACTCGGCACCTGCGCACGAGCTGATTTTTTGTCGCTCCATCTCCTCGGTGGCCGAAACCTCTTGGACGTGGTTCTGCTCCGTCAGTGTTCTTCACCACTGACCGTATCTGTCCCTTCCGGCGATGTTGTCCTCTTACTATTCTTCACAGTTTGAATGATGTCGTTATCCTGTCTATGATCGCTAATCCTGAACCACATCGAGCTGAATACTCTTTTTGTGTGTTGTTTCTACTGAATGCTGCCTATAATCCCAAGATAACGTCTGGGAGCCAATCGCTTCATGCACATACGTCGGCAAGTCCAAAACACGGAGACATTTTGAAAAAAGAACCCCATTTTCACTGTCAACTCCAGAGTGACCGGTTAGGCAATTCCCAAATATCAGCATTTAACCGTGTTCCTGATGGGTTCGCACCAGAAATTTTTGGAGTTTCTGATTTTGAAATATCCAGCAATATATGAATGAGATACACACCACATTTCAGCGATCTGCTGGTCACATGTGGTAGGGGTAGAGTGTGGGTAGGCCCACCTCTATCTACCAAGACATCTGGTCAGCGTGGAAGAGTAGGCAAAATACCCTCTAGACCTTCGTCTAGTAGAGGCCCTTCCGCCAGCAATGGCACGAGCATTTGCAGGTTTACATACAACTCCACTGCTTCAGAAGCGAGGGCAAACTTTGGGCCGACGTTGGGACGACGGTTCCAACAACTTACCAACGTTGGGCCAACGTTGGTATGTTTCCTCGCTTTCGTAAGCCGTGACCGATTCTGAAAACGGTTAACCGGTTTACCGGCTATTGTATAACAACCCTTAAATGTGGAATGAGAGTAGAGGCAGCCTGCAGTGCGAATGGACTAGTGACCACGGGAAGTAATGACAGGGGAGTCAGCCTGCAGTGTGAATGGACTAGTGGCCACGGGAGGTAATGACAGGGGAGTCAGCCTGCAGTGCGAATGGACTAGTGACCACGGGAGGTAATGACAGGGGAGTCAGCCTACAGTGCGAATGGACTAGTGGCCACAGGAGGTAATAACAGGAGAGTCAGCCTGCAGTGCGAATGGACCAGTGGCCACGGGAGGTAATGACAGGGGAGTCAGCCTGCAGTGCGAATGGACTAGTGGCCACGGGAGGTAATGACAGGGGAGTCAGTCTACAGTGCGAAGGGACTGGTGGCCATGGGAAGTAATGACAGGGAAGTCAGCCTGCAGTGCGAATGGACCAGTGGCCATGGGAGGTAATGACAGGGGAGTCAGCCTGCAGTGCGAATGGACTAGTGGTTACGGGAGGTAATGACAGGGGAGTCAGTCTACAGTGCGAAGGGACTGGTGGCCATGGGAGGTAATGACATGAGAGTCAGCCTGCAGTGCGAATGGACTAGTGGCCACGGGAGGTAATGACAGGGGAGTCAGCCTGCAGTGCGAATGGACTAGTGGCCACGGGAGGTAATGGACAGGAGAGTCAGCCTGCAGTGCGAATGGACTAGTGGCTGCGGGAATGATCGAGAATAGCAGCGTGGCCAGGTGACGGAAGAGGACGATAGAGTCTCCTGGTAGAGCGAGCGTCCAGAACCACGAGAAGGTTCGGGAATGGGGGCGTGGCCTCGGACCGTATATAAGGGAGATGCACGAGAGACTCGGGGCTGTTGCAGTGGAGTCTCCGCCTGTTCGAGTTTGAGTACGTGGCTCCTTAAATAAAGAAACCTTCTCAAGACAAGTGCGTCGAAGTCGTCTTTACAAATGTATACAACACACTCGCACAAATGTCATAGTCAGGATGGATGGTAAGGGGCTGTCCATAAATGATGTCACACACCTGGGGGGGTGGGGGGGGGGTCAGACATTTGTGACGATGTGTGACGAGGGGGGTGGTTTGAGAAATGTGACGTCACATCAAAATGCGCAACTTTAAATATAGACAACATGTTCTACTTAATTCAATAGACTTTTTATTAATATTTTCCCCTACAACATCAGAGTGTAGCGGCACATTAAATATGCACTACAATGACAATAGTTTAAAGCGATTTGAAGCATGTTTTATGGGGGAGGGGGGAAGAGCTTTGTGACGTCATATTTGAGGGGGGTCTAATTTTTTGTGACGCCGTGTGACGAGGGGGGGGGGTCAAAAATCGTTCAAAATCGCGTGACGTCATTTAAGAACGGCCCCTAATGCCATACTGTGTGTGTCAGATACTTTACAGTTTTAGCCCTACAACAAAATTACGTAGAATGTCCCGGATCTCGTAAAAAAAAGCATCTGAAACGAAGCGTGGTGCTTCTGGAGAGTGCTTGGATGGTGGATTGCTAATTAGTCTCATGCAATTAATTACCACCGTGTGTCATGTGCTTTGTAGCGAACGTTAAAGGTCTGGTGACATTCCAAATGAGTGTGGCGTAGGCATAGGGCAAATCTCAGACTGAAATAATGATTCATAACCAACACATTGTAAGAATTTACACCAAAAAAAACCTTTCGACGTAATTATGGGTTTCCATGGCGACAAGATAGTAAATCTCAGTGGACTCTCTGCTGGTTGAAATAAAGAAAAAGTTTGCTGCACATTAACACTTTCCAAGAGAAGGATAATATGATTGTTATCTGAAGACCATTATATCTTTGTTGAGATAAATAATGTATTGCAGCACTTAAAATGGTGTTCTTAAGGTACCCCTGCAGCATGCTTATTGAGTGGCCAAGCGTGCACTTGTGTGTGTGTGTGTGTGCCTGTGCGTGGTGCATCAGCCAGTCATCTCGGTCATCTCGGTCAGTCGACCCGTGGCACCTGCTGGGTCTGCCCCGTGACCTCCTGCCAGCGGGAGTTCGACACTTCACGTGGCCTCAAGGTGCACTTGGCCTGGCACAAGCGTCGTGGTGACGTCACCGCCACTTAGTGGCGAATGGCGGTTGTTGTTGTTGCCTGTGTGTGAGTGGGAGTGTTGTGGTTAGCGCACTGCACTACGAACTTGGCGACCTGAGTTCGATTCCCGCTCATGGCCAGCACCAGTGACGATTATCTGAACCGGTCCTGCCCCCCCCCCCCCTATATCAACTCAGCCTCAATTGAGAACCTGGTGCTGTGTGTAAACATCGACACTAGGGAGACAATGGTGGCTCAGGCGTTGTGTTGGCCACACCACCCCTTCGTGTACCGTTGAGGCCTTCACAGGCGCTCACTAACAGCAATTTATCCACTAGTCTGTGAAGGCTATATGGGAGATATACGTATTTGGGGAGCGGTAGTGCTTTCGTTGGCACAATTCTATACGATTCCCACTCGCGGCCAGCACCAGTGACGATTATATGAACCGGTCCTGGGCCTCCCCTAGGTCGACTCTGCCTCAAATGAGTACCTGGCGCGGTGTGTAATCATCGCCACTGTGCTGATGGCCACCCACCCCCTCGGGTGCTGTGCGGGCCTTCATAGGTGCACACACTCGGAGCACTTGCCCCAACAGTCTGTATGACTACATGGGGGATCTTTTTCTTTATGCCTCTCACACCATTACGCATGACCAGCACATAGTCATCCTGCTCCTGTCTTGAGATTGTATTATTTTAGTTAATAATAGATAGAGCTGTAGTGCATGTGCCATGATAGAAATAAAACATTTTCCAGCGTGCAACAATGTTGTATATTTTCAATATATTTCGAAGGACACTTTTATTATCACAAAGTGTATCGAATATGTGCTACGTGTATCCAGCCACGAAGTGAAATAAAAATGCTCGTGGGAATCTTCAGATAGCACAGCCCTCTCGTGAGAGTTGACCCTGAATATGACACCACGTGGCTCTGTACAGAACCACATACATAGTATATCATGCAAGCCAAAAGTCCAAGAGATTTCCTGTTCAAATGAAAATTTGGGGTGGCCTTCATCTCCTGTTTACAACGCGAACTAGCGGTGGGAATTCCCCATTACTATGGTGGGGACGAGTCTACATCTGCAATCCAGTGAAATACTGGACATCTGTTCAACACGAGCGTCATAGCTCATCGAATTCCCCCAACAGAAATGCATATTCTGATTCTGAAAGGACAACGTCTGCTGCCCATCATCCCAGATGGACGATGGGCTGAGTCACCACTCCCCCTCCCCATGCAGTGGAATGACCCCAAATGACACGCCACGAAATCATTTCCGTAGCCCACGTTTGACACGGCCACAAGATGGCACTCCTGAAGGCCTTCCGGCCGTCGTCCACGAGGCTGTAGATATATGCCTATCGCTCGATTGATTGAGTTACGTGCAAAGACGAATACCGTAAGATATTTTTTAGCAGTCAATAGGGACGTGCTCTCGTGGATTTGTATCCGTGTCCTCCGGTTTTTCCCTCTACGTTTAGAATTAATATCACGTGTTTAGTGTTTGGTTGCGATAAATATTCATACGATGAGCCACTTCGTTAAGATATCATTTGTGGCCAGGTCACTTCTGAAAAAGAGCTAATAGCTCAGTGGGCCTTACCTGGTAAAATAATGAAAAGAAAAGGTTCGTTTTGTACTGCATTGAGTCGCAATAAAAACAATAATTAAAAACTGTTCACGGTTACAGTGACTTTCAGACCGCATTCCATTCTCTTCCTCTCCCCCCTCCTCTTTTCCGAACATAGATGGACTCGTCCATCTGACCAACTGCCAAATCGCTGTCCGTGGTGCTGACGTTAAGAAAAAAACGCCACTTTTTTCAAATGTTCTTGCTGTGGATTTCACACTTGATGATGATTGCTTGCGTTGCAGTCGAAACGTCGTGATAATTGTATTGTTTTATATTTTTATTATTTTATAATTTCCCTTCTACGTGACTTTACCGAAAGAACCAAGAATATAACTGGCACCGTTGTTTCAACCGCCCCGCCAAACATTACAATATCACTCGCCCATCATCTACACGCGAGTCTCAACTCGTTCGTTGAGTGCGACGTCAGCGACACGGCACGGCTTGTTCAGTGGAAAAACACCTTGATGCCCTCGTGACCCGAGCCGTGCCAGGCCGGCTTGTTATGGGCATGAAGCAGCGTATTCGTTAAATTTCGATTTAAAGCTTTCGTGACTGCAGGGATTCATCTTCTTGGTTCTTTCGGTAAAGTCACGTAGAAGGGAAGTAATAAAATAACAAAAATAAAACAGCGTATTCGTGTAGTGGAAAACCGGGGGGGGGGGGGGTGTTGACTGGTGTGGTACAGCAGGAAATGGGAGCTCAGTGGGGCCCGGCGAATGGTCGGTATCGGTTGAATCGATCTTTGTGAAGGAGGCCTCAGAGTGATGCCACTAACCAAGCAGGTGGTTGTTGTCACCCTCCAACAAACAACGACAGGGGATGGAGAATCGATGGCCGCAGCAACAGTCAACGGTGTCGAGGTGGCTGATTTATCGCGAATGGGGGAAGTAGGTGGTGGCTATGTTTTAATACAATTAACAGTCGCACCAGATAGCAATCCCTAAATGTATTGGTTTGGGACATGAACCTCTCATTAGGGAGCTTTCACACTGGTGGGGGACACGAAGACTTGCTCTGGCGTCTCCTCCAATTAGTGGTGAACGTTCGTGAGCAGGCGGGTAATGATTCGACTCCTCCCGGTGATTCAGTGAATTGTTATTATTTTGCGGTTATGATTAATTTCAAGAATTCCTAAAAAACATTCTCTCTCTCTGTCACGTTTTACCGTCTCATTTGTATTGTTTCTTGTTCGTTTGTGTCTCTTATATTTTTGTCATTGCATTAGCCTATAATTTGCCTTTTTAAAGCTAAAGGTGCAGCCTTGCAACTGCTTGATTGAGCCACTGCTGGTGGAAGGGCCTCCACTAGAGGGAGCTTTAGGAGAGCTTCTTTCTCGAGGATATTTTGGTCCTCTCTTCAACACCATTCAATCATCTAGGAACATGCGGAAGTTACCACATTTTACCCGATCTGCCAATCGAACTGACGACTTCTGGATTGAGAGTCCCGTGTGTGATTGAAACAATGGGGGACACATTTCTGATCTCCCCCCCCCCTCTTCTTACCACCCATCAGTATAAATGGGTACACTATTAGATTCGTCACGTCGAGCTATCATTTGTGGCCAGGTCGCTTCTGAAAAAGAATAGCTTCGTGGACCTTACCTAGTAAAATAAAAATAGGTTCATTTGTTTTAGTGATTCGTTTACCTTTCCTATAAAATCTACTCCTATCGTGTTTTTGTGTTGTTTGTTGTAACTTTCTGACCCGCCCCTACTGCACATCTTTGAAAAAGAGCTTTATAACTCATCGGATTCATACAATATAAATAAAGATTCTGATAATCGACGAACAAGTCGCTGTGGTGGGGTAAAGCGTGGGTATTTCTACGTCTTCTAAGACGTCCGGCAAGGGTGGACAGGTAGGCCAAAACACCTTGTCAGGGGGACTTAAAGAGCTACTTCCTGGGGAGTTTATTTTGTCCGCAGTTGCATTCGCAAGACAGTGAAAGCCTTCTGATGAGTTCCTGGCACCGTGCGCTGCCCACAGGGCTTTGAGTGTAAACCCGATCTTGTGCATTCATGAAAACACGGACACTCTCTGTGGCGTCAAAGATGCACATTCGAGTTTATATCTGTGGATCGCTCAGCTTGCCAACTCATTTGCATGCTCCCTCCCTCCCTCCCTGTCGAACTTCATCCGTCCTTAATGTTTCTGTAATTTTTTTTTTATGTTTCATGCATGCATCATTATTGCTGTCGCATCCCTTTCATGCCATCTATGGTTGCGTGGTTTTGGCCCCATAGCTTGTTAATATGATGATGGCGATTACTGTCAATGGTGTGGAGCTGTGTTGCTTATTTGTACCACTTTCTCAATTTAAAACATTAACTTTCTTTCTGCGAGATATTTTCTTTATATATGCCCGTTTTAAAAAAAAAAATTTTGATTGCATGTCGTTTGAGAATTGAGCGATCTCTTTCAAGTATAATTCTCTCTCTCTGTCTCCCTTTTCCCCTCCCGTGGAAATCATTCCTGTCTGTCAAATTTCCTGGCTCACTGTCTCTCTCCAGCCTGTTAAACTCTCCCTGGAATATGTCTCAATGTCCTAATCTTGTCGTCTTCTTTTAGAGTAGGGCACAGGAACCTGTATTTACGTATCACCTTTGCTGATTACAGACACAACCAAGCGACCATCAACAAACAGCACTTTTATAGTTGCACTAGATCACAGCGAATACATTTCTAGAATTGTGAGCAGAGCTGTAGGAAGAGAAGGTGGGATGGAATTTCAAAGTGCGGCCATGCAAGGGATGGAGTAGACATCGTTGTGCTGTGACCCGCAGTACGACGCTTGAACACAATATGGATGAGGATTGAGTTTTTGATTTTTTGAAAAAAGAATCGGATTTTTTTTTTGGACTAAATTAGTTGTGTTTTCAGACCTCCGATTAGCACAGTTGTCTACGTACGGTGTGAAAAACGTTCAACATACAAAGATGTTTGTATAATTTACGTAACATAAAAATATAATCGGATTTTTTAAATAATTAATTGGTTATGTTTTATGACCTCCGATTAGCAAGGTTGGCTACTTACGGTGTGAAAGAAGTTCAACATACAAACATGTTTGTATAATTTACGTAATGTAATTATTGAATGTGTCTTCACGCTCACTATAGTGATGCCTTCTTACGCCACGTGACGCCACTTTTGGCAATAAAATTAGAAAATTAAGGCGGTTAATGCACACATCACTGATCCAGCACCACTGAGAAACGTAACAGATGCCACGCCATTTCACGTGACATCACACCTTTTACTGGGACGTCAAACATTCTGAACAGACCGTTTGTTGTCACAATATCCGAAATGTCATATCGAGGCCTGATTTTCATTTTTTTTCGTACTAATCCTAAAATCGGGAACACATCCGTAATATGGACGAGACAGTCATTGTCTGGTAGGCCAAGCCCTCAACATGGCTGGAGGAATCAATGAGGGCTACGCGTATGGAGATTTAGTGATCGGGGGGGATGGGAGGGGGATATGTTGAACTTTTTTCCCACCATACGTAGCCAACCGTGCTAATTATAGGTACCAAGCTGGGGGGGGGGAGGGGGGGTGAGAATGAGGCCATATGCCTCGGCACGACACGCCTCGGCACAGATTTTGGCACGGCTTTCCACCGGCATGTGTCTCCGGCCATGATATCCCTGATCATGGAAGCATACAATGAGGGGAGCTAATGCGTGCATCAGATCACCGAGCCAGCACCATGGCTCGCCATCTGTGGTGAAACCCACTTACTTCTCAAGTGTGGCTCGTTGGTCGGTCTCTCACACTGGTGGGCTGGCAGTAACCACCCGTCCAAAATCGTCCTCGTGTTGTCTCCGCTGCCCTGAGAAGTCTTCCCAGGGCATTGTAAGAGCATTTGGCTGGGATGAATTTCCGTGCGTTTAAGCCACTTCGTTGAGCTATCATTTGTGGCTTCTGAAAAAATGCAATACAGGGTGCTTCAAAGAAATGTTAACACTTAAATGGGACTATCGTGTTTTTTTATGGAAAAAGAACGGATAATACAATGTAACATGATAACAAATGTATGTTAGTAGCTTAAAAAAAGTAATGTTTAGAAATACTTTTTAAAAACACGCTTTAATGAAATTTACCGTACTCGTAATGCCAGAACTCCACAACTCCAGGAAGTAGCCCCAAAGCTTGCCATAACGTAAGGGGCCGTGGTGATTTAAAGCCAACGTTAGTTGAGCGTGGACAATTAGACCCAAGCCGAAACATAACATAAAAAAATAATGTTTAAAAATATATTTATTTTTTAATGATATAATATAGTATTGTCATTAGTATGACATAAGTATACCAAGTTTGCAGTCGATACCACAGTGGGTTAAAATTGATTGACAAGATTTGAGGATACGACGACAACAACAACAACAAAGTGAGTTAATAGAAAGCGTGTAAGAAGTCAAAGATTTTCCACTTGTTCACCATCGTTGTCAACACGTGCCTGGAATCTTCTCCAGGTGGTCTCCATAGCCTGTAAGCACAATTCTTGTGGTATTGTTGCAAATTCTCAGAAGTGTTAACATTTCTTTGAAGCACCATGTAGAGCTCCGTCGGCCTTACCTGGTAAAAAAATGTTGTGTTTAGTAATCCCAGGTTTTTGTAAGTTACGTAACAGTAATGATACTACGCCACTCGAGGCAATACGTTCACGTATCGTTCTCCCGTCTCATACTTTCTTCTGTTTCCCACATTGCATCCTGGTTTTTTAATCTCAGCAGTGGCAAACATAGCTACTGGTGCACCCTAAACAAAGTCTCATCTCAAAATATATGGGTTCTCACTTCATTCGCCCCAGGAATGTTTTTTTTTAGCTATCGGTCGAAAATAAATTGGATTATTGGAATGCGGTCAACCGCTCTATTCATGGCTGTGATGGAGTACTTTTAGAGGGCTAGGTAAGAGAGGCCCATTGATGTAACAAAATAAATAACGCCCTCTTCCCATATTTCTGTCTCTCTGGACAAAATAATAAAAGTATTTGTTTATTTATCCCCTCAGCCGCATGGCCTTCTGGGAGTAAATGTTAGCAGAATTTGTTCGATGCCAAAAGAAACCTCTGGACCGGTTTTTCACATCAGTGTCTCATCAGCTAGGGGTCATGCTTGCGTAGCATATTTGTGTCCCTTGCAATGACATTTTCTAACAATCACAGCGCCGTTATACTGATTTTAGCAATGTATTGTTTTAGAAAAACACAATTTATCACCTCCATGCATTGGCACCGAAAGTGCCATTAAGATGTTTTGTAACTGATAATAAAAATTCAAAGGCAGGCATGCAATGTTCAAACACAACAACAATATCTAAGAAAAACTAATTTAATTAAATGGATAAAAATTGCAAAACTTATGTTGAAAACAAAAGTAGGTGCTGTGAAGCGTCCACGTGCCAGAGGAGTGCTGACTCAGCACCTCTAAGCACGTGGGTTCGCATCCAGGCAGCTGCCCGTGATTTAAACCGCGCTCTCAATTGTGGGGAAACTGATGGTCTTTGCACAGTCACCAAAATGACTGCACAAAGAAAAACAATCCATCCTAATAAACACAAATAATTATTAATCAGACCATTCCTCCTTGCCGGATTTTATTTGTCTCCGCACAAAAATGCATGCTTTGGTCACACATCCCATCAGCCGCACTGCCTTCTGGGAGCGCGTACTGTCGGCCGCATTGGTTCAGCACAAGCAACATCTCTGGACCGGTTTCAACATTCAGTGTATCATCAGCAGCGTCAGCCTTGCTTGAACCAATGCTGGTGAATCGCCACGTGCAATATATTCAAGAAAACCTCTCTGTTAAACACGGCTCCGGGTTAGACGTGAAACGATATCATACATCTTCTTGGTTCTTTCGGTAAAGTCACGTAGAAGGGAAATAATAAAATAATAAAAATAAAACATAATTAAATAATTCTCACGACGTTTCGGCCAAAACGCAAGCAGCCGTCCTCAGGTGAAGAAAGGGTCTGTCGGAAAGACAGCGTCTGAATGACAGCGTCTGAATAACGCTGTTTTTCCGACAGACCTGTTCTTCACCTGAAGACGGCTGCTTGCGTTGTGGCCGAAATGTCGTGAGAATTATTTTATTATGCTTAATTTTTATTATTTTATTAGTTCCCTTCTACGTGACTTTACCGGAAGAACCAAGAAGATGAATCCCTGCAGTCACGAAAGCTTTAAATTGAGATATAATACATACCACAAAATAATCATGAGCATCACCGTACATTTGTGCTTTGAACTAAATTTGGTAAAATCCCAGCTGGGTAGATTAAAGTATCGGATGCAATGGAGACGACTCTGTAAGCGTGGCCAGTGGGATAGTGCTGTCCTCAGACCCTTAGCGTGCTTCAGAGATCACGTAATGCATTTCAGAAGTCGTTTCCGTGATATCTCTTTCCACGGACCATTCTCCCGTCACAGGGGACAGGGAGTTGGCACTGTTCTGCGAGAGTTGCGAATGTATCCTCCGTCTCATAAACTTGTGGCCAAATCGAGCGATCGGCCCATTTTAAAAATGGTTTAAAAAGAGCCAACGCACTCAAAAACAAACGTTGGGCGAATGTCCGCTCGGCAAAAAAGAAAATGCACGGGGCGTACGGCAACCTTTGTGGTTTAAGAGATGTGGATGCTTCGATTTAAAGCTTTCGCGACTGCAGGGATTCATCTTTTTGGTTCTTTCGGTAAAGTCACGTAGAATGGAAATAATAAAATAATAAAAATTTAACAATAAAATAAGACAGACTCTGTCTTCTCGACAGACCTGTTCTCCACCTGAGGACGGCTGCTTGCGTTGTGGCTGAAACGTCGTGATAATTATTTTATTATGTTTATTATTTTATTATTTCCAGACAGAGTCTGTCTTCTCGACAGACCTGTTCTCCACCTGAGGACGGCTGCTTGCGTTGTGGCCGAAACGTCGTGATAATTATTTTATTATGTTTTATTTTAATTATTCTATTATTTCCATTCTACGTGACTTTACCGAAAGAACCAAAAAGATGTGGATGTGCCACATAGCTAAGGGTCTTGTATCTGAATTGCACTCATCGCAAAATTAGCTTTTATTATTATTATTATAGCGAAATCTTATGAGAAACCCCCAACTGAGCGGCATTTCCCCTGTGATATTGCTGAACATAATTGTGAGGTGGTGCTCTAAGATGTATTGATTTGCAAGCAATATGATCTACAATATAAATATATGCAGGTTCCCTTTCAAATTCACTGGATGTTATCAATGTCCAGGTATAGTGGGAGATTTAAAAAAAATCATTGAAGCCCCGAAGGTGTTTGAAATATCTGATAAGATTTTCATTCATCTTTTATCTTGAAGGGCTTTGGGGCTATATTTTCACGTGTGGGGTATGTGTGTGTGTATACATATATATACACGAGTGTGTTTTAATTTGAGAGGAGCGGTGGTGTAGTGGTTAGCGCGCTACTCTACGAACCTGACTACCTAAATTCGATTCCCGCTCATTGTGAATATTTGAAAATTGTCCTTCGGCCTCCCCTAGGTCGACTCGGGCTTAAATGAATACCTGGTGCAGTGTGTACGCATCAGCACTGTGGAGATTAAAAATAAATAATGTATGGCCTGTGTGGTCCGAGGGTTGCCACCCCTGAGGCACAAAAATGCCAGGACATTATACGAAGAATAACATCTCACCATGCTGGAACAGGGGAGGTATACATCTAAATGCATTGTCTATGCAACTTACAAAAACCGGGACTTTTATTATATTATGTTGAACTTCTTTCGCACTATTACATAACCCACCGTGCAAATCGGAGGTGCGGGGATTTTGCCAGGTGGACTTCGATATTTCCCCAGGACAGCAGCTACCAATACAAGAGGAAGGATCTTCTTGGTTCTTTCGGTAAAGTCACGTAGAAGGGATCCCTGCAGTCACGAAAACTTTAAATAGAAATTTAAGAGGAAGGATCCTGGGAAAACCGGAACTAGTGGCAACTCGATCGCCACAGCCACCAGCCTCTGAGACATTGAGGAGATCACTCAATTCGGCATTGTTTTTGAGCCCTGTGTTTATTTACTTACCCAACCACGTGCTACGCTGGCCCATACGTCATACATCCCACGGTCTCGACTCAACGGGGGTTCCGTGTCTATTCGTGAGCGTCACGGTGGTGAGATGTTAACTACCTCGCCTGATATGCAGGAAGTCGTGGGTTCGATCCCGAACCCTAACGTGTCTACATTTGGAGTTTTCACGTTCTCCTCATGGTCGCGTGGATTTTTTCCTCCGGGTCCGTTCGGGTTACCTCTCCAACATTTACACGTCAGCGTGCGTCCAGAGTATTTGGCTGCTATTATTTTCCACGCGATAAGGGGCCGTCCATAAATGACGTCACGCACCT
>CM025662.2:3446240-3475277 GCA_014621495.2 Entosphenus tridentatus
AATTTTATTTATGTTATTCATTTTTTTAATGTTCTTGTTTTTTTTCTAGTTTTTTCTTTCGTTTTCACGGACACACGTGAAAATGTATGTAAACATTTTCCTTTAAATAAAATGGTATTAAAATCTAATTTTATTTATTCAATTTTATTTATGTTATTTAATTTTTTTAAAATGTTCTTGTTTTTTTCTCGTTTTTTCTTTCGTTTTCGCTGACACACGTGAAAATTTAAGTAAACATTCTCAAAATTAAATGTTATTATAATCAAATTTTATTTATTCAATTTTATTTATGTTATTCATTTTTTTAATGTTCTTGTTTTTTTTCTAGTTTTTTCTTTCGTTTTCACGGACACACGTGAAAATGTATGTAAACATTTTCCTTTAAATTTAATGTTATTACATTTTTATTTTATTTATTCCATTTTATTTATGTTATTCATTAAAAAAATGTTCTCATTTTTTTCTCGTTTTTTTTACTTTCGTTTTCACGGACACACATGAACATTATCGTTCAGGGTGACGGAGTGAACCGACGCGGGCGCTCGGGCGACGGTGCCACACGCGGGTTCTTCTTTTTCGATGAGAAGCAAATCGGTCGCCAAAGGGGGCAATTGTTGCTGAAGGCTGCGGGCCACTCATCTAACGGACGTCCTTGCAAAAGAGCTTCATAGCTCATCGGATTCCTCCAGTATAAGATACACATTCTGACCCTAAGAACAAAAAGGCGAAGTTTCCGGCTGCACTGCGACTGCTTTGCTCTACGCGATCGCTGGCACAGACACAAATAAGTAATATTAAAGACAAACTTTTTTTAAACACGCTTTAATGAAATATACCGTACGAGTGATGGCAGAACTCCACGACTCCAGGAAGTGGCCCCGAAGCTTGCCATAACGTAAGGGACTGTGGTCATTTACAGCCAACGTCAGTTTACCGTGGACAATTAGAGCCAAGCCGAAACATAACATAAAAAATCATGTTTAAAAATGTGTTTTTTATTTTTTATGATAGAATATAGTATTGTCATCAGTATGACATAATATACCCAGTTTGCAGTCGATACCACATTGGAAAGTGGGTAAGATTTGAGGATACAACAGATAGAGTGAGTTGAATAAAAGCGTGTAATATCTACCGTGTAATATCTACCACACGGCCTGCTTGTTCATGCCGGCCGTCTACCCTACACCTTACCCCACCGCACCCGACCCTGCCGATGGACGAAATGCGGCCGCGTTGGGGACATTGTGTAAACAAAAGTGAAAGTATGCCTCTGAGCCAATGCACATTTTGTTTCGGCTCATTATTTTATTACATCGCAGCGTATTAACGTTCCATTATTTACGTGCGTGAAGCGGCAACGCGGTGCGTATGTTAAGTAGCCGTTAACCTAAAAGCCATTGAAGCGTTTAGGGGGCCATTGGCTTTTTGGATACCACGTGGGCAAAATGGACAATTGGCTTCGGTAATTACTCAAATTAACACTTCACGGCGTCGGCGGTGCAATTGGCTTGCGGCAATTTACTGGGTTTAAATTTCTTCCGGTTGGAAAATGAATCGGCATTTTCTTTTCCATTATTAAAGGGCGATTGCAACCGTGAAAATAATTACGGCAAGAGGTGGGTCGGATGCGATTGTGGTGACGCTTTGCCCATTTCGGAGGGGGAAGGGGAGCCGAAGCTACCCCCCCCCCCCAACCCGCCCCATCTCCTTTCAGTGCACACAACGAGAGCTCAGAGATGAGCTCAGACGAGAGGGGAGAGAGATGCGGGCAAGATCGAGATGAGGGAGATGGAGATCGCCTCGATGTTATGTTCGTGAGGAGTTGAGCAATGTTTTGATGCACCTCTATTTTTTTGTATTAATTCAGCCCCCCCTCCGCTCCCCCCATCTGCCCCCCCTCCGCCCCCCCCCTTCAGCCCCCCCCCCAAGGCCCCCCCCCCACCTTGAGCTTCAAAGGTCACCGAAGCCTTTGCTAGGTCTGTTCAACTCTGCAGTGCGCTTTCGGGTCATAACCGCGCGTGTTGTGCACGGCATGATGTCCGACGTTTCGCTCCACGTATTGGGTTGGGGGGGGGTCCTTTTTCAGGGATTGAAGCTCGCGTTATACGAAAAGGTTTCCTTCAGTGGCATTGCCTTCTTCAATGCTTTCGCGTTTCAAGCTCATTCGTGCACGGCATGCGGCGGTGTGAGTCATCGAGATACGTCGCCAACACAAATGAACCACTGTCAACGCTTCGATGTTATGCCTGCGATCGTAGTCTTCGCGAATGCTTGCGTGTCAACAACAAGTCATTCGTTTGCTGAGCAGATGTCGACGGCTCTTATCTCCCGGAATGGCAGGCGAACACGTGAGCACGCTTCTTGCGACCTCCTGCCTCCGTCAGTCCCAGAAATATAAACGGGCAGTCGATTTTGCACGTGACGTGGCGATGGGGTCAAGTGTGGGCACTCCCATCTCTTCGACAGTTGCCTTCTAGAGGGGCTCTGCTATAGATCCCTCTAGTGGAGGCCCTTCTGCTTGCAGCGGCATAGGCAAGTGATTGCAGGGCCGCGCCTTTACCTCTTACAAACCACACCAGCATAAGACGGTGCACGTGCGTGTGTGATGAACCGCTCTGCGCTGTGCTCCGAAGCTGGCGACCCGAGTTCGATTCCCGCTCACGGCCAACACCAGTAGTGATGATTTTCTGAACCGGTCCTGGGCCTCCCCTAGGTCGACTCAGCCTCAAATGAGTACCTGGTACGATGTGTAAACATCGCCACTAGGGAGATGAAGGCGTTCGGGAGTGGTGCTGGCCACCCACCCCCTCGTCTGCCGTTCCGGCCTTCATCGGTGCTCGCTAACAGCGCTTGCCCCAACAGTCTGTTAAGGCTACACGGGGGATCTTTAATCTTTCAACCACACTAAGAAATATACCACATACAGTCCATACATACGAGCACAGTGTCATTCTCCCGCACCTCCGATTGGTGCGGTTGGCTACGTACGGTTCAAAATAAGTTCCTGTTCCCATATTACTATTTATTATTTTACTGGGTGAGGCCCACTGAGCTATGTAACTCTTTTTTAGAAGGTGACCTGCCGGCAAATGATAGCTCAACGAAACTCCAAATATACAACAGGCGTCAGGGTCGGGATCGAACCCACGACCTCTTGTGTACCAGGCGAGGTAGTTAACATCTCCTAGCCACCGTGATGATGATGATGATGAGAGAGACGCCACAAATTACTAATATACAGCAGGCGTCAGGGTCGAGATCGAACTCACAACCTTCTGTATACCAGGCGAGGTAGTTAACATCTCGCCACATTCATACAAGAAATCACTCACAAAAAGTAATTGAATGCAATAAATGGAACCTCGCCTGTTGTTGTTTGCTTTTGAGCAAAACAAAAGCAAATCAGGAAACCTTGAATTTCAATCGTACTGGCAAAAGGTGCAGGCAATATTGGTGAATTATTTGGGCATCGTTTTTCCCATTCCCAGTGGCTTTATTGTCATCTCAGTCCAGTCTCTTGGGTGAGCCTCTGCAGTGAGTGTTGATGCTGGATGTTAAGTAAATTGAATTGGTCTGCGTTGTGATTTGTTCAAGGCAGAGTTCTGCAAATCAGAGCGGGGCATCTCTCCAACAATTGTGAAAATCACTTGAATTCCATGCCCTCTTATCCAATCTGGGATGGACGGCTGCCGCAGGTGGCTTTTAGAGGTGTCATTCATCAGTAATAATTGCCTTTTTTAGGCCACACTGCTCATGGTACAGTAGTCATGGGTTGTCTGGAGTCTTCAAGGAAAGCGTTAGCTTTATAACTTAAGACATTGAGCCATGGATAGATGGGTGGACGGCTGGCACAAGTGGTTAGGGGCCATCCATGAGTAGGTACGCAAAAATCTGTCAAAACTTGACCCACCCCCCACCTGCGTGCGTACGCCTGACGCAATGCAACCAAACGTTGAGTTTTTTTTGCGAGCGTCTATTTTACGCCCTAATACCGTTTTTTTTTAGGTTAGATCGCGTAAATATAAGTGTGTCTTCATGGTTCTTTCGGTAAAGTCACGTAGAAGGGAAATAATAAAATAATAAAAATAAAACATAATAAAATAATTCTCACGACGTTTCGGCCACAACGCAAGCAGCCGTCCTCAGGTGAAGAACAGGTCTGTCAGAAAGACAGCGTCTGAATGAACACCACCAGGCTTGGCAGCGTATATTTAAGCTGGGTTGGAGGGGGAAGAGTGCCTGCAGTCATGAAAGCTTTAAATCAAAATTTATAAGTGTGTCGTTAAACCCGCCACCACACGATGCAGCCAATTAGCAAGATTTGCCACGTGAAACAGAACGTGCCAATTCGTTACTAGTACAGCACACCGGTGTATTTGACAGCAAATCCACAGCATTTACAATCTATTTTACGATTCTAATAACTATCGCAATTTTTTTTTACAGAACGATCATTTATTCTCTCGTACATCCCCTCCCCCCCGCCCTCGCCAATTGCCGCGGTCACTTTCTTGTTTGCCAAATGATCTCCGCAGTCACGTCTGGCGCAAGGCTGTCTGGAAGCCGCTCGTGAAGTGAATGCGGTCTAATTCGCGAACCGATAAGACAGCCGGCTCTGCAATCTCACCGTCTGCAATTTGTAAAACTCCCTACAAGGTCCCTTCATCCGATGTCTTCACTGACCCCTGGATATAAAACGTTTAAATGTTGCCTTTTTGTTTTATCTTAATATATGTCGGGAGCATAAGTTGGGATTGATGCTATTTTCCTTCGACCTTTGTAACGGTCAGCGCCACTGTAACGGTCAGGGCCGCTGTAACGGTCAGCCCAACTGGACTTGCAATCCAGAGGTCACAGCTTTAATGCAATCGCCTGGCGCGGCAGTTTGAAGCAATGGTAGAAGTTGAAAAAATTACGCACGCATTGGAAATTACATAAACATACAACATCAACGGGAAAATGTTGCAGATTATTATTCGAGTAATGTGATTTCATATTCTTACAATTCTAGTATCGTTATTTATTTTGGTGCATGCGACTTTGCAGTGATTATTTACGCAATGTGGTAACAGCTTTTACAAAGGACTCCAGTCAACTTCAAATTCTGTCCACTAATCTGCTCGTCTCTCCTCCCCGTCTCTCTGCTTGCGTATCTCTTGAGCATCCAGTCATCTTCACGTGCGCGTCAAGTTAAAAGTCGAAGTCACAAAATGCGTCATGGGACCTCCTTTGCCAGTACCAAAATATACCAATAGGGTTTTTCCCCTTTTGGCGTCATCTGGTCGAACACCATATGAGACGAGGCTCCAAAGAAAGCTGTTTCTGGTGTGGACCAATCAGTTTCAAAGACAATGCTTAAATTACCAGAGTATTGTGTTTTTGTTTGCATTTGACTGCAAGTATTGCGGTTAATGTAGACATGATTCCTTGCAAAAGGTGTCAGTTTTGTTGCCAGAAAAAAGGGGAAAAACCCTATTGGTCACAAAATGCGCTAAATGCGAACGGATTTTCTTTTTTTTATTCAGAGGCGCAGGCAGACAAAGAGAGGCACTTGGGAAGGCAGCCAGCAGTACTGGCGCTGCTAACAATCGTCTCAGCTCCGTTTGACATCAATTTGGATGTTTAGCCAACTCCATGAATGAATGAATCAACATGCGGGAGATAACCGGAGCACCCCCCCCCCCGCCATCCACTCCAATCCTCTCCCATCCCCTGGAGAAAATCCACACGTACTGGAGGGGGAGGTGGGGGAGAAGGGTAACGCTCAATCCCCATACAAATGGAAACGAATTGAAATTCATGCACCTTGCTGTACTGCAGTTTCGTGGCGAGGCAGGGTATAACAAACGTGACGGCCGAGGGAATAGAGTTTCAACACCCATCTGAGCGGTGATCCTCCAACCCTCGCTGCTGCCTCCACGGTGCCGGAGGACCGGCGCACTCCGTCAAAATGAAATGAAAAGGGCATCCCTGCCTGTACTTGTTAATATTTGTCTCTCAATTGACATATGTCCGTGCCTATATTCGTCCCATTGTCTCTTCGCATTTCGTTGAAATAGCTCTCTGTCTAGCTGTCTCTGTGTATATACCCGTCCAGATAGTTTAGGGGAAATGAAACATAGGCCGTTGTTAAGTGTTGTTACCGAAAAAAAAAGGTGTAATCCAGTTTTAATTATTGGATTCGGGAGGCATTTTCAGTTATTTCAACAAGAACTGTAATCTGCTGTTATTGTTAATGTGTTCTGAAGAGAAGGTTATAATGTTTAATTAGATAATCCTACAATTACACCTTTCTCTTGACATGATTATCATTACTGTAATTAGTGTAATACGCGTCATATTAAGCATATATTTAAAGGTCTATCATTGTTTTTATAATAGGGTGCCTTATGTAGACTCAATAATAATATTAGACACGACATCAATTGCTCGTCTCAACCTATAGCTCCGAGACGGTGGTGGAAATTCCACATTGCCATGGTCGGGCTCAATCTATCATGGGGCAACTCACGTTGACGCTCTATTATTTGAATCATTTGAACCCTATCATTCTATAATTCTATCATTTATACCCTATCGTTCTATAATTTGTGCCCCCATTTTATTGACCATGGAGGGGGGGGGGGGGGGCTTGGGTGGGTTTACACAAAACGGGGGTTTTAATTTTGCAACCGTTTGGAAAATTCTAACAAACTCCCCCCCCCCCCTCCCTACTGTGGGTCGATTTCCAGATGTACAACATGCTGCATATTATTAATTCATGCAAATCTATTTTTGTCAGTAAAAACTCGCCCCCGCTAAAGAGGGCATCGCAATTCTTTGCTAATCGAAGGTAGTCCTACTCTTTGTGTTTTTCGGTAAAGTCACGTAGGTAAAAAAATTTAATGAATTAAATCACGACGTTTCGGAATACGTTACAGCAATTTTACTGGAGCGGTTACACCTGATGACGGAGGCTTGTGTTGCTTCCGAAACGTCGTGATTTAATTTATTTCATTTTTTTACCTACGTGACTTTACTGAAAAAAAACAAAGAGTATGAATCCTTGCAGTCACGAAAACTTCAAATCTATAAAATCAAGACACGTATAAAAATCCAAAAATGAGGAGACATACTCAAGGAAAAGCTAAAAGGGGGGGAGAAAAAAAGAGTCATGCAGAGTTTCCTGAACTGTTCGGTGCTCGCAGCCAATCTTCGGGGCCGGCGGAAGAGAGTTCCACATCTTAGGCGCCACACTCGAGAAGGCCTCCTTCTACCGACTGCCGCCCAGCGTAGAATGACAAATTCTAGGCTGTGCCGGCAGGGCCCGGCCTGACGTCTGGGGGGGGGGGGGGGGGCAGACGGGACTGCAAGTACTCAGAATCAGGGTCGTTTGGAGCTTTGTAAGTCATTCGAGCGAACTTAAATTGCATGCGATAGCCGAACTGGTTCAACGATTGAAGGCGCGATTCCTTGCTCGCGTCACTGTCGGCATGAACACCTCCACTGGAGCGAGATCTCGAGAGATGATTTTGGCGGGGGTCCACGTCTCACTCATTCCTTGCTGGCCAGACCCTCCGGGAGGACCGTTGGAGCGCCCACACTTTACCCCACCGCACTCGACCCGCCGAATCGACTAACTGCTGTGATGAGCCGGCGGTCCGCATCTCAAAAAAACGGAAGAAGAAGACGACAAGGAAGGAGACGCGGAAGAAGAATCAATCTCTTTGCGTCGTGACGGCAAAATGAAAGTGGCATTGCCACAGGAACTGAATTTCAAGTCACTGATCCTGAAAAGCTGACCTCTTGTTTCCGTGCTGTGTGGACGGGAAGGGGGGGAGGGGGGTGAGGCTCTGGGGAGAATGAGGGAAGGTAATTGCGAGTGAGGGGCCATGAACGGTTTGAAGATGACAGCGTTTGTACCTTGACGTAGGGGCTGATTTTTTTTTAAAAAGCATTTGAAGAAAGATCAATCTGTTAGTCATGAGCACATATATTGAGGGACTTGATTGGCAGTGGTCCAGATATCAGAATAATTCGCCCTCGTTCGTGGCTAGCGATGCCTCATAGCAGGAATATATAATGGTCTGATGCGTAGGGCGATGGCCCCGCTCTGCTCTGAAGAAGGGTCATTGCCAGAAACGTCGGCTCACGAGTTTTAGTATTTATCCTCCTGTTCTGGGGCAGCGTTCATAACGAGCAACAACATTGGAACCAAAACTGAAAAGTGAACAAAGAGAAGGTCCATAATATGGGTGATTTTGGGTCAGATTGCGTAACTTTCACTGCGTCTTTAAACCAGCCACCACCTGACGCAGCCAATTGGCAAGGTTTGTCAACGTAAACAAAACGTGGAAATTCGTTACTCGCGCAGCACACCAGTGGGTTGGAGAGTAAACCCACGACATTTACAATTGGAGTACGACGTTTCGCCGGTAATTACCAGCGGCGTCATCAGGCGACAAGCCAGAGTTGTCAGGCGGCAGTCAAATCTGGCTGTCGCCGGAATGATGCCGACGTGTTGGAGGGAATCTCCGGAGAAAATGTCCGCTGGGAATTACTCTGCGAGGGACGGAAAGAGGAACACGCAGGACGGGGGAAACGCACGCGCGCGGGGGCGAGTGTGACGTCGCTCAAACTGTGAAGCAAAGCGAGCGCTGAGCCGCGGCCGCAGAGGAGGTTGAGATGCGCTGATGGCGACGATTAACGAGGCAGTGGCGGGCAGCCAACGGAACGCGTCCGAGGAGACTCGCGCGCAGGGTGTTTCGTGGGATTGTTCGCCTCGCAGGGATCGGGCGGGGGAGGGGGGAAGTGGCCTTGGTCCAGCAGTGGATTGAGCCTGGCCAAATGTTGACGAGGCAGTGTTAATGAGAACCCGTGCGGTCAACTGCATGTCGGTTTACTGTCAAAAGACGCCAATGTTGGCCGCTGGACGTCTTGTCATGTATTACCTGGAGACACTATCAGAGAGCACTCAGTCTCCCATGCTTAAACTCCCACGTGGGACTGGCCCATCAGCCTGTGATCGAAACGCCGCGTCACAGCCTTGCCCGTCTGTTCAATGTAACACTTCGTCGGCTTTCGCGACCAATATTATTCATGATGAAGGTTATTTTTGGTTAGGTCGCGTAAATATAAATGTGTCGTTAACCCCGCCACCACCCCACGGGCACAGCCAATTAGTGCGGTTTGTCACGTGAACAAAACGTGCCAAAAAGCTATGAACCCACAACATTTAAAATGTTTACTCTCCAAAATACCATTGTGCTGTATGAACAGCTAATTGGCACGTTTTATTCGCGTGATGATCAATCAGAATATTTATTTATACTGGAGGAAATCCGATGACCTACAAAGCTCTTTTTCACAGGCGTCCAGTAGGCGCGGCTCAGACCATAACAACAACAAACAGTACAAGAAATATGACAGGATTGCAAAGTATAGGAAAGGCACTCGCTAACAGCACTTGCTCCAACAATCGCTTAAGGTTATACGGGTGGTCTTTGCCTTTGTATATATGTAGATAGGTGGGTGTGTAAGTAGGCTAGGGTTAGTTACGAGGTAGGTGGAAGGGCATTATAGAACCTTTTTTCTCAACATCAAAGTATGAAAATAAGAATATATTTTGCCATTTTTGGCAATAAAACACGTGTTAAGATGTCCAAACACCAAATAGAAACCTCTTACAAGGAATCTAGTCTGCATTAACCACACGCACTTGTGGTGAACACACAAACAAACATGCTCTAATAATATATGATGCGTTGTCTTTGAAACTAATTGGCCTACACCAGAGACAGCCTTGTTCTTTATGGCCTAGTCTCACCAGTGTCAGAGCAGGGAACGCCAAAAGGCGAACAGCACAAAGGCAATGGCACGTATCAGAGCATCCATAGCTCGGGTTGAGCAGTTATATCGATGCACTTTTTTTGCATTTCCACCACTGTCTAGATAGGTGGGCGTGTAGGTAGGTGGCCTTTAAATCACGTGCGAGGTATCTTCATAAATGCATTTGAAGCGTCCAAGTCATACGAAAGGGTCCAACCGCGTGAAGCAATAAAGCTCGCGGGAGAGGGAGGAACACATTTAAGGAGCAGCGGAGGAAACATTCCGAGCGAACAAATTTCTTTTTTTTCTAAAGCAAACCTTGAAACACGCAATAACTTTCACGCGTATAATTCCTGCGCCGAAAGGTTAGAGCCCAATTCCCTAGAATCGCATTTATCGTAATGGCGATACTAAACGGAGCGGCTAACATTAATTTAAACCTCGGCGATTTTTTTAAATTTCCCCTTCACTGGGGGGCCCCCCCCCCACCGCGAGTTAGCAATCTGTAACGATCATCGCGAGAACCACCGGAGTTCGAGACAATTTGATTACCGATAGGAAGTCCATACCCCATTTGCCATTGTCTGCTTTTTTATGACTCACTTCCTTCAACTAATTCAAAGCAATCTAACGAGCCGTGTAAATCATTGTAATTAGCGCCCGGGTAAAGTTTTATATATATATATTTTTTTGCGTTGAATAAGTTGCGACGCTGAGTCTTTACGGGCAACTTCGGCTTCGAGTTTGTAACACGCGTAGCACTACACTCGACACCGCTGACCACGAGTTGCCATTAACCCCTTCCCGTTCCGATGACGTAGGTGTACGTCATCAGGCCGTGCGGGAGGGTGCGTGGCACAGTTCCGCTCGCCAGATATCGTAGAGTGCGGTCATGCCGCTACAGTTCTCTGCGGTGAGTAACAATGTCCTTGTAAAAACAACGGCGCTGTGCCTCTCTAAATAAAATTAACGTTGGGCCGCTTGCGCGTTCCGAGATTCAGTGGTGGACGGGACGACCCACCCACCCTGCGACAAGCAGATGCCTCGGAGCGGGAAAGGGGTGAAGTGTGATTTTGTCCTCGCCGAGATATTGAAGGCCTGGAATACGGGGTGTTGCGGGGTTTGATATGCCAAAGGGATTTAAGCTGCCTAAAGGAGGGATTAAATTGAGGGTGTAATGGCGATAATTCTGTTGAAGTGCTCAGTGACGCATGAGTAGAACTCGGCAATATCTAAACTAAACTATAACCTATTTTTTTTTTCATTTTACCAGGTAAGGCCAACTGAGCTCTATGGCTCTTTTTCAGAAGCGACCCGGCCACAAGTGGTCGCCCAACGAAGTGGCTGATCATATATACATTGATAGCAGCAAAATTCTCGAAATGCGTGTTTCTAAATGTGGAGAAAAAAACTGGAGGAATCGGAGAAAAATCCACGAGACCACGGGGAGAGAGACGTGCAAAACTCCAAATATACAGCAGCAGGTGTCAGGGTTGGGATCGAACCCACAACTTCCTGTATGCCAGGCGAGGTAGTTAGCATCTCGCCACCCTGGCACCTGGGCATGAGCAGCAGGCAGGGAGGTTTGTCTTCGTAGTACCTTGTGGGCACCTGGGGCAGTGCAGAGAGGTGATAGAAAATGTTTGTTCCATGCGTGAATTTAATTTGGATGGCTATGAGTGGGAGAGATCTCGAGGGCCAGCATTGAGTGTGATTTTTTTTAATGCATGTAACAGCATACGTGTGCAACCTGCATTGCATTGACCTTCAGACACCACCAGTGACATATTTCACATGGCAAGAATGGAAATTATGAGGACAGAGAAATATCGTAACTCGTGCGATTCTAAAGTTAAAAAAAAACGCACCCTGATACGTTCTTGCTCAATGTTTCGACCGCCTGTCGCGATATCTGCAACGGGGTAGTTTATCGAACGAGATGAAATATCGCCGGGTCATTACATCGCTTATCGAGGCATACGAGATGTCGGTTATTGTGGTTTCTATATTTTTTTTACAAGAAATGTTTTTCTTAGTTTTGTTGTTGTTGTATAATATGGGTTTTGATTCGGGCACCCAATGGCCAGCTGTTGTGACTCTTACAGAGAAGCGAGGGCTATGTGTGCCAGCGTCACGGTCCGAATGTCCCATTTGGAGAAAAAAAATCAATACCTTCACGAAAAAATGCGAAGCTGCTCGCAATCGGAAGGTTGTGAATTCAAATCCGCCACGGTGGCGAGATGTTAACTACCTCGCCCGGTATGCAGGAGGTTCGTGGGTTCGATCCTGACCCTGACGCCTGCTGTGTATTTGGGGTTTGCATGTCTCTCTCTCCCCGTGGTGGTCGCGTTGATTTCTTCTCCGGGTCCTCCGGTTTTTCCCTCCATATTTTCGACTCAACATCACGCGTTTAGATTATTATTTGACCGCTCTAAATTTCCACGTGACAAGCCACTTCGCTGAGCAATCATTCATGGCCAGGCCGCTTCTGAAAACGAGCTATACAGCTCAGTGGTCCTTACCTTGAAAAGCAATCAAGAAATAGTTTAGGAGTGCAGTTTAAATATTTACGACGGAGATTGTCACACCGATGGCGCATCGTTCGTGAAGACCTCTCCCGCTGGCCTTTGCGTCCTCCGCCTCGTTGGCCACTGCATTTCCGAGAGGGTGAATAACGATGGCAGGGCTGGAGCGCTTAGCATAATGGCCGTCTGTAGGGACGGCGCGAGCCATCGCTCGTGCGGCCCCCGTTGTTACGACGCGACCCAGCGGGTCCGACGTTGGCGGCTCTGCGAGTTGTCGTTCAATATGCCCCGGTCGACTTTGAAACTGAACAGTTTTCAGTTCATGCTAGTTAAGGCCCACTGGGCTGTATAGCCATTTTCCAGAAGCGACCTGACCAGCGCAAATTAATCGCTCAAGGAAGTGGCTTATCACGTGGGAATTTTTATCAGCCAAATGTGTACTCTAAATGCCGGTTGATTCTAAATGTGGAGGGAAAAACCGGAGGACCTGAAGATAAAATCCACATGACCATGTAGAGAGAGAGAGAGACGCAAATTCCAAATATACAGCAGCAGGCGTCAGGGTTGGGATCGAACCCACGACCTCCTGTATACCAGGCGAGGTAGTAAACATCTCCTAGCCACCACACGTTGACCCTGGCGACCGTGGAATTGCCCTGTGAATCTGCTGCGCCGCTCGGCGCGCGTTTGCCGCCTTGTCACAGAGGTGCGCGTTATGTCGAATGGGGCGAGCCGCCCTGGTTATTACGGCGGGCGGATCGGCGGTACAAAAGAGGCGCCCTCTCGTTCCCGGTGCGCGCCGAAGAGCCCGCGACACCGCTCTGAGACGGGGTGGCCATTCTGTACCTTCATCTAGCAGTGGATTGACCATGGCTGCTGCTGCTGATGATGCTGCCGCTGGTAGTTGAGCGGTCAGCGCGGCCGCGCTACGAACCCGGCGAGCCGAGTTCGATGCCAACACCGGTGACGATCATCCGAACCGTTTATGGGCTTCCCCTAGGTCGACTCAGCCTAAAATGAGGACCTAGTGGCAATGTGTCAAAACATCGCCACTAGGGACGCGAAGGCGGCCGTGCGTGTTGCTGGCCACCCACCCTCTCGTGTGCCGTACCGGCCTTCATAGGTGCTCGCTAACAGCACTTGCCCCTACAGCAGCGGTCGGGAACCTATGGCTCGCGAGCCATATATGGCTCTTCCAGTGACGGCATATGGCTCCCAGACAATTTTGAGTTGAAAGAATAAAAAAAATCAGTTTGGAACTGATTTTAAAATACTTGTGATATTGCTTAATAATTCTGTGTCATTTTAAAGTAAACAGAAATTCGTTTTGAAGATAAATTTCACGGGTCACGCCTGCATGAAGTTCAACCTCACCACGTATGAACCAGACTACAAGGCCATCAGCAAAACCATGCAGCACCAGAAGTCGCATTAAAAGTAAGACATTAAATTTATTATACGTTAAAAATACTATATGGCTCTCAATGAAATATATTTAGAATTATTTGGCTCTTATGGCTCTCCCAGTCAAAAAGGTTCCCGACCCCTGCCCTACAGTCTCTTCAGGTTGTACGGGGGAGCTTTATGTTTGCTGCTGCTGCTGATGATGATAATGAAGTTTATGCCCCATAGCAGCAATGAGACATGCTCACACCACTTTTCCAGCCACAACACGGGGAGGGGGGACTTGCAATCAGCAGTGATGGGCACAATAGCGTTAGCAGCAGGACAGCGATAAAAGCACCGGGCGCTTTTACCTCTTCAAAATGTGAAGATAAGGCTCCGCGTTGAGCTTTTGTAAGGCTAGGTCTGGGTACTGTGACGGCAGCAGAGCAGCGCCTGGCCGGCACCTGGATGGGCGACCAGCGGGGCTTGCCAGGGTGTCGTAGGTGAACCAGGTGAGACGGCCGTTGCTGAGCGTCACAAAACTTGGCTCCCACCGCGAACGTGGGCCATCGTGCTCACTGTGACGTCGTTTATTCGTCCGGTGAGGAAGTTAACGGTTACGTTGACCATACGTTGTTATGTGCGTGTGTGCGTGCAGAGAAATGCAGAGAGGGGAGGTCAAGGTCGGGCAGGATGGGTGCGGTGAGGGGGGGGGGGACTTTGAGCCAAACACGTGAATGGAGAATGGAATATAGTAAGGTCTCACAGAGTGCGCGGACCCACTCGTACGCGAGCGACAGCGATTCACACTTGCACCTTGGTGCGCCTCGGACTTTCGCCGCACGCACGGGGCAGGAAGCAAGGAGTCAAATGACCCTCCACGCCGTCACGCGCACGTGGATTCAAGATGAACGTCGTCATTCTCATTCACGGCATTGGCCCAACAGTGTCGTAGCGGTTAGCGCTACGCTGCGCCAAGAAAACGGCGACCCGAGTTCGATTCTCGCTCACGGCCAACACCGGTGACGATTATCTGAACCGGTCCTGGGCCTCCTCACGGTCGACTCAGCCTCAAACGAGTACCTGGTGCGGTGTGGAAACATTGCCACTGGGGAGACAAAGGCGGCCGGGCGTGGTGGTGTTGGCCACACACCCCCTCGTGTGCCATGCTGGCCTTCATAGGTGCTCGCTAACAGCACTTGCTCCTACAGTCTGTTCAGGCTCTGTGGGGATCTTTGTCTTTTTGCAAAGAAATGCAACGGGGGGAGGTCAAGATCGAGCAGGATGGGTCGGGGGGGAGGGACTTTGAGCCATAGACGCTGCCAATGGGCAGGGGATTCAATAAGATTGTAGCCACTCGCATTCATTCATGGCATTGTCCCAACAGTGCAATGAAGAATCCCTCCTGAAAATGCTTCACTCACATTGAGGTTTTCATGGGTATGTATCATTATAATTAGTATCTGCATTATTAGGAATATTTCAATATATCGTGTTTTTTTCTCAATTCCATGCAGCTTAGACACATTCCATCCTTGAGCATTTATTTGACGTTTTTTTTTTACCTCTCTCCGTATCTCTACTTCCAAACGTTTATTTCCCCGTCACATTGGGAATCTGTTTTCCTTGGCAGCTGCGTTTCGCGTAGATTACGCGACGGAATGAAAGGGAGCACGCAGGGTTAACGTAATGGGCGGCTTTAGGAGCGTTTTTTTTCTTCGTCGTCGTAAATTATAGATGCGATGTGCAGATCGAGGGGCCTACGCGAGATGCGCTGAGTGAAATAACACGCGCGACAACGCACGGCTCAACTCTCCCCGAATGTGTGTGTCGCGCACACGATCCGGCAACGACGTGACGGAGCCGGGACGAACCCTTCCATGGAGCTCGTCACCGCGATCTATGGAACACGGAAATCAACGACCGCTTCGGAAAAGCGCTTTAAATGAAACAACTGAGAAAGGATTGGAAAACGACGGGGCTGGGCTGAGGATCAGAATCAGGATCTTTGTTGAGACTGGAGGAGAAGGAATCCGATGAGCTATGAAGCTTTTTTCCCCCCCACAGATATACAGTGTGGGCACGGGGTCAGCACAATTTTAAATAAAAAAAACAATAGTAGTGCAAAATAGAGAAAAGGGTAAGCAAGTCAAGAAATATAAATGTAAAACACATTAATTATATAAGGCCGATTTTTCACATGCAGCTCAGCCACCACCTCCGCCCGCCTGCTAAATTTGTTCTACATTTGTTACGTTTAAATGTTTAAAAGATATACAGTTTCCTTAAATTGTTCTTCATGTAACTTAGGATCACCCTTACAAATGAGGCGATGTGATTTCACGTCTCACTGTGGGTTTATTTAATCTTCTGGCTAGATAGAGGAGGCAGCAATATAAAAAAAAATCGGGGATCTCTGTGTTGCAACTGAATGCTCTGACAAAAACACAATGAGTCACCTGAGCCACATTTCTAGTCGCGAGGGACATCTGTGAAAAAGAGCTTTACAGCTCATGGGATTTTTTTCGACTTTTAAAACATTCTGATTATACGAGGGGGTTGCGGGGTTGGGGGGGCTGCCAGAGATGATAGCATTTGGGACAATATCTCGGTATATTTTTTGAGCCCACGTTTTTCTCCTTTCAAGAAGGGATAAATAAATGCTGAGCGTGCTGCTGACTGAACCTTTAAATACACAGTTTGCGCATGCACAGTCTGCTTCAGTGCTGAGTCAATAGCTAGCAGTTATGTAAATGTAATGTAATTATAGTACAGTCTCTCAGCACAGCAGGTGAAGCGTGCAAGTGTCTTAAATCCCACAGCAAGCCGTACGAATGGGCACATTGGCAGGCTGCGCAAGGTGGGGTCAAGTGTGGGTCACCGTTCACCGCTTCCAAGACGTTTGGCCAACGTGGAAGGGTAGGCAAGGATGCCTTCGAGAGGGGCTCTCTGGAGCCTGCTCTAGTGGAGGCCCTTCCGCCAGCAGTGGCACAAGCAAACGCAATTGCAGGGCTGCGCCTGTACCTTCACCGACGGCAGAACTTCTCTTATCCCTGACAACGTTGGGGAGGGGGGGGGGCGAACGGAACTTCACGGATCCCATCTGTGACCTATCCAATATCCACCGGGAGATACTCGCTCGAAAGGGGCCTCCAACTTGCCGCAGCGTGGCTCTCGTGCCTCTGGAACTCAAGTCAACACGCGTTTGCCGTCGTGCCACGGCTTCAAACCCAGGAGGCTGGCCTGTCTCTCAAACAGCTGATGCTCCTGTGAAAGCAAACGGAAACAGCACTGCTCGGGCCCTGGGTTTCGGGGCTATTGCGGGCTCAGCTGGCTTGCCTCCTTACCCGCCAAGGACATTGCCGAGGTCAGACAATCAATCGCGACGCCCGAGGCCTTCGCCGTGGACGGAGAATCGAATGCAGGAAGGTCCCAGAGTACACAGGCTCAGAGTGCGCGGACCCACTCGTGCGCCTTGGTGCGAATCGGGACTTTCGCTACTTGCTCGGGGCGGGAAGCGAGGGGTCAAACGGCCCTCCACGCCGTCACGCGCAACGTGGATTTGACGACGCGAAACGAGTCCAACCGGCGAAGCATCTTTCGCATTCATCACATACGGATGATTAGTGAACCATTTGCTGTGCAGTAGTGTATTTTATTAAACATTTATGTACATTAACGTCAATTTTATATGCACTTACAATTGTATATATTTCACTCGTATCGTAATATAGTTATGTATAGTAATATAGTAGTGTATATTAGTTTATAGTAATATGGTAGTGTATAGTAATATAGTAGTATATTGTAATGTATACTACTATATTACTAGTATATATTACAGTATACATAGTAGGATATACTAATACTACTATATTAGTATATACTACTATATTATTGTGATATGTCCTCCTATATATGGAGATATACACTCGTATAGACGAACCCAACTTATGCAAATTCGTGCGTGTGCGGTGGTGGGGGGGGGGGTACACGGAACCTAACCCCCACCGCGCACTCTGAGACCAAACCCGATTGTTGACCTCGAGGTGATCGAGGTGGCTCAGAGGTCGGTGCGCCGAACCGAGAAGCCTGGGTTCGAATCCAGACTTTCAGCCGCCTCTGAGTTTCCCAAGCGTGGCGAGTTGTGTTGGCATCAACCTGGCCGCGAATGATTCTTCGTAAAAAAAAAAGGCCCATCATTGTAAATGTGGTTCTGCGCTTAATTTTGATCATTTGAGGATAGCTGACCGGTCTTTTTCTGCAATGGCACGGGTGGCGCTAGAATCTGCTGCCCGTTTGTTTCATTGCGCATTTTATACATGAATGTATCGCAATAGAATTGATCGCGATTTAAGTGTTAAGTCGACAACACGGCTTCTTAAAACACTGACGACACTTAAAATAGCTCAAGGATGCAATGACAATGTCAATTTACACAAGCCATTTTATGTATTTGGTTCCAGTACAATCCAGCGTTTACAATGTTAACGCTTTGTCTTGGAAACTGCGTTGTGATTCTGCAGGGTTTGTGCGTGTGTGTGTGTGTTACACTACCTTTGTGCAGTGACGCGTTCAACTATGCTTCTTCACTTCGTTGGCGTTTCAGGACTTTGTCCTATACTTGATGATGATGATGATAATAATGTCACTCAATTATAGCCCTTCTTCTTTCGTATGGTCAAATGAAGAGCAACGATTACAGATTCAACTCTCAATGATTTAGCCATTCAATCGCTTTAGTCCGACAGTCAGTGAATTGCTGATACAACCGCAATTAGATTTACATTTGGGGCAGTAGCCAAGTTGCACACAGGAGACTTAGCCTGGCTCGGAGAAATTGCGAATTATTTCACAGGGGCCTCTAATGTCCGCCTGCATCAGGCTGGTGGATCGAGCGGCTCGCAATCGGAAGGTTGCCAATTCAAATCTGCCACGGTGGCTATGAGATGTTAACTATCTCGCCTGGTATGCAGGAGGCCGTGGGTTCGATCCCGACCCTGACGCCTGCTGCTGGATGTTTGGGGCTTGCATGTCTCTCTCTCCCCGTGGTCGCGTGGACTTTTCTCCGGGTCCTCCGGGTTTTCCCTCCCACATTTAGAAACTTGCGTTTAGGGTATTTGGCTGCTCTAAATTTCCGTGCAATGAATCACTTTGTTGAGCTATCATTTGTGGCCAGCTCGCCTCTGAGAAAAAGAGCTACATAGCTCAGTGGGCCTTACCTGGTAATATACAAAAAAAATATGTTTTAGTTTAAATCCTGGTTGACAGATTCACTCAGACCATCCTCCCTTCAGGTTCAAGAAAATAAGCACCAGTTTGTGGGTTAGTCAACAGCGGTTGTTTGTCGGGGAGAGATGATTAATTTGATGAGCCCGGAAACGCTGGCTACGCATGCCCCCGTAATCTAGAACTTTGGAAGTGAGGGGTGGTGGATCAGGTGATCCTAGCCATGGGCGTCGTGGTCGCCATTTCCTAGCTTGCCAGGGTACGGCGATAAGTGGGTCAGCCTCCACCTGTGCAGAGATTTTGAGTATTACATCCCACTAGAATGCGTGGGTTTTCTCCGGGGGACTCTGGTTTCCTCCAACGGAGCGTAGAAACGCTCATGAACCGTTTCCCCGTTTTCTTACGATTCCGTTCCGATGACGTACACGTACGTCTATGGAACCGGAAGAAAAACTGAAATAAAATAACTTTATTGGCACCGAGGCTCCCACAAGGCCATGCGGGGCGGGCGTGTGACACAGTTTGGCGCCAGCTGTCGTAGAGTGACGGTCGCGTCACTACAGTTCTCTGCGGTGAGTAACAATGTTTTTTAAAAACAACGGCGCTACTATGCCTCTCCAAATAAAATTAACGCTGAACCGATGGCACGTTCCCAGATTCAGCGGTGAATGGGACGACCCACCCTGCAACTTGCACGCGTCTCGGACACGGCAAAGAGTTAATTAATGAAGTCGGCCCAAACATCCCAATGTAGAACCACAGAACTTGGGCAATTGTTGTTGGGGCCGGTTCTGGCTGCCTTCCCACTTTCGCCGATTTGCGCGGCGACGGCCATGTTTTATATTTTTTGGCGCTGGCTGGCGGACGACTGACATAGTTTCGTGGCATCATCTTTTTCTTCTCTGGACCATCTCTCTCGCCGGTCAATGGCGACGGCTCTCCCGAGCCATGGCAGTTCCAAAGGAGACGTTTCTGCAAGTCGCCGACTTGCTCGGTTTCCGATTCGAAATCGTTGCTGCCAGCGAATACTCTAATCGGATTCTTTCAGATGTAACATGATTACCAGCGACGGATCTTAGCTCTGGGGAGATGCAGGCTGCGGTGGGGCGGGGGGCTCGTCCTCTTTTGAGACCCTGAAAATTACTGTTGCATTGATATTTACAAGAGAAAATGTTAAGAAGTGTTTTTAATTATTCTTTTTGTAGAGCCCTATTTAAAGACTTGACATTTCAGCGCTGCCACCACCCCATGGGAAGTTGCTGGTCCCCTCTGATGACGACCGCACTTGTGATTACATAACCAGCAGTTTCGAAATTATGATGTGGCAACCCTCCCCTTTCAGAATGCAAACCTGGCCCCTGTGGCAATCAAAATCCCGCTGAACATTGTGTGAAGCAAATTAAAGGAACAGCTTGAAGCTGCAGAAACACACTTACCGACTGCAAAATGTAAATACTTTCGATTCACGCTTCCCGAGGAGTATAAGAGGAAGCGGGCAAAGTACAAAATAGAGAATTGTGTTTACCCCCCCCCCCCGCCCGCCCCTTAATCTTTTAATACATTTTTGAAATGAACATTCAGGAATTGGCAACGTTAAAAGCAGATTGTATAAAATAAATAAATAAACTTGCCGGAGTGTTTGGAACGCGGTTTTGCCAACGTGTAACGTGTAATTTAAAGGCGCTATTGACCGTTCTCCATTAACCCCCCCCCCCCCCGCTCGTTTCACCACAAATTACCCTTCAATTTCGTTGAGGTTTTATCGCCTCTTTTATTTCTTTTCTTCGCGGCGAATTAGGATGATTCGAGTAGCCTGTGAGGTTGCGATCTTTTAGCTCCGCAGAATGCGAGCGTTTTGGCGCTTCCAGATGTCGCTTCAACGCACGCACAGTTCCCGACAGGGACATCAGAAATTCATTTGTATAATGATTTACCCAGCAAGAGATTGTTGCATATGGGTACTGGATTTTCAGTAAAAATGTATATTTAATTTATTATACCAAAAAAAAATCATTAATCCCCCCCCCCTTTTGCACGTGGTCTTACAAGTGACGTCATCACATCTACTCCTCTATTCAAGGAACGAAACAGGAGGTTTACTCCACAAATCTGGCTGTCGTACTGACGATGCCGGTTGTAATCATTGGCGAAACGTCGTACTCAGATTGTAATTGTTGTGGATTTGCTCTCCAACACACCGGTGTTGCTGTACTAGTGACGAATTGGCCACGTTCTGTTAATGTGACAACCGTTACTAGTTGGCTGTGTCGGGTGGTGGCGGGTCTAACGACACATTTATATATTTACGCGATCTAACCAAAAAAACCTGTATTATGGATGATATCGGTCGCGAAAGCCTTCGTGTTAAACCGGCTTAATTTATGATACCAATTTATTTTTTTATATATATATCAACTTTGGATGCCCGCCGTCGGGGCAATGATTGGCACGCTGGGCTTCCAGAGGTGACCGGCAGCATGAACAATGGGGCGAGTTTTCTCGGATGCCCTCCCAAGCGGCCTCTGTCCGCCCAGCAACAGTTCGAAAGGGTTGCACGCCAGGCAGTTGATCGGCTGGTGTCGTGCCGTGAGCGCAGATGAGAATCGGAAGGGAGGCCACCGTGACGACGAGCAACACGTGGTGCGGCCCGAACACGAGGCGCGTCCTCTTCATCTCGACTGCAGGAGGAGGAATCCGATGAGCTCCGTAGCTCTTTTTCACAGACGTCCAGCACGGGGCACGGGGTCAGAAAGTTCAAACAAGCGATGCAAAAACGCACGATTAGGAGTGCATAGTATGGGAAAGGTCAGCAAATCACTAAAACTAAAAAAAGTATGCTCCCACCTCTCCCAAGGCATCTGGCCATTGTGAAAGAGTCGGCCAAATTCTCTCTCTCTCTCTCTCGAGAGAGAGAGGAGCTCCAGAGGGCATTTTCCACTGCTCACTGACAGTGGCCTCCTGTAGAGGGAGCATTAGAGAACCCTTCTGTACGGCATCAGGCCCACTCGGTCACGCTGGCCAGACGCCTCAGAAGGGGTAAGAGCATCCCACACTTTACCCCACCACGCACCACCAGCTTCCGATCGACTGACTGTGGTTACCCGTTCATACGGCTCGGTGGACCGAGGCTGGCGGGTGGGGATTTAATAGACTCGCGCCGTTGTTTCGACTGCCGAGCTGGGAGATGGGAGTCGAACCGGTGAACTCTGCGTGAAGTGCACCGCTGACCGTTTACACCGTGGCAGCTGTAACTTAAATGCGAATCGCTTGTGGTCATGGCATGACATCACGACACCGTCTAACACCACCATCGCTCCCCCCCCGCCACTCCCCCCCGCCAATTCCGATCATTCGATTAAATTTCACCCAAAATGTTTAACAAACGCAAGTTTTACGGTTGAACCCAATTAACATTTCACGAAGCCCGAAACTGGAGATCTAAATTTAGAACACGGCCAAGGCCAAGTTGGGGGCAGGGAAGGCCAAGGTAGGGAGGGGTGTGCCGTGACTTGTCAGGAAACGTCGCAGAAGGGAGAACAATCAGCGGGAAGTCGAACGTGCTTCAATGCCAATTACTTTTCAGTGTGCTTCAATTCGGTTCGATTCCAGAGACGGTTTGTTTAATACTTCTGCGTCGGCTAACAGAGACACCCCAGAGGGAGCTCACAGTCGAGGTATTTTCTGTTCTTTCCATTAGCGTTCAAAGCCTAACATGGGCACCATACATCATGGGACCTCCTTTGCCAGTACCAAAATATACTAATAGGGTTTTTCCCCTTTTTTTCTGGCAACAAAACTGACACCTTTTGCAAGGAATCATGCTTACATTAACCACAATACTTGCAGTCAAATGCAAACAAAAAACAATACTCTGCATTTGACTGCAAGTATTGTGGTTAATTGCAAAAGGAGTCAGTTTTGTTGCCAGAAAAAAAGGGGGAAAACCCTAATTAGTATGGGCACCATAATAAAGGTTTTTGGGTTAGATCGCGTTATTTATAAACGTGTTATAAAATATATATTACAATTCCGTATAAGGGAAACAAATACCAATGAATTACAATTGAATTATTACCATTCTATTATATCATTACAATACCCTCCCCCTCTCCGCCTAAAATCACTGCACCTGAATGAGTTAAATGATGACGTCACCCTGCTGCTGCTCTATTTATGACCGGGAGCAAGTGGAGGGCTTCACCATTCTGGCGAATTGCCCGATGATGCTGGATGTAATTACCAGCGAAACGTCGTACTCAAAATCTTAAATGATGTTGATTCACTCTTCAACACACCGGTGGGCTAAAGTAGTGAACTATTTGTCCTTTGTAAACGTGACACATTTCTTACTGTTTGGCCGTGTCGGGTGGTGGAGGGTTACGACACATTTATAAATAACGCGATCTAACCCAAAAACTTTTATTATAAATAATATTGGTCGCGAAAGCCTACGTGTTTAACTGATGGGCACCATGGTGATGTTAACTACTTCACCTGCTATACAGGAGGTTGTGGGATTGATCCTGACCCTGACACCTGTATGTTAGGTTTTTCCCGTCGTCTCGTGGATTTTCTCCGGGTCCTCCGGTTTTCCCCTCCACATTTAGAAATCAACATGACGCGTTTAGAGTATTTGGTTGCGATAAATTTCCACGTGATGATGAGCCCCGTTCGTTGAGCTGTCATTCGTGGCCAGGTCGCTTCTGAAAACAAAGCAATACTGCTCAGTGGGCCTTACCCCGTAAAATAAAATAAAAATGTGTTTAGTTAATATTATGAGTGGGTTGATCGTTGTAATGGCTTCAGAATGTATTGTGAATAAGGTGCCTTGCGTTACGGGCGACGTGAATTTTTTTTGCAATCGAATGATGGCAGCGATTTTGTATTCTTGAAACCAACCTTGCTTTCAACAAAGGCATGTTTTGGCAAATTGATTCATGTGATGCACGCAGAATCTGCTTTACACGTGGGTCTTTATATGAAGCACACTTTGTTTTTTACACGTGTCAAAGTAAGAAGCTGTCAGACAGACGACAGGGCTAGCCGTCATGAGGACGAGGGATATAACAGTCGGATAGGATCACAATACGCATTTAACGAATGTGACGCTCACATCAACGAGTGAACAGCGGCGAAGGAATCATTCACAGCAGACGCCGATCTTTAACCTGAGACGAGCACTTGTGTTAAACTTCAGTGAGGAACTTCTCCACTCTCTCCCCATATCCTGCCCTCTCCTATTTCAGTCTAAAAGGTAAAGGCGTAAACCTGCAATTCCTCGCCCATGCCACTGCTGGTAGAAGGGCGTCTGTACTTCACTAATCTTCAGAGGTGGAGGGGGGTGGCCACTTTGGCCGATAAGACATCAATCAGCGTGTGTGAGGGTCGCCACACTATTCAGAGTTGTGTTTTTTGTTTGCATTCCGACCGCAGGTATTGTGGTCAATGCAAACATGACTCCTTGTAAAAAAAAAACGGTGTCAGTTTTGTTGCCAGATAAAAGAGTAAAAAAAACAATTATCATATTTTGCTACTGGCAAACGAGGTTCCAATGGTGTAAATGCTTAACCTGAGCTCTCATACTCTGATGGTGCATTGTCTTTGAGTTGTGCGCCTTTTGGCGTTATCTGGTCCAAAACCATGTGAGACTAGGCTCTAAGAAAAGCTGTCTCGGGTGTGGACCAATCAATTTCAAGGGCAGTGCATACATTATCAGAGTTGTGTTTTTTTTTGCATTCCGACCGCAGGTATTGTGGTCAATGCAAACATGACTCCTTGTAAAAAATAAAAGGTGTCAGTTTTGTTGCCAGATGAAAGGGTAAAAAAACAATTATCAATGGGGGTTTGACAGCAGCACGACGATTATGATGATTTCGATTTAAAGCTTTCGTGACTGCAGGGATTCATCTTCTTGGTTCTGTCGGTAAAGTCACGTAGAATGGAAATAATAAAGTAAAAAAATCGAATATTTCATTATTTCCAGTCACGTAGAATGGAAATAGAATGGAAATAAAAAAATGTTGTATTTTTATTATTTAATTATTTCCATTCTACGTGACTTTACCGAAAGAACCAAGAAGATTGTGTATTGTCGGGGTGGGGGGGGGTTGCGTCAGGGGCCGCACTAAAGGGCACCAGGAGCCGCCAGTGGCCCCGCGAGGCCTTGCAATGAAGAGCACCACACGCAGCCTGCCGATCGACTAGCTGTGGCTGTACGCGACCCGTGTATACTGCCGGGTGGACAGAGCTGGTTGGGTGTGCGATGGAGTGACGGTGATGCCTGTTACTTCCACCGTTGTTTCACCTGTCGTGTCGTGGATAGCAAGCCCAAGTGGTGCTGCCATGTGTACATAAACCTCGCTGATGAACTTGCTAGATCGGTCTTCCGAGAAGAATTGGAAAGATGAGGATTTCAAACTGAATGCAGCGGGCATTAGTTATTTATTTCGCAAAGTTGGAGTAATTTGCCTTGGGATGATTGAAAGAGCTGAGCAGAAACTAGGTCACGGAGTCTCTGCAGCTGATGTGGTTGTGATTATCGAGCCGGTGGTGGTACACAACGATCTTATACTTTTAGATATGTATCCCAATTAGTGTCTGGTCATGAGACGGAATTTTTCCGTGGGACCTCTCGCAACGGCACGCAGGTCGACCTTTCGTTTTAGTTTAATGGCCGACGGGAAGTGGACTTCACAGAGCTACCGCATGGGATCCCCTTGAGCGACCTCTAACCTTCACCATGGGGGGGGGGGGGGGCAGCACTTTTCAGACCCGCCCTGCGACTGAGTCTTCTTCTTGGTTCTTTCGGTAAAGTCACGTAGAAGGGAAGTAATAAAATAATAAAAATAAAACATAATAAAATAATTCTCACGACGTTTCGGCCACAACGCAAGTAGCCGTCCTCAGGTGAAAACCAGGTCTGTCGAGGCGACAGCGTCTGAAATATGCGACTGAGTGTTTGTCACGTGACGGTCAAACGGATGTTTTCCATTCTCACAGCTGGAATTTAGCCATGTTAATTGAAAGAAAATAACTTTATTGGTACCGAGGCTCCCACAAGGCCATGCGGGAGGGCGTGTGACGCAGTTTGGCGCCAGCTATCGTAGAGTGCGGTCGAGTCGCAGGAGTCCTCTGCTGTGAGTACAATGTCTTTATAAACATCGGCGCTATGCCTCTCTAAATAAAATTAATGCTGAGCCACTTGCGTGTTCCAAGATTCAGCAGTGAACGGGACACCCACCCTGCAGTCTTGGAATGGGAAATGGTTCAATTGGTGACCGGGCTAAGACCATCAACGCACGATGCTTGAGGAACGCGGTTTAATCACAGGCAGTCGCCCAGATTTGAATGCAGGATCTCAGTGGTGCGAACTCTGACCTTTGACCTCTGAGCCACCCAGCCACCTTCGGAAGGAATAGTTTTAAATTGTGAAGCAGATGCAATCACGCTGCTGTGTGCAGAGGTATTGCAAGAATGGATGTAGTGTTTGCACCGGAATAACGCTGAAGAATCTCGCGACTAAAGAGTAACACTGAGGAATCTTACGACTGAAGAATAACACTGAAGAATTTCACGACTAAAAATAACACTGAAGAATCTCGTGACTGAAGAGTAACACTGAATAATCTCGCGACTGAAGAATAACACCAAATAATCTCACGACTGAAGAATAACACTGAAGAATATCGTGACTGATGAATCTTGCAACTGCCAATGATTTCTGGTATTGGCAGCATCCTTACAGAAAGACGCGTTCTAGCTAAGCTAATTTCCAGGTGAAATATTTCAATAATAAAGTTTTAAATTACAAAACAATGAGGCAGAATTCATTCCCACCACGATTCTTTCTTTAGCCAGCAACTGCCGCTTTGCTATACGTGTTAATTTCGTTTGCTTGTTGAGCTCACCGCGCGAGCGCCAAAATCGCACGTCTAAAAACTGGTGGATGGCAAGTTACCATTCTTTGATGTTTTAATTGAAAAGAGACCAGATGGCTCATTGGGACAATCTGTCTACAGGAAAGCCACCTACATGGATGCCTATCTAAAACCTGACTCTCACCACCATCCAGCCCAGAAGAATTCCTTCATCAAAATTCTACACCATAGGGCTCGTTGCATTTTCGACCATCACTACCTAGCCAGTGAACTGGAGCACGTACACCAAGCCCTCAAGATGATGGATATTCGGACCACACAATCCGTAAAGCTATCACCCCAACCGTTGGGAGAGAACTATCTGAGGACCCAATCAAAACCATCACCTTGCCATACATAGCAGGGGTAACCAAAAATATTTCCAAAATCATGAGCAAACACAAGATCCAGATTAGATTCAACACAGTACATACAATTCGTTATCTGATCCCATCTGTGAAGGATGTGATCCCTGACATTCAATACCCCGGCGTCTACAAACTCAGCTGTGTCTGTGGCAGTAGTTACATTGGGGAAACTAAGCGACATGTCTCGGACCGTGTTCGTGAACATAAGGCGGATCTGAAACATGGTTGGACCAATACCTCGGCCGTGGCTGATCATTGTTTTAACGCTGTGGGCAAACACGAAATTGATTTGTCCAAGATGAAGGTACTCTGCAAACCTACTGGCTAACAACAAAGATTCGTTCATGAAGCAATCCAGATATATAAACAGACAAAATGTAATTCTAGATTTGAAGCTTTCGTGACTGCAAGTATTCATATTCTTGGGTTTTTTCTGTAAAGTCACGTAGGTAAAAAAAATTAACCGAGAAGATGGGTATAAACTGAGAAATCATTGGAAGGGCGTTATTAACCAGTTTAAGTCATAACTGGTTGTGATGTTTCCATCCTACCTGCCGATGTTAGCAGTTATTTCCGACTGTCTGAGTTGCGCTCCTCGATGTGACGGTGGCGACATTGACATGCTAATCTCTCAACAGCTTTGGGGTGCCCCCATCTCAGACCGATATAACACCCTGCTTAAGAAGCTCTCTTGCTAAAAATGTTTTCACCTGAGGACGATTCCTTGTGTTGCGATTGAAACGTCGTGATTTGTTATTCTTTTCTATCTACGTGACTTTACCGAAAGACTCAAAGAGTATGAATTCCTGCAGTCACGAAAGCTTTAAGTCAAGATAAAAAAAATTGGTGCTTGTCGATTTGAAAGAAAATCGTTTTGCTTTGGGTTCACGACACCCGGGCAGCCGTTAGAGGCCCGCTCTGTCCGTACGTACAACGTGTTGTACGTACGTTGAACTTCCTTCACACCTTACGCATACCTGTCAACCCCTTATCAGTGCTGCCTACCTTATTACAGACCAATTCATACCTTATTGGTCACCCCGTGCCCTTATAAATCTCAACGTTCATCCTACAAAGTCCTATCACAAGGAAGAAACACAAACAAAAATAAAAAATTTGCCCGTATTGAAACGGCTGTACACCGTATGGACCTGAAAACTCAATGTCCCTCTACAAGAATACGGGGTAAACCATATGGGTTGAAAGCTGTGCATACGTAGCCTAACCGTACGAATCGGAGGTGCGAAAATGTTCACCAAAGTGTGAGAAAAAATATTATTGAATCTAATTGCGACGCAGAGTCGTGGCAGTTCGTTCGATCGCGAGTCGGGCGAATGTTTACACAGACCTCGTGGGGAAGCGTACACACCGCCGCCTTCTGTGAGACAATGAACATCACAGGTTCCTCGCTCTTAATCACATCGTCCGCGGACGGGACTTGGGAGCGGAGAGTGCAAAATGAGACTCATGAAGTCCCCGGTGTGGAGTGCAGTGTAGTACGGAGTGTAGTGTAGTATGTAGTGTAGTGTGGTATGTAGTGTAGTGTAGTATGTAGTGTAGTGTAGTATGGAGTGTAGTGTGGTATGGAGTGTAGTGTAGTATGTAGTGTAGTGTGGTATGGAGTGTAGTGTAGTATGGAGTGTAGTGTTGTATGGAGTGAAGTGTGGTACGGAGTGTAGTGTAGTATGTAGTGTAGTGTTGTATGGAGTGTAGTGTAGTATGGAATGTAGTGTAGTATTGTATGGAGTGTAGTGTGGTATGGAGTGTAGTGTAGTATGGAGTGTAGTGTAGTATGGAGTGTAG
>CM025662.2:3481890-3492449 GCA_014621495.2 Entosphenus tridentatus
TCCCTCCCCACCCAGCCCCTCCCTGCACGACGGACACAATAATCCCCTGTGGGCTGGTGTAACCAGGAGGTTCCTACCAGTATCAAGCAGCAGGACGACGTCATCACTGAACCAAATCAGGTGCAGAGATCCAACACACCGGTGGGCTGAAGTAGTAACTAATTGGCGTTTTGTTTACGTGACAAATCCCATACTAATTGGCTGTGTCGGCTGGTGGAGGGTTACGACACATTCATACTTAGGCGACCTCACCCAAAAACCTTTATTATGAATAATATTGGTCGCGGAAGCCCACGTGTTGAACTCACTTTTATCTTCCTGCCGCCACAGCCCTGCATCATCGCGATGGAGCGATTGGTGATTTTTTTCTAAATTGACGGTTATTATTTTTGCACTCCTTCTTCTTGCGAGGCCGTGTAAAGGCACAGCTGCTGCTGAGAAAGTGGCTTTGATTGCGGTAGCCAAGGAGTGGGATTCTGTTATTTTCGTTCGTTGCAGGTGTTCGTCAATCGCAAGCGATACTCGTAGAGGTGGCAGGCAACTGTGTTTATTGAATTCATAAACGTGCATCATGTGGGGGGTGGCGGCGGCGGGGGGGGGGGGGGGCTGGGGGTTAGGAGGGGGGGGTAGAAGATATTGTCACGATGTCGTAACATGACCACAAGACTTTTCATAGGGGTTTTCATTTAATGGGCAGCTGCCGCGGGTATGTGCAGTCGGCACAGTGCTCTACACTTGCAATGCAGAGGTCGCCGGCTTGGATTCGATCTCCCAGCTCGGCAGTTGAAACAAAGGGGGCGTGGGGGGGGGGTCATTACCGTGTGTGTGTACGAGGGGTGGGAGGATGGGGGGCGCATACGCAGGGCTCCTCACTCGGCGATGCAGCTCGCGTCTCTGGGGCCGGTCGATGCGCCGACGGACGTTCGCCCCCTCGCTGCCCATTGATGCGTCGGCCGCCGCGTCGCGCGCTCTCAGACGCCGCTTGTGCGGCCGTCTGGAATGCTCTTCCTTCCGATATTAGGAAGCCACTGGGAGCTGTGCACTTTTAAATCATCGTCTAGATTGACACACTCATTTCATTAGAACTGCGTTTCTGTGCGTTAGTTTGTTGTCCTGCCCCGCCGACTCGCCCGATATAGCACGGTTGGCCATGTACGGTGCTAAAGAAGTTCAACATACATCAATGCCTTATACAGAAAGGGTAAGGATAAAGGTGCAGGCATGCACATTACTCGCTCTCGCCACTGTGGGCAAAAGGCCCCCATTGAGAGCTCTGGAGAGCCCTACCCCCTCCCCCCCCGACAAAGAGACTTGGCCTGCTCTTCCACGCTAACTAGACGCCTTAGAAAATGAGGTGGGAGTGCCCACACTTCACCCCACCGCACACTGCACACCAATCGACTAACTGCGGTCGTGCCCGTTTTAACTTTATACTGCGAGGTGGGCGGATGCGAGCTCAGTGCGATAACCATTATGCCTTGGTAGCATCCCCTATCTTATGTGTCAAGTGCGTTTACTCACATCATTGATGTTCAGTTAATTATGTGCACCTCCGATTAGCACGGTTGGCTACGTACGGCGCGAAAGAAGGTCAGCATAATTGCATACATACCATGCCTATCCCACTCCATGTCAAGTTGGTTGAACAGCTGAACCCCTGGGGCTTCCGTGTGGTGGAGGGGCGTGCTGAATTATGGAATTTCAGACATTCTATCGCACAGACACAGTCTGAACCCCATTGTTCTCCAGGTGTGACTCATTCCTCTTTTGGGAGCTGGGCTTTTCTTGGCTTCTCACGTCCATATTAGAAATGCCCTTTACCTTAATTGGCTGGCAAATTAGCCACACTCCCCTCAACAGTCGACTCCACCTAATGCCACATCGAATGGCGAAATGCGTTCCTCCTCTTCTCTGTGTATTTGCGCAACCTTTTTGGAGACACGCATGCCGAGTGGCTCTCTCTCTCTCTCCCGCGACAGTTTTTTTTTATTTTTTTGTCTTTCTCCTCCAGACAGATCCGGCTGCGAAATAATCCACCATCATATGTTTGCGTATTTTCTTTTCACGAGTCATTCAAATGACAGCGTGATGCTCTTTTTTTCTCTCTCGAGATGTGATGCCCTTTTTTTTTCACGTCCTCCATTTTGAGCGCTCTTCCCGGATATTGTCGGGACGCGTTTATGAAACATTGTGGAGTTCTATGCTGGCGCGTGTGAGTGTGCGTGTCGTGTGCGTGTCATGTGCGTGTGTAGCGGTCAGCATGCTGCGCTACAAACCCGGCGAACCCAGTTTGATTTCCGTTCACGGCCAACACCGGTGACATTTATCTGAACCAGTGCTGGGTCTTCCCTAGGTCGAATCAGCCTCGAATGAGTACCTGGTGCGATGTGTAAACATCCTCACAGAGGAGATGAAGGCGGTCGGGCGTGGTGCTGGCCACCCACCCCCTCGTGTGCCGTGCCGGCCTTCATAGGTGTTCACTAACAGCACTTGCCCCAACAGTCTGTTAAAGCTATTCGTCTGATCCTTATATTCGTATTTTGTCTTTGGAGAGGTTAGCGTGCTGCGCTATGAACCCAGAAACTCACCACAGTGGCTAGATCTTAACTACCTCGCCTGGTATGCAAGAGATCGCGTGGATTTTCCTCCGGGTCCTCTGGTTTTTCCCTCCACATTTGGAATATTTATCTGCTATCACTGAGCTATACAGCTCAGTGGGCCTTACCTGGTAAAATAAAATTGCTTAGTTTTAGTTTAGTTCGATTCTCGTGAGGACAATCACTGTAGACTTCTCCACAAAGTGGTTCTAATTTTACCGACTCCAGAGGGATGGTGGACTGAGTCAACCGCCAACTAGAAATTGAACTCTCAACCTTCCGATTGCGAGCTGCTCGCTCTACCGCTGAGCCACCTGGCTGTACCCTGGATACGGATAATCCAAATATGTATTTATACTGGAGGAATCCGATGAGCTACAAAGCTCTTTATAACGGATATCCAGTAGGGGCGGGTCATCACGTTACACCATCAAACAATACAAAAACACGAGTGGAAGTGCAAAGTACAGGGAAGGTCAGCAAAGTGGAATCTTTGATAAGCTACCAATTAAATAAGGTTCTTGCACGATTCAACTTTTATTGGCAACGCAAAGATGTTGGTGCCGCTCAAGTTGCTACCATCGCAGGTGGTCGCAACGAGGTCTAATATTGGGCCTGGGCCCATGGTTGCGTGTCATGTGCGTGTGTAGCGGTCAGCATGCTGCGCTTCAAACCCGGCGAACCCAGTTTGATTTCCGTTCACGGCCAACACCGGTGACATTTATCTCAACCAGTGCTGGGTCTTCCCTAGGTCGAATCAGCCTCGAATGAGTACCTGGTGCGATGTGTAAACATCCTCACAGGAGCTGAGCCACCTGGCGCAGTTTGCAAAACGTCGGTGCCGTTTGTTGCCGGCCGCTTGGCACGTTGTGGCCTTGGGGCCCTGTGCTCGGCGAGCGCGATGTGAGAAAGGAACGATCGCCTGAGAGAAATCAACCGCCATGGCTCCCGCAATCCCAATAACCTTAACCCGCCTTCCGATCTGTGACAGGGGGGTGGGGTGGTGGGGGGGGGGAAATAAAACAAACCCGCCGACTCGGCAAAAAGGCTCGCGCAAGACAAACTGGGCCAGCGGTGTGCGAGGACCCAAATAAATCATCCCTCGCGATCCCCGGCGCCAAAAGGGGACGGCCAAATTTCGGGGCCGCTCTGCTCCCGCGAATTTCTGCCAATGGAAAAATGCAAATGCGACGAGAGCGCTTGGATGGGCAGCCGGCCGGAGGAGTGCTTCCCGAGCTGCTGCTGACCGGAAGCTTCGTGTGGCGAGCCTCGAGCAAATGTTTGTGATTTACTTGATTGAATTACGGGGGAGCGATGGGCGCAGTGGTTAACGCACCGCCGCTAGGAACCTGGCGACGAGTGTTTGGTTTTCCTGCCATGGCTCGCATCAGTGGTGATAGTTGTTTTTTTTATTTTACCAGGTAAGGCCCACATTGTTCTTTTTCAGAAGCGGCTTGGCCACAAATTATTGCTCAACAAAGTGGCTTACGTGGAAATGTATCGCAGCCAAATGCTCTAAACGCGTGTTTCTAAACGTGGAGGGAAAAACCGGAGGACCCGGAGAATAATCCACGCGACCACGGGGAGGATATGCAAACTCCAAATATCCAGGCGTCAGGGTCGGGATCGAACCCACGACCTCCTGCATACCAGGCGAGGTGGTCAACATCTCCTAGCCACCGCGCCGCCCCATTGAGCCTGTTCTCATCACCTTCAGCCTCTGCGCAGTCCTGGTTAAAGTAACGTTACGTCTCTATTTTAAATCACGGTAACGTCAGCCGGTTGCATACCGGGAAGAGGGCACATTGACGCGAAACACTTATTAACCCTCCTGCGGCGAACTGCGGCGTTTCGCGCCGGCAGCAGGCACATTAACATGATCCACGGTAATTTCAAACTCCCCACGCAGACGCACTCCCCACTAAGTGTGGCTGACCACCGTGAATGACTTGACGGGATGAAACACGTTGTCAACGCCAATGATCCTGCACACTCTGCCCAGCGTGGCTAAGGTGGCATTGCAGGGGGGAGCGGTGGCGCGGCGGTTAGCGCTACGCAGCTCAACGAACGCGGTCACCCGAGTTCGATTCCCGATCACGGGCAACACCACCGGTGATGATTATCTGAACCGCTCCTGGGCCTCCCCTAGGCCGACTCAGCCTCAAATGAGTACCTGGTGCTATGTTTAAAGATTGCCACTGGGGAGATAAAGGCGGTTAGGGCGTGGTGCTGGCCACCCTCCCCCTCGTGTACCGTGCCGGCCTTCGTAGGTGTTCGCTAACAGCACTTGCCCTAAACGATATGTTAAGGCTAGACGGGAGATCTTTGCCTTTATCTTTTTGTTGTCTATTGCCGATGTCTGAGCATTGACCCCACTCACGATGGGGTCCTGACTTCTATTCCAGGCAGCTGTTGATCATTAAAGCAAAGCTCATTTTGCACTGTGATGAAGATTTCATGTGATCGCTCGGTTTGGCATCATCCTGGAAAAGGGGGTTATCGCGTTCGTGCTGGGTTTTTAATCACAAAGTTTTGGGCAACTCTTTGATCGAACCCGTTTGAAAAGGGGTAAGTTCCCCCTCTAAGAGCAAACAGAACTCCGACACTCAAGTTTTATTTACGTTGGATAATCTTCACGAGAGTTATGGTACCACCACCCCACCTAACCCCACCACACCTAACCCCACCCACGGACAGATCTAAATGCATGAACACTTTCAACGTTCCACATATCTTGTACTTCCTCGTGCGGGCGGTCTCGCAGATCGCGCACGCCAGACAATTATTTTGCCTGTTGAGCGTGACCCCGCCTCTCACGCTTGAAGTGTTGGTTAAAGTCCTGTGTAATCGGTTATAACTCGGTGGCCATTAATGCATTAACATTGGACCACCAAAGTTGTGTTCTCGAGAGCGGCAGAGCGGCGTGCGAGATATCGAAATTGCCCAATTTTAAGAGCGCAGTGTCATTCTGCCTCGTTGTTCCCACGCATAGCGACGCAATCGCAGTGCGAAAGGCTTCACGTGCGCTTACTTTACAAACTTCGGTGCCCTAGTTAAAGTGCGAGGAAGTTTTCCTTAATTCCTCCGTGTTAGACTAATTAGCGCGGTAACTGAAAAAAGTGCTCTCAATTTATTATTTTGACGGGGGGCGGCGGGGGGTGTTAAAATTTCACTTTCACAATTCCGATACACGTACTTGTTGTAAGTTTGAATTCTTGCCATTCGTCAGAAATTCGCATTCCTTACAAAGTGAATTCGCTCAAACCGTCGTCATCATCATCAACGTAAGCGTTGGTAAAGTAAGTTACCGCGGTGTGCGGAGTCAACGACAGTGGCCGTGCTGTGGAGAAAATTCACCCATGGGTCTCACTGCTCGGGGGACGATGCCTGTGGTGGAGCTACAAAACCAGAGTGGGATCGCCGGTTCGATTCCATCTCCCGGTGCTGTGGTTCAAATAAACAACGACGGGGCGAGTTCCTTCCCTTCTCCCCGATGCCTCCCCACCCCACGGTACGAATGGGAGTCCATCAGCTGGTTGCATGTGGTGGGGTAAAGTGTGGGTGCTTACACCACTTGCCGACGACTAAGTCTGGTCAGTTCGGAATCGAAGGGGCCTCTCTTGGACTTCCTCCGGTGGAGGCCGTTCTGCCAGCAGTGCCGTGAGCAGGGCTGCACCTTGACCTTTTATACCTTCACGGACAACCTGAAAATAATATTTAAAAAAAAATAATAATGAAAATAATAAATTTGCACGAATCAAGTGTCTGGATTCTGACAGGCATCTGTAATCCATGGGGGGGAATTGTCAACCGTGCGGAGATCGTCGGGTGTGAGTGACAGCCACGTCTGTGGGGATCTGTGAGCTGGTGTGAGTCGATGGGAATGTGGACACCAGGCGGCTGTCTTGTCGGATGGATTTTTGACGCGACTGTATACCCGCTCTGTCTGTACGTTGGTATGTAAGTGTGCACTTCTTTCGCGCCGTACGTAGCCAATCGTGCGAATCGGACGTGCGGGAAGAAGGACACCAAACTAAACACAAAGAGCATTTGTAAGAAAATTACTTTTCAATCCAGAGGATTTTAAAGGTGCATAGCTCCAGTGGCTTCGTAATCTCAGAAGGAAGAGCGTTCCAGATGGCCGCAGAAGCGCACCTGAGAGCACACGACGCGGTGACCGTCTGTGTTCGATGGAGAGCCAAAAGCGTCTGCTGCGAGGATGACCGGAGTTCACGTGGATGGGTTTACGCTCCTTGACGAGAGGCTCTGAGTTCTTCACGAGTTGTCCAAAGAATTGTCCAGAGCTCTGTTTTGTGAAGTCTCGAGGCGCCGTTAAAGCTTCGCTGTGCATATAGGGGGACTCTTATTAATGTCTGATACTCTGTGAGAACCCGTTGGGACGGGCGTATCTCGTTTCCAATGCATTGATATGAATAGCGCATAGATTTTACGAGCGCGTGGGTTCGTCGTCATTGTGGTGGGTGGCGACTCGAACGCGGATCAGTGTAAGGACGAAGCCTCTGAAATGCCCACCTGAAGGGCAGCAAGGAACCTCTCTCGGCAAGTACAGCAAGTAGGGTTGGTTTATTTTAGGCGAGATATGTGGAGTGTGAGTCCTGCTTCTCCATGCTTGTGTGCGTTTTCTCCGACACGGGCTAGAGAAGAGATAGGTATGATGTGGAACGAGAGGATGTGGAGCTGTGTGGACTTGCCAATGACCGGTAGCAGCGGTGTCAAGATCGGCCTCTGTGGAGGAGGCTCGTGAAGGACGCTGCTGCTGCTGGGCAGTCGGAGGCAGTCGCCCTCCGGCAATAAGGGAGGACAGAGGAGCGACGCTCACAACAGTGAGCGGAGCGCCGGGCGGCTAAAATGCGGCAAGTTCGCACAGTCGGGGGCTACAGGTGGTGCATCGGTCAGTCATCTCAGTCGGTCAACCCGTGGCACCTGGGTCCGTCCCCTGACCTCCTGCTAGCGGACGTTCGACACGTCACATGGCCTGGCACAAGCGCCGTGGTGACGTCACCGCCACTTAGTGGCGAATGGCGGTTGTTGTTGTTATTGTTGTTGTTTTATTCTCCGGACACTCGGTGTTTTACCAAATTCAAAAAAAAGGTCGAATATTAAATTACCACATTTTCCAAACAGGCCCCCTCCCCCACTCCGCCGCCCCCTCTTCATAAACTGGTGCCAGTCTCCGTGAGGTGCTGGGAGACCTTCCTTCCTATTAATTGCCAAGAATGTGCTTTGCGAGAATTATTCTTCAACTCGCGAGTGACCCTGAAGCAAAAAAGAATTGGCGCGTGAAATCGCTTGTTCACCGTGCGGCAATTACATTCGGTTTGGCTCCGTGTCAGGTGGTAGAGGGTTCTTGACGCCACAAATTTGGTCCGTTGATTACGTGTGTTCTAACCCCACAATCACTGAGGACTCGCATTGTGCTTTGTAACTGACTGGCTGATCGCACGCACTGCTTAAACATTCGCTTTTCGGGGAGAGGAGCTCGCGTTATACCGAATTAAAATTATTTTGAATTCATCTTGGCCTTGCCGTTATGTTATACAATGTGAAAGAGGAGGCCCTTCCTCCGCACCTCCGATTAGCGCGGTTGGCTACGTACGGTGCGAAAGAAGTTCAACGTAGTACACATACATGCACTGAGAGGTGGCGAAGAAGCGAATGGTTTAAATGCGTCAGTCGTGGGCCTTGGTGTGACCAGACACAATAAGGAATGGAACACATTCCAGGAGGAGACGGAGCGATTAAATCTACTCGTGTGCAGGTGACGACATGGCTCGACACGCCGTAAGATCGTGAGAGATGGTCACAGCTTGGGGGAGGCTTTAATCCAGCAGTGGATGAATCATGGTCGATGGTGTTGATCGTCAAGTACTTTTTACACGTAAGATATTGATGATTGTGTTTATAAACCAATGTGCACCACTGCCTGGGAAGAGGGCATTGTTCCACACTTGCACAGATGATGTGTTTACCCCTCAGTAATTTCATAGTAGTGCCAGATTTTAGGCATGAATTCCCCATTTTGTGTCCAGCTCCATCCTCGGCTCACTGCACACGCATGCGCACACACGCACAAAGACAAAGACCCCCCGTGTAGCTTTCGCATGCTGTTGTGGCAGGTGCTGTTAGCAAGCACCTATTAAGGAGGGCACTGTGCACCAGGGACTGGTTTGGCCAGGACCACACCTGGTCCCGTTTGTCTCCACCAAAATGCTGACGCTTACACACGTGTTGAACTTTTTTCGCACCGTACGTAGCCAACCGATGCTGGGAATTTACAGGTTTAGCCAAGTAATCTAAGCGCATGTTGATTCTAAATATGCTTGGCGTGGTGCTCCTTTAAGGCTGGGGGCGAACTTCATCCAGCAGCGGATTGACAATGGCTGCTACTTGCTACTGCTGCTGATGACGGTGACAGTTAAAAGGAGGAGGAAAGGTCGAACCTTCAGCCTAGAGGCCTTTCCAGCAAGTCATCATTTGGCACCTTGCTGCAATGAAAGAGAGAGAGAGAGAGTGGAGACATTTCACTGTCATAATCAATCACCGGTGGAGGACATTTGTGGCTGAGAGATGGTGTCACGGGCAGAGAGATTTCACAGATAATTGGGATTGACCCGATCATGGATAATCAGAGTTACCCGAGCGGATAATTATAAGTCTCTTCCCATTAGCAGCGATTTACCGCAGTCCATTTGCAGTTATATTCCCGTTTTAAAACCCGACTGTGTACGCGCACGCACCGCGTACTGCAATGCGTGTGTGTTGTGAGTGTCCCGATACTGTCCACAAGCCACCCTTGCGACATCTCACGTTGCATCCAGTGCCGTCTTTATGCAGTGCATGGTGCAATTTGTGCTGGACGTCTGTGAACTCCATGGGCATCTTTGGAAAAGAGCTTCATAGCTCGTCGGATTTCTCCAGCATAAATATTTGGATTCTGTTCATGGGCGCCGTGATGGCGGGGAAATGCTGTCTCCCTCACCTGGTCCCACAGGAGCTCGTGGGTTCAATCCCGGACCCTGGCGATGCCTTTGTGTATTTGGAGTCCGCGTGGTTCTCTCTCCATGGTGGTCGTGTGGATTCGACTCCGGGTGACTTCGGTGTTGCCCGCCTCAATATTTAGAATCAACAGATTACTTGGCTTCGACGATAAATTCCCACGTATGATATAAGCCACTTCGATAAGCTATCAGTGGCCATCACATGGTTAATAAAATCGTTTGGTTTTAGTTTTTAGTGTCGGGGCTCCCAACATCCTTTGTGCCTGTGCTACTAGGCATATTTCCCACGTATTTGTCCGCGTCTGTTTGTACTCTTCATTAATTCTCCCCTCTGGGTTCTGCACTGCGGCTAGTAGCTTGGGCAGGTCGTGCGTGGAGTAGGAAAGTGTGGGTACTGCCACGGCTTCCAATACGTCGACAGGGGCTGCTCAAGGAGGCCTCTCTGTCAACCAATTTTCTTTTAGACACTCGTATAGAAACGCAATGGGTGAATCAATCAAGCTGTGTGTTTGTAACCGGGTAAAATTGGTTCCCGTTATGGCTAAGAGCCAGATTCAAATCTTGATGAATATTTATTCTTGAGAGATGTTTTGGGAAGAGGCTCCGTCGCCAGGCGTGCGAGGCAAGCTGCCAAAGCGATTGTGATTTTTGCCCAGATGGGAATCTGTCCCTGAAAGTGTCTTCTTCATGGGAGAGCTGAATAAGAACCGAGGCTCTGCGTGAAGCTCATCATGAAAGGTACAGACCCGAGCAGAGCGATGCTGTGCCAAAATTTGGCACAATAAAAAAATAAATGCAGATTGAGACTAAGAAAAACACGTAATTTATTTTTTTAAAATAAAGGGGGTTTGAAAAGCTAAAAAGAACACGTTTATGATGTTCAAGTAAGCAATCTCAAAGCAAATTATGTTTTATGCTGATAGAGATTGCAAAGGTAAAAGTG
>CM025662.2:3540734-3560485 GCA_014621495.2 Entosphenus tridentatus
CGCGGTCGTCCGCTTCGAACGTCGCCCGCCGAGCGAAGTGCGCGTAGAGAAGTACGAGGCAGATACACTGGGCTGCCTACGGTCTTATTCACACGCTTTTATTAAATCCTTTATATTAAGTTCACTTGCTTGCTTACGACCGTGCAAATCTTTCAGTCGTTTTTTAACCCACTTCCCGTGATCCAATCGAGCTGACATTTTCCACACAGACTCGTTGTGCGTGACAATTAATGTTCGTGTAAAATTTTTTCCAAAATTTTACACTTTTTAGGACAAAAATATTATATTTAATTGCCAATTGCTTAATGCTGCCATGCAATCATCTGACCCATAGGTGGCAGCCATCTCAAGTCAGAGGACGAGAGGACTCTAGCCGCCACGCATATAAAGGATTTATAGTGAAAAACTTTGTTTTTACGGGTTATCTTATTTAACTCACTCTGTCTGTTGTTGTCGTTGTATCCTCAAATCTTGTAAATCAATTTTAACCCACTTCCCAATGTGATATCGACTGAAAACTTGGTATACTTATGTGATACTGATGACAATACTATATTATATCATAAAAAAAATAAATTTTTTAAAGAATTTTTTCACATGTTATGTTTCGGCTTGTGGTCTAATTGTCCACGGTAAACTGACGTTGGCTGTAATTGACCACGGCCCCTTACGTTATGGCAAGTTTCGGGGCCACTTCCTGGAGTCGTGGGAGTTCTTCCATTACTAGCACGGTCAATTTCATTAAAGCGTGTTTTTGAAAAAGTTTTTTCAAATATAACTTTTTGTCGCTTGTATTCCCACTCGCGCGCTTATTTTGTGTTGGTGCGCGCGGCATAATTGCATGAAGCCGCGCATCCATATTGATCAATATTGATCCCCCTCCTGGCAGACTCTACTCGTCTACGAAGCACTGCAGCTTCGCGGTAGCCTTGTTTGCGACGACAATGGCGTCAACAACAAAAAATTCTGGCCTGGACTTTTGCAGCTGTTTTAGACTAATCTCAGGGTGCTGATTCCAAATCTGATCTCAGATTTGCTCTATCACATCTCATTTTTATGCTATCGGCATACCCCATTTTCATTGATTTTACCCGAAATGAACTCTGTCACTTATGATTGCAAGTTGTTGCGAGTCAGTGACTGCTTTAGTGTTAAAATATTGTGCTGTATTTTTAGGATAGTGTGTTTATAATATCATTTTATGTAGATATCCACATTTATTTAATATTTTTCTTCTGCAGTTTGTATTGAAAATGCAATATTTGATATCTCAAAAACCTGATGTGATAGACAAAACTGATGCCAGATTTGGAATCAGCACCCTAAAATTACCTTACACCCGTTGGAATACCTTATGCCAGAAAAAGTGTGTTGACCAGTATAATTAACGTTGCCGTTGTACCGTCTAAGGCCGACGCTCCCGTTTTCCAAAAAGCTCGAAAATATGAACGATGGAATGAATAACAACATCCTTTATTTCTGGCCATGCGATATCCCGTTGAGACTTCGAATTACACTATGTAACACGATTTTTGTTTCTGGGTAGTAAGTGTTATTTTATAATTGCTTATGACTAAAATGTATAGAAAATGGCTATTATTCCCCGCAAACTTTGCTTTTGTGACCAGGACTTTACGTGAAGGAATGACACAAATGCACACCACGTTTTCTCATTAAAAATAGGTACATTTCAAAATATCACTGTCCTGGTCACAAAAGCAAAGTTTGTGGGGAATAATAGCCATTTTCTGACACTTTTGAGGCATAAGCAATTAGGAAATAACACTTATATCACACTTTCTTATGATATGTTTGAGTCCATGTGGCAACAACTGTGGATGTTTCTACAAAGTGGTTGATATTTTATTGACTCCAGATGCATGATGGGCTGAGTCAAACCCCTGGCCCAGGATTGGAACTGGCAACTTTCCAAATTGAGCTCAATACTGAGCTACACAGCCACACTGGCTTAACTCTAGTTGTATACATCAATGGATAAAATGTAATTTGAAAATATGGTACAATCCAAAACACAGCTTACCGATCCCATAATTCATCCCACCCGATGTTTTATAGGTTCACGTTTTATACTGTTATAACTTCTACGGAATGAAAAGCACTCTTACACAAAATGTGAGAGGTCAGTTTTACGGGACAGCATTATCATGACCCGTGTCATGTGACCGGCGTTTCAGCCATCTTCACATGGACAAATGGTTTGGGTCGAAGCAGTTTTATCTTGTCGGTAAATTTGAACATTTTTCGAAAGTGCCGTGTGAATTTTTTTTTTCATATATAAGAAATGCACGAAATTCGAATTCATATATACAAAATATCCCTATACCCACACATTTAAATTAACAACTGCACAAACACGTGTACAAACATGCACACCGGCAGCTTGCGTGGATTCAAAGTGTGCTGCGGTTGTAACCACTTTGCGCGGTTACCTCCACGCTTTTGACTCCATTTATCATTTACAACGTTACACTTCCCCCACGTCCGAGGGTTAAAGTGAAAAGAGATTAAGCGCGCGCAGCGAATGACTTACGGTGCGACAAGCCCACCTTGTAAAAAAACCTGTGCCGGACGATACCGCCGCTGCCGCCCGTCATCCAGCGACGCAATGATCCGCCCGCCACCTGGAACACACGAACCGATCTCATCGCTCCATCTCCCCGGCGGACTCCCTCCAAAATGCGGTGCACTCGCTGGGTAGACATGGACGTAGGGTGAATGCGATGTCCGCTTCAAGGAACAATGAGTAGGGTGAATTTAGTGTTTCTGGGAGTAACTCTTATCCCCTCGTCAATGCACTGCTGGATGAAACCGTCTGCACGGTTTCATCGGAGGCAACACAAGTCTCCGTATCACTTGATACAGTAAATTTAGCTGTGACGGTCCCACCTGAAGACGGAGACTTGTGTTGCCTCCGAAACGTCGTGATTTAATTGAGTTATTTTCTTTTATTTCATTATATTTTTTTACCTACGTGACTTTACCGAAAAAAACCTAAGACAAATTTCAAACATCAGCAGAGCTACACACGTGATCATTGCAATAACACTGCAGATCATCACGTGATTTCCTTCCAAGGGTTTCCTTTCCGAAGCCAGATCGTAATCTGAGCAATCAGTTGCGCAACCAAAGTCGCTGTCGAAGGAGTTGCGCAACTTAATCTCCTGCTTTTATCCCGCATCTGAGCCAAGTACCAGGGACTCCTCTACTTACGAACGAGTTAGATTCCAGATATTTGTTCGTAAGTCGATGTGTTCGTGAGTCCAACTTTACTACTGTCGATTCCAAAAGTGTTGTGCGGCGTGTACACTAAACACGCGAATGGCTTTAAAAGTTGTATAATCTCCTGTAGATTCAGATGCCACTGGTTATTCACGTTCTGCAGATGTAGATACCACTGGTTCTTCACGTTCTGTAGATGTAAATGCCACTGGTTCTTCACATTCTGTAGATGTAGATGCCACTGGTTCTTCACGTTCTGTAGATGTAGATGCCACTAGTTCTTCACGTTCTGCAAATGTAGATGCCACTGGTTCTTCATGTTCTGTAGATGTAGATGCCACTGATTCTTCACGTTCTGCAAATGTAGATGCCACTGGTTCTTCATGTTCTGCAGATGTAGATGCCACTGGTTCTTCACGTTCTGCAGATGTAGATGCCACTGGTTCTTCAGGTTCTGCAGATATGGATGCCACTGGTTCTTCACCTGCTGCAGATGTAGATGTCACTGGTTCTTCATGTTCTGTAGATGTAGATGCCACTGGTTCTTCACGTTCTGCAGATGTAGATGCCACTGGTTCTTCACCTGCTGCAGATGTAGATGCCACTGGTTCTTCATGTTCTGTAGATGTAGATGCCACTGGTTCTTCACGTTCTGCAAATGTAGATGCCACTGGTTCTTCACCTGCTGCAGATGTAGATGCCACTGGTTCTTCATGTTCTGCAGATATGGGCCACTGGTTTTTCACCTGCTGCAGATGTAGATGCCACTGGTTCTTCTCGTTCTGCAGATGTAGATGCCACCACCGCCATCTATTGCGTGGCACTTGAACTTACGACCCTCGGTTCGAACAGGCAACTGGACATCAGGACGGGTTTATTCGTATCTCTGAAAGTTGCTATGTCTCTTGTCGTTTGCTCAACGAGGGCGTGTCTAGCTACGCCCCTTTACAGCAGAGCCTCGCCCCCTTCATCTGGTTAGCTCCACGCCCCCCCCCACTTCAAGATTGGAACAAACCAATCGGTATCTTGCAAATGTGTCACGTGCCGAAATACGTTTGCTAAATATTGCCGAGATCGCTGGAAAAGTAGGATGCTGCCTCTTGACTGCGTGTGCAACTGCACTGCAACTGGTTGCAGAGACAATCCACGCTTACTGCAGCTGCTGGGATATTGCTTCCTTGAATTGCATAAGCAAGTGAATGGTTTGCTCTCTGTTCGTAACACAGTGAAACATTCCTTTATCCGTGAACCGATAACCCCGATTATCCATGGGTCAATTATTCCGATGCATTAATTTACACAGGATTAAGAGGAAGAAGCTAAAAGGTTTAGGACCCTTTTATGTAGATCTTCCGCAGGAATACGAATCTGATTGGAGAGAAGGGGTGAAAGGAGAGGTCTCTACATTCCAGTGGCATTACCGGTGAGACGAACTGGCTGCGTAAAATATTAGAAAGGTGGGACTTGGCTTTTCTTACTTGTGATAAATGTACTCGTGAAGATAAATATACTGGTGTTCCACAGGGGTGTGATTTTCCACCCACCTACTTTAATGCTGTGCTCAGTAAATGCGTTGGCCAAATCCAGACACAGACATTGCAGAAATGTCGGAGAACCACAATGGGTAATTTGCCCCCGGGAAACCTGGGTGAGAATGAAGATGAGATGGATTTGTCAGCTAGAAACCTATCGGGAGCATTGCAGCTTTTCGGTTCCGAAGCTGCATCATCATCAGCAGCAGCAGCGGCACCCATTATAAATCCACTTCTGCATGAAGACCTCCCCTAAGCCATCCATCACCACCTCTTACGATGCAGGAATCCACCTCGCACATGACCTGATTCCATCATTCCATCTCTTTATAAACTATAAAAACTTAAATTACCAGGTAATGCCCCCTGGGTTATGTAGCTCGTTTTCAGAAGCCATCTGACTACCACAAACGATAGTTCAACGAAGTGGCTCATCACGTGGAAATGTATCGCAGCTGAGTACTCTAAACGCGTGTTCCTTAATGTGGAGGGAAAAACCAGAGGACTCGGAGAAATTTCCACGCGACCACAGACAAACGGAGAACATGCAAACTCCAAATATACAAGCGTCAGGGTTGTGGACGAGCCCACAACCTCCTGTATACCATCCCCCGGCTCCTGGTTTTGTTAAGCTACTGGTGGAAAATTTGTAGAACCCGGAGGCAACCCATGCAGAACAGGGGGAGAACGTACAAACTCCACACTGAAGGAGCACCCCGAGTATAGGAATTGTAACCCAGGCCCTTCTTGCTGTGAGGCACAAGTGTTAACAGCTGCGCGCCAACCATACTGCCCGAATAACACTGGTCAACAAAAAAAAACATTTTTTTCTGGCCTGGACTTTTGCAGCTGTTTTATACGAATTTCAGGGTGCTGATTCCAAATCTGATCTCAGATTTGCTCTATCACATCTCATTTTATGCTATCGGCATACCCCATTTTCATTGATTTTACCCGAAATTAACTCTGTCACTTATGATTGCAAGTTGTTGCGAGTCAGTGACTGCTTTAGTGTTAAAATATGGTGCTGTATTTTTAGGATAGTGTGTTTATAATATCATTTTATGTAGATATCCACATATATTTAATATTTTTCTTCTGCAGTTTTTATTGAAAATTCAACCTGATGTGATAGACAAAAACTGATGCCAGATTTGGAATCAGCACTCCAAAACTAGCTTAAAACCGTTGGAATACCTTATGCCAGAAAAAGTGTGTTGACCAGTTTAATCCCAGGCCCCTGCATTACCAGCAGTGCCGGATTGTCCTAGTAGCAAAAGTAGCTCCATATGCTACGGGCCCCGCACTTTCAAATCCTTTCAAGCTATAAATTCCGGTTCAGTGAATCTGCACTCGCTTTATTACTCTAGTACTATACCGCCTTCAACTTTTATGAACGACTGGGTGTTTAAGGTTAGCGATTTGTCATAGTATCCGGCTGTATAGCAAGTGAAAAAATACAATTACTTTACTAGGCAAGAAAAAAATTTGTGTTATATTATTTACGTGTTTTTTTTTTATTTAGGGCCCCTTTATAACATGTGCTACAGGCTCCGCACTCGCTTAATCAGGCACTGGTTGCCAGGCTCGCTGTTCTGGCTAAAAAATAAGCACTCTGGCTCCACCACCATTATAATATCCTCGGCAAGCTTACCCATGCGTGCAATTAACATATTAACATCTCATGCCTCTGGGCTGTCATCTCTTGTGGAGTCACCACCTCCACCTGTAATAAATTACATTTCCTAGCGCATCCCCCCCCCACCCCCGTTCTTTGCAGCCTAATTAATGCTGCAATCATCAATCATTCCGCCTTCAAAGCCATAACGTGCAAGCCACCAACGCTGCCATTTCCGAGTTATCTTGTGACACCACCCACTTGAAATATCGGTCAGAGTATTAATGTAAAACGGGGGGGGGGGGGGGGGGGGCTTTTATAGGATTATCTCGGCAGTAGCATCTCTCAGTTTTTTCTGTTGGCATCAACGACGCAATGTGTAAAATGAAAGCACCGTCGTCATTGTTTTCATCATCTTGCGTTCCGTTCGGTATCTGCGTCAGGGCGTGAGATACAATCGTCGTCACTTTGCGTGTGAAAGCTACACGTGTCCACCACAACCCGGTCATGAGATCAAATATCTCTGAATGATCACTGAAGTCGGTGCGGACCATATTAATGATGTATTTTTTTTCAAATAAGCAGACAATGTATGTCTTCTTCACATAAATTAAATAAATGCTGTATATCAGCAGCATTTTTTCAAGGCAAGCCAAATCTGGACTGGTGTCGACACAGTCATAAGTACTCGTATACAATTTTGCGTCGAATTAGGACCGAATGTCACAAAGTGAGGGTCCTTGTCTGTAAGATCGACAGTTCGCCAGCGTTAATGCAAGAAAATCCTGACTCTGCCGATGAGACACTGTGTTGAAACCACTCTAGAGATTTGCTTGCCTTCAGCCAATGCTGCCGATATTATGCACTCCCCAAATGCCGTTGCCACTGATGGTTTGTGAAATCAATACGTTTCTTATTGCTTACATGGGAGAGACAGATTTGTGAAGGAGACATTGCACGTCTGCTTATTTATTGTGTGATTAAATAACACCTTTTAGCAGTGCCGGATTAAGCTAGTGCGGGGCCTGTAGCACATGTTATAAAGGGGCCCTACATTAAAAAATAAACACAAAAATTGAACAAATCTTTAATTTGCATATTAAAGTTATTGTATTTTTTCATTTGCTATACAGCCAGATAATACGACAAATCACTAACCTTTAACACCCAATCGTTCATAAGAGTTAAAGGCAGTATAGTACTATAGCAATAGAGCAAGTGCAGAATCACTGAACCGGAATTGATCGCTTGAAAGTATTTAGCGCGGGGCCCTTGATAATGCGGCGCCCATATCATATCCTACTTTTGCTACTAGGATAATCGGGCACTGCCTTTTAGTTATATTTGTGATGTATACGATAGAGAATATGAATGCACAATAATGTAAATGTATATGTTATCTAAAGAAATTAGATGAATCATTGTAATGCCAAACACCTCCTATATGTCACTGCGATGAACAAGACATGGGGATACAGAGGAATTAGCAGTGTGCACTTCCCACCCGCTGTATAAAAATAGTTCCATAGTTTATCTTTTCCTAAGTTCGTGTAAGCATTGGTCAATTCAAGAAACGCAACTCCTATCTATAACAACTTCAATAGTGCTTACTCTTAGATTCTTTCGGTAAAGTCACTGGATACACACATTTCAAACCTTTTAAAACAGTGTGCATCAGCAGCAGACCATGCTTTCCCACCTGATGACGAACGCTTGTGTTGCGCCTGAAACGTCGTGATTTATTTTATGTAATTTTTTACCTACGTGACTATATCGAAAGAACCAAAGAGTATGGATTCCTGCAGTCACGAGAGCTTCAAATCAAGATTAAATAGTGCTGCTTGTTGCTGGCTGCTCGGAGTTGTCGGCCTTCAGTCCTGCGCTCAGCATCCGTGCCGGGGGGCATACCAGGTGTTCTTGGCACGGGGTACGAGGTGGCCATGAGATGGCAGTAGAGCAATGGATTCTTAAATCTATCTGTGTGGAGCTTAGAGTACCATCCCCTCGTATGAGTGGGTTTTCTCCGGGTACTATTTTCCTCCCACACGCCTCTCAATAATAAACCTATCTCTTTGCAGGACCCTCCTGATTTTAGTTTTTGATTCAGGTAAGGCCACTGAGCGATCTAGCTCTTTTTAAATCCTTTATATTAAGTTCACTTGCTTGCTTGCGCGCTTATGACCGTGCAAATCTTTCGGTCGTTTTTTAACCCACTTCCCGTGATCGAATCGAGCTGACATTTTGCACACAGACTCGTTGTGCGTGACAATTAATGTTCGTGAATTTTTTTTTCCAAAATGTTACACTTTTTAGACAAAAAAATATTATATTTAATTACCAATTGCTTAATGGTGGCAGGCAATCATCTGACCCATAGGTGGCAGCCATCTCAAGCCAGAGGACGAGAGGACTCTAGCCGCCACGCATATAAAGAATTTATAGTGAAAAACTTTGTTTTTACGAGTTAATTTTTTACAGAAGCGATCTGGCCATCACAAATAATAGCTCAACAAAAGTGTCTTTTACTTGTGGAAATTCAGAGCAGCCCAAATGCTCTGACCCACACACTCAGACACTCATCCACTGACTCACATGGCGTCATCTGGTCCAACCCATGTGAGACTGGGCTCTGGGGAAAGCTGTCTCGGGTGTGGACCAATCGACTTCAAGGACAGTGCATACATTATCGGAGTTATGTTTTTTGTTTGCATTGTGACTGCAGGTATTGTGGTCTATACAAACATGACTCCTCGTAAAAAAGGTGTTAGTTTTGTTGCCAGATAGAAGGGTAAAATACTAAAATCATATAAGAATAGGGTTTACCCTTTTCCTGGCAATAAAACAGTTGCGTTAAGATGTTAAAACACCAAACAAAAATATTTTGCACGGAATAATTTATGCATTAACCACATGTCCTTGTGGTCAACATGGAAACAAAAAACATGCTCTGCTAGTATGTGCATTGTATTTGAAACTGACTGGTCCACACCAGAGACAGTTTTCTTTAGAGCCTAGTCTCAAGCAGTGTGAGAGGACGCCAAAAGACAGACAGCACAAAGATCTTGCCACTATCAGGGCATTGAGAGCTCAGGGTGAGCAGCTACATCATGGCAATGCACATACTACAAGAGCATCTTTTTTGTTTGCACGTTCACCCCAGGTATGTGTGGTTAATGCAATGACACGATTCCTTGCAAAGGGGTTCTGTTTGGTGTTTTAACATCTTAACACAACTGTTTTATTGCCAGAAAGGGTCAAACCAATTCTACTTCCTTCTTCCCACTCACTGCTCATCTTTGGAATCCCTTCCCATCATCTCTTTTCTCCTCCAAGCTCTTTTAATTATATTGATGAGAAAAAAAACCTTGCAACATTTAAGAAACGTGTTAACTCTCATCGTTTACGTTTTGATTGATAATAGCGCTGTTTGTTTCTTAGCTATTTGATGGTTTGGACCTTTGGGCCTGTGTTCTCTGTTCATCTTGTGTCCAAAAAATACACAAACATCCCTCAACAACATGAGTTTTTTTATGTTTTATTATGTTTAATTTTTATTATTTTATTATTTTCCTTCTACATGACATTACCGAAAGAATCAAGAAAATTAATCCCTGCAGTCACGAAAGATTTAAATCGAAATATTGTTCGTAGTTTGTTCATTAGTAAGGCAAATATTACAATACATGTGTACATTACAATACACACACAAGTTGAACTGCTTATCTGCATTTGTAAATGCACAGATATAAACATGAACAAAACAGTCGTAAAAAGTGTGGCATTGACCTCTGATGTGTGTTGGATTATTATTTTTACCTACAAATGAAAACGAAAATATTCGGGAGTGATTTGTACAGACTTTGGGAAGTTATTGCTCTGGTGGTTTTCGCTTTTTCCGTCTTGCCGCAAATTAAACGTAATTGTATGCATTTTAAAAATGCTTTCCGATATTCAATTAAAAAAATGTTATCGCGGTATACTCGTATGATATTGTGATGCGTTTGAATTAAAGACTCAGCATTGGGTCTCGGTTATTATAACAAGAGCAAACTATTGTTATAACTTTAAAATATAACAAGGTTGAAAGAACGTGCATATATATTTTGAAAATCGAGAGTACTGTACGTCATGGTTGATATTCCCTCTATTAAAACAAAACAAAGACAAAGATCCCCCGTATAGCCTTGAACAGACTGTTGGGGCAAGTGCTGTTAGCGAGCACCTGTGTAAGGCCGGCACGGCACACGAGGGGGTGGGTGGCCAGCACCACGCCCGACCGCCTTTGTCTCCCCCAGTGGCAATGTTTACACCAAGGGGGAGGGGGGGGGGGGGCTGGAACCGGTTCAGATAATCGTCACTGGTGTTGGCCGTGAGCGGGAATTTAACTCGGGTCGCCGGGTTCGTAGCGCTACACGCTAACCGCTACACTACCGCTCCCCTCTACACACACACGATATGAGACTATTTTCAGTGTCGTGTATAAGATAAATGTACTTTTGCACTTAGGTATTTCTGTGTCTTTGGTTTGCATCATTGTTGTGTCCAAATCAACCATAAATGCATCCAAATGTCGTCCGATATCTGGACAGCTTAAGCAGGCCTGAACTTGGATCGTGCCCAGATGGATGACCACCACCGTGCAGGGTGCTATAGGCGGCTACGTTGTGGCCGACACAGTGATCTCTTCACCAGTACAGACCGATCAGAATGGTGAAGTATGGTCAAATAACCCGCGTGACTCACACGGCGTGGGGGGAGAGTGGGGGGGGGGTAGGCTTCATCCAGCAGTGGATTGAGGACCGCAAAATGATTGGTGGTGATGAGAGCAAAGCACAGCTTTTGTTCTGAACAAACTCTTTAAAAGATAGTCAACGTAAAATCGGGTAACCGTATCTCGAGCTGAGATGAATCTGCACGTGCCCCATTATATCTGCCAAGCCTTGGCGTGCACAAACCCTGGTCTGCTGGAACTCATTTTCAGGATCATGAAACTCCAATGATTGCAAATGTCGGTTTAATATTTCATTCGTATGTTGAGCCAATGAGGAAACGGGGGGGGGGGGGGCGGGGAATGTGAGTTCGGCTGTTCGTAAACGTATGCGAAAGTGGCCGCTGCAAGTTGTAGAATAACAACGCGCACGAATATCGTTCAGCAGCCGTAATGAATTCAGTTTCCACCGCCCCGCCCGCCCCCCATTCGCTTCATGCGGTAGTAGATGCGTTCCGAACAAAAGGCTAGCACACAAAGCGAACTCGCTCACGACCAGCTTGTCTGCCGAGCGGTGCATTACAATGCACACACAAAGTGTCGTCCCACGTGCGACCACGCGTTAGACGTGTACATTCTTACCATCGGCCACGTACATGGGTGAATTCAAACCACGCATAGTGAATTTTGCGGGTGGGAAAAGGTTAGCCGCGTATAGGCGAAATCGCACAAAGCGAACCAGAACCGATGAAAGGTTTATGCTCTCTGGTTCATTTGAAGGGACGTTCAAACAACAATTCGAAATTTTGAGCGAATGATTGATTCATTTGATAGATTTAATTTGTTTACGCCGAAAATAAACATTAATCCTCAAGCTGTTTATTTTTACGATAATTAACCACGGGGGACCTTTGTGAAAAACGGGGAAGGTTAGAGCGACGGATAAACCGTAACATCGCACACACTGGGTAGTAAAGAGAATACATTCGTGGAAGGCAATATTCGAGGCAATATTTTATTCATATTGCATTTTGCGAGAAATATTTTATCATACTCTTTGGTTCTTTCGGTAAAGTCACGTAGGTAGAAAAATATATATGCATATTGTATCAGCGATCATCTCCTCCGCCAGTTGTGGAAATTCCACATTCATGGAACATCTATGGGAACACCACGATGCACTGCATGTTGAACTTCTTTCGCACCGTACATAGTCAACTGGGACAACCGAAGGTGCGGGGGAAGAGCAACACATTAAAATACAAAAAACCGTTCGAAATAAAATAAGTTTCAATCTAGATGATGATCTAAAAGTGCACAGCTCCGAGTGGCTTCCTAATATCGGAAGGGGAGAGCGTTCCAGACGGCCGCGGAAGCGCATCTGAAAGCGCCGCGCGATGCGGTGACTTTGTTCGATGGCAGCAGCCAAAAAGCTACTGCTGCTGCTGCGAGGATGACCGGGAGTTGGGGTGATGGTGTGATGGCGTGATGGTGTGATGGTGTGATGCTCGTTGACGAGATCAGCGAGGTATTGCGGTTAATTTGTGGCAAAGCACTCGGTGTGTAATGAGTGCGACCTCCTGTGCTGTTGTTTTTGTTGTTAGAAATATCTACAAATTCCTTCCCTTTGTTCATTTCGGCGCCTCGTATTGAGACGATGTGGGTCCCTCTGTAACTCACAACGCCGCCCCATCGGCAGATCGAACCGACGACACTTGGATTTGCAAGTCCAATGCACTGCTAACCATTACAATGCGCAGTCCCTCCCAGAAAGGTGCTATCGCAAAACATCCAAACCACTGCTCTCTTATGCTGTCGTCATGCTCCCGCAGTGTGCACGCAGCCGTTATCATGAATTGAGGTCACGGTTCAAACCCCCGAATTGATGATTTTTTAAATTTGGCTTATTTTCAAAATCAAGTTCCGTTCGTCGAGTTTGTACCGCCTGCTGTACTATCTCTTACCATCGAGGTTGATTCGTTTGTCTCATTTGTACCGACCAATTTGCCCTGTCTTGTTTATTCCGACCCTTATGCTAATGATAAAAGTTCGCATACCATTTGCATGAATCAAGAATAATGGGGTTGTTCTGTGCAATAATTCCACGCGCGCATGCGCACTGCGAGCCAATTTGGATTTTTAGTTTGTGAACGGCAAGTAGCGGCAGAGATTTGCCTCTTCGAGGGGGGGGGGCCCATGAATTATTTTGTAAAAAAAAGCGAGTGTCGAGCAATGCTTTTCTTGCCTATTTTTAGTTAATGTTTTTCAACGACATCTTGAAAACATACCTTTTTAGATTGGCTTTTAATTAGTATGTCCTGATTGTGCGGTTATTATGCTTTTTTATTATACGTTTAGTTCATTATCATGTTTCGTCTTTTTTTTATAATTCTTATAGTTGTTTTAAATTGTGTCGGTCGCTTGTATTTTTACCTGTAAAACACTTTGTATTGAATTTTATCCACGAATTGTGCTACGTATGTAAAGTTTGATTTGATTTGATTTCAAACCCTCAGTGATGAGTGTCTTAGAATCCTGTGGTGTTAAACAGGAATCGTTGCGTTATGCAAACGTACTTCAGCACGATGGGAGGGGGAGATTTGTTGAAATTGAGTGACACTTGATGAAGTGGAATCTCTCTATCTCTCTCTTAGTAGTTTTACTTATTAAAATTGGCAACCGTGGATTTTTTTCATTTCCACTTAAAACTCATAAAGGAATCAACCTGTGAAAGAAGCAGAACACAACTGTGGTTCCTGCCAATGGAATGTGGAATTTCCAGGGCCCTCCGGAGAGGCTTCATGGTCGTCTACGTACAGGAAAATGAGCAATTTGCACTTGGTAACAAAGGTGGGGAGGGGTGGGGGGGGCACCTTGACTTAACCTTGACTTTCCCGGCAATTTATTTCACCTATTTACAATCAAGGTGCTGAATTTGCAAAATAATGCAAATCTCCGCGGCAATTAATTCACCTCATTAAAACAAAAAAGTTGCACCATTATTTGTGCTCCGTAGAATTGGTTTATATACTTCCTCGACTTTGAATTGCTTTGCGCATATCCTTGGCAAAATGTTTTTTTTTTTTGCCAGGGATAATTAGGTGTGTGTTGGCAGCGCTAGGGATTTTATTCCATTATTTTTAAGCAAAACACCTAGACCCGACTGGTTTGCTCTACACGTATACCAATATAATATTAAAGTAAAGGAGGTAAAAATGCAGCCCTGCAATTGTTTGCTCGCGTCACTGTTTGGCAGAAGGGCCTCTGCTGTGTTGGCCTCATCTTCATAAACTGTCCAAGCGTCTCGGTGGGTGTACCCACACTTTATCCCACCGCGCGTGACCTGCCAATTGTGGAGTCCAATTAGCACGGTTGGCCACGTACGGTGTGAAATAAGTTCAACATTCATGCTGTTAAATTTTGATTTAAAGCTTTCGTGACTGCAGGGATTAATATTCTTGGTTCTTTCGGTAAAGTCACGTAGAAGGGAAACAATAAAATAATAAAAAATAATAAACAATAAAATTCTCACGACGTTTCGACTGCAACACAATCAATCATCATCAGGTGTGAAAAACACAGCAATTTTTGTTAGAAAAAAGTGGCGTTTTTTTTAACGTTAGCACCACGGACAGCGATTTTGGCAGTTGTTCAGATGGACGAGTCCATCTATGTGTTTTTCACACCTGATGATGATTGCTTGTATTGCAGTCGAAACGTCGTGAGAATGTTATTGTTTATATTTTTATTATTTTATTGTTTCCCTTCTACGTGACTTTACCAAAATAACCAAGAATATACATACTGTTCATACGTACGATCGACCGCGGTGAATCCATTAATCCTACTGGGTGGACAGAGTGGCCCTGGGATTTCAGACACGTGCCCCATTGTTTAAACTAACTTCTAGATACTCTTTGGTTCTTTGGTTAAAGTCACGTAGGTAGAAAACAAAAACAACTGCTACTTCAGCAGTTCTTTTTTGCCGTGGTTGTTATTATTTTTATACCCACGTGACTTTACCGAAATAACCAAAGAGTATAGATTCCTGCACTCACGAAAGCTTCAAATCAAGATTTAGCCTCTAGATGTTCGCATGCATATTGGCTTGCTTTCTCAGTGTACGTAGCCATCCCTGCCCATCGGAGGTGCGGGGGGAAAGACAACAAACTAGATACAAAAAGGCAGCTCTAAAGAAATGAGTATTCAATTTGGAAATTAGTTTTCCATTTAGATGGAAGTCAAGAGCGCTTAGCATTGCAACACGGGGCATTTGTTTTTTCTATGTAAAATAGTTTGGGTTTTATTTATTTTTCCGTGGCCCTAATTATGTTTGTAAGCGGTGTAAAAAAAGGATCCCTTATTGATGTATATACTGTCTTCATTTTATACGTTATTACTGAAGAATGATATGAACGTGTAAATTAACATTTCAAGTGTCTATACGTGTATAGGGATAATTATTATTGTCCAAGAATAATAAATATTGTGTACAGATTTAATGTACCATTCTTTCGTTGTGTTCAATATTACGTACTTGAATGTGTGTTCAATTCAGCACCCTTCATGTCACCAATCGGAGATTCTTATCTTAATCCATGCGATTACATGCAAGTGCGATTAATATTCTTCAAACGTATGAAAGCCTACTAATAATCCTATTCAATAAGAATTATGTAATTGCTGCAAGGGCAAAATTTGTACGGCAGATGTTCCACACTTTGTTTAATAAAAAACTTTTAATTCATTACTAAAATCTCTGTTTCATGACCAATTCCCACCTTGCAGTCTTTTGAGAATATTGCAATCTTGTACCAAATTCTATTAATTCACCTCAATGCACACTTCACTGAATCAAACATTTACTGTAACCATGCAACAGCCACCTACCAATTCACCTTTCCTGTGATTTTATGAATTGTGGGTAGAGCTGGCTTAATCCGATTATTTAAGTAGTAATTTACCCGACCAATTAGCTGTTCGATTTACATGACTAAATTGCACGGCAACATTTTTTTTTTGAAAAAAGCCTCGTCACGTGCCTCTAAGCCTGCCGCCGATTAGTAGGTGATATCAGAATCAGAATATTTATTTATACTCGAGAAATCTGATGAGCTATGAAGCTCTTTATCACAGATGTCCAGTGTGGGCGGGTCAGAACGTTACACAACAACAAACAGCACAAAAACACGCCAGGAGTGCAGAGTATAGGAAAGGTAAGCAAGTTTAACACGGCCTAGGCTTTCGCTACCAATATTATCCATAAGAGGTTTCTATTTGTCGGTTGGATCGCAGAGATATAAATGCATCGTTAAACACGCCGCCGTCTGACACAGCCAATAAGTAAGGTTTGTCACCTAAAAAAACCCATGCCAATTAGTTACTAGTTCAGCACACCGGTGTGTTGGAGAGTAAACCTACAATATTTACAATTTTCAGTACGATGTTTCGCCGGTAATTTCACCAGTAATTACGACCAGCATCATCAGGCGAGACGTCGTACTCCAACAGTAAATGTTGTGGGTTTTCTCTCCAACACACCGGTGTGCTGGACTAGTAACTAATTGGCATGTTTTGACTTTAAACTTTCGTGACTGCAGGAATTCATACTATTGGTTCGTTCGTTAAAGTCACGTTAATAGAAAACAAAACCAAATAAATAATATAAAAAATAAATACAAATAATTTATAGAAAATAATTAAAGCAAAAAACCCACAATTAAAATGTAACTAAAAAAGATAAATAGTAAAAAAAACAGTTTTATGTTATTTTTTTGATTTTTTGTTTTCTATTAACGTGACTTTACCGAAAGAACCAAGAATATAATTGGCATGTTTTGTTTACGTGACAAACCTTACTCATTGGCTGTCGGGTGGTGGCGGGCTAAACGACACATTTATATATTTACGCTATCTAACCCAAAAATCCCTCTGTTGTGGATAAAGGTAAGCAAACGACTAAAAAATAATACAAATTAAACAAAACTTTTTTAATCATCAGCCGCGTGGCTTTTAGGGGGTGGCCATCCTTTTAAAGGGTTTGAATAACCCACCGCAACATACTTTAGTCGTCGGGTTGACTTACTGAACTTATCGTTCCAGCTGTAAATTACTCAACAGCAGAGGAGGGTGCTGCATTGGCTCACTCCAAGGGTGACTGCGGGCCCGGATATCTCTTCTGTCGGTGAACAACAACTCCATCGTAATGTATAGCATCGGTAGAATTGGTACGTCCGGGGAGAAAACTGTGAACCATGTGGCACATTAGGAATGGACCACTCTTTTAATAAGTCCTTATGTGCTGTGCAGTACATCAATGCAAGTGTGTACACCAGCATGTGATGACTGAGTTGCGCCTGTAGGGGGGGCTGGCAGGATTAGTGATCAACCGGACGTGGACACCAGTCACGTGGTTAATGGCGACTCGGTTGAAGATTGCTGTGTTTGACGCACGTGCTGTTGCATTCTACAGATTAACCACAATAAATGTGTTTGCCCTCGATTTGGAGCAACTGCCCAACGTCCTTCATTTCGAGTGTGCAACATATACGTTTCCGAGATAGAGGTGGAGGTTACGTCCGTATGTGTATGTACGCATGTTGAAGCACAAAATACTAGAGGCCCGTTACAGCACGTTGCATAGGCTTAAGCCAGGTGGCATCGGTCCAAGGATGGCAATTCCAGTGCGACTGAACCATCCAAGAGAAGGGCAGGGAGGGGGATTAAGGATGGGTGGGAAAGGGGGCACCGCTAGCCCAAGTCTAGTGGGAACATCACGACGCGGGGAAGATGGATTTTTAAATCAAGTGTCGGGGTGGCGAGCGGAATAATTGGGGAACGGGGAGGCCGTGGGGTTGTGTTGGAGGGTAAAACCCCGCTCGATGAGGGAAATCCCGGGTATGTGGAGGAAAGAGAGGGGGGGGGGGCGAGAGGGGTGGGGGGGAGTGGCTACCCCACAGGATCTTTAAATTCCACTGCGAGGCACATGTTTAAAGTAGTAATACACCTGCGTTATTAATCGGGGCGGACGCCGGATGCATGTTGAGCTGTCGAGTGTGCAGTCTCCACCACGACTCGACATTTATGCCTCTGAATCGACGGCGGCAGAATGACAGACACGTGGCCGAACCGCGATCAAGAGAGCACGTCGTGGAGCAGGGAGCGGTGGCAGAGTGGTTAGCGCACTGTGCCCTGAACCGGGCCACCGAGTTGTATTCCTAGCCACGGCTAACATCAGTGGCAAGTGATATCTGAACCGGTCCTAGACCCCCGCCCCCCCACTCTTAACCCCCACTACCCCGACTTCACCATCATAGATTGGTCAGCGTGGTGAAGTATGGTTGAGTGTGGCCGCCTTCATCCAGCAATTTGATTGAGAATAGGGCTGTACAGTTAAATTACTATCTACATTTTTGCGTTTATTATGATGATGATTTCGACTTAAAGCTTTCGTGACTGCAAGGATTCATCTTCTTGGTTCCTCAGGTGAAGACCAGGTCTGTCGGGGAGACAGCGGCTGCTTGCGTTGTGGCCGAAACGTCGTGAGAATTATTTTATTATGTTTTATTTTTATTATGTTATTATTTCCCTTCTACGTGACTTTACCGAAAGAACCAAGAAGATGATGATGATTATTCTAGATTTGAAGTTTTCGTGACTGCAAGGATCCATACTCTTTGGTTCTTTCGGTAAAGTCACGTTGGTAAAAAAGTAAAATGAAAAAATAAATCAAAAAATCACGACATTTCGATTGCAACACAAGCAATCATCATCAGGTGTGAAATCACAGCTAGAAAATGTTTACTAAAGTGATTTTTACTAAAGTGAGCTGTGATTTCATACCTGATGATGATTGATTGTGTTGCAATCGAAACGTCGTGATTTATTATTATTTTAATTTTATTTTTTACCTACGTGACTTTACCAAAAGAACCAAAGAGTATGATGATGATGATTATTATTGTTGTTGTTGTTCTTGCATGGTGTCCCCTCGAGTGATGCGTCGTATAGACATGTGCAAGTAGTTCTATTGCGTCATCTTCCAGGGCTGTTCCCGTCCACGATATGAGACCCTGTGGCTTTAGTCGCATGAACTTTACACAACTGTCAACCCACACGGTTCACCCCGTATTCTTGTACAGGGAAATTGAGTTTTCAGGTCCATACGGCGCACAGCCGTTTCAATACGGGCCAATGTTTTCTTGCCTATTTGTGTTTCTCCCTTGTGATGGGACTTTGTAGGATAAACGTTGAGATTTATAAGGGGACACGGGGTGACCAATAAGGTGTGAATTGGTCTGTAATAAGGTAGGGCACTGATAAAGGTATTATTTTCTTAAGTGAAATTTCCCCATTAGTTCGCACTGATTTACATTGTAAACTAAGGGGGGGTGGAAGGGGTGGAATGTCACCGAAGATATTTCATGTAATCAACCGCAGGCACACTAATAAAGTTCCAGAAAGGGACATTTATTTGTCTTGTTACGTGACTCCTTGAGCAAAATGTGTCCGTAACTTTTGGTACATATAAAAAATATATTGAATTCGTTCGCCGTGTATTTTATTACTTTTGCAGCTGGGGGTTTTGCTATCACGTGGAGTGTAATGGCCGCTCAGAAAGATGCATTAACCACACTGTACGGTACTAAATTTC
>CM025662.2:3570485-3604929 GCA_014621495.2 Entosphenus tridentatus
GACGGACACACGGTGGGTCACACAAGTTGAGAGTGGAATTTCCGTCACCGACTCAGGGCCGAGTTGACCTAGTGGTGGCCCAGAACAGGCTCAGATGAGAGTGGAATTTCTGCCAACGACTCAGGGCTGAGTTGACTTAGTAGTGACCCAGAACAGGTTCAGATGAAAGTGGAATTTCCGTCACTGACTCATGGCTGAGTTGACCTAGTGGTGGCCCAGAACAGGTCAGATGAGACTGGAATTTCCTTTACCGACTCAGGGCTGAGTTTACCTAGTGGTGGCCGGGAACGGGTTGAGATAAGAGTGGAATTTCCGTCACTGACTCAGGGCTGAGTTGACCTAGTTAGTGGTGGCCCAGAACGGGTTCAGATATCCCTTACCACTGAGTGTCAGGCATGACCAGGGCTGTCTGGAGAGCGAAAATTCCCTGTGGAAAATGCAGGTACAATCGACAAAAACACAATCGAGGAGAGATGTGTACTTGAAGCTCAGAGCGCTCCTTGCATTCCTTCTGGCTGGAGGTTAAACACACTAATTGACATTCACCGCTGTCTTGTGCCTTCTGGTGGAGGATGGTGTGTGTTAATGCACCACGAGGCATCGTGTAAAAACCGAACAGAGAGACGTGCATGGAATTGGATTAAACGATGTCTTTAAAGAGGCATAATATGCTGATAAGCAGTCTCACACCCACACAAAAATAAACATGATCTGCCCGAGACGGCTCATGCTACGTGGAAGATATTGATTTAAAATAGATTTATTGTTTTTTTTGTGTAACACTTTTGATTTTTCACGTGATCGCAATTGATTTGCTCCTAATTCTATTTCGCTTCATTGCCGCAGTTTATTTGTTTTGCTTTTTCCCAAATGAGATTCCTCCATAAATAGGAAGTTTTTGGGTTAGATCGCGTCAATATGAATGTGTTGTTAAACCCGTCACCACCCAACACAGCCATTTAGTAAGGTTTGTCACGTAAACAGGACATGTCAATTTTTTACTAGTTCAGCACACATGTGTGTATCGGAGAGTAAACCCACACCCGAATTATACATATTGTGGGTTTTCTCTCCAACACACCGGGTGTGCTGTACTAGTGTAGTTAGTGTCAGTGAGTTCATAGACGAGGTTTGTAGAGGCACCTTCTTCATTGAACACACACGATCTCGCCTGCACTCACTCTTCAGTCGCTAGCCTATGACGCATCACGAGCCATGTAACACCGACGCCGCTGACGGAGACAGCTAACAGGCTATCGAGCAGCGCAATGTCGAGCGAAGACGGCAGAGACGGTGGCGACGAGACGACAGCCACGACGAGACGATCCAATCCCAGAATCGGCAATCTCGAGCTCCCAGCGCGACCTGGCTCTGCCCTGGCCGTACCTCTCTTCTCGAACCCACCAGCAGGTTCCAGGGGCTTCCAGATGGGGCCCTCCTTGACCCTTGCCCCAGTTCCTCCGCCCTGCCGACACACAGCCGTGTGTATATGCCCACCAGCGTTTGTACTGTTTGTCCACCGCAGTTGCCGCTGCTGGTCACCAGCCGGCGCTATAACACTACCTAGTAACGAGTTGGTTAACGGCGCTGCGCTACGGACTCGGCGCTCCGAGTTCAGCAACAACAGTGACGATTATCTGAACCAGTCCTGGGCCTCTCGTATGTTGACTCAGCCTCAAATGAGTACCTGGGGCGTTGCGTAAACATCGCCGCTGGGGAGACAAAGGCGACCGGGCGTGGTGCTGGCCATCCACCCCATCGTGTGCTGTGTCGGCCTTTCTAGGTTTTTCTAGCAGCACTTGCCCCAATAGTCCGTTATAGACTATACGGGGGGATCTTTGTCTTTGCATAGGAAAAATAACCTTCACCATTTCTAAATAACACACATGCTTTTAGAAAATAAATCAAAATTAAGTGTGAGAAAAACATAGTTTCTGGGTCAACCTCCAATTGCTGTTTGTACCCTGACTTCAAGATGTAATAAAGGAGATGGCTTTGTATACGTGCGCACGTGTGTGTGTGTACATTTTTAAACAACGACAACAAAAATCTCAAAAGGTAGTTGTTTTAGAAACATATATATGTAACTTGCAAAAGATGAGAGCAAAAAATACGAGACCTGACAATACCTTCAATGGATTTCTGTGCTTTCATTTTTTTCATTTTTTTTTCAATGAGCATCCTTTTTCATCCGAGATGGCATCGTCTCCTTTTCAAGTTTTCACCTTTGAGAATCGCAAAAGCCACAGGGATAATGATGGATAGCAACATAAATGCGGAAGTCTGACATGAAATCTTTTATTCAACCACCAGTTATATCCCAAATGTGCTTCTGGCATAAGAAAAAAAACACGCAGAAACGGAATACATTTTCAGTCACAAACTCCACCACTGGAGAGGCAGCCTGGCACGGCACATGCTTCTCAAACACACGTTATGAAAGTTTAACAAAACGCAGTCGTATGAAGCCACTGAATGTGGTGCTACTTCAGCAATTAGATTAGTTTCGAGTTAAAGCTTTCGTGACAGCAGGGATTCATATTCTTGTTTCTTTCGGTAAAGTCACGTAGAAGGGAAATAATACAATCATGGCAATTAAAGAATAAAATTCTCACGACGTTTCGATTGCAAAACATCATCAGATGTGAAAACCACAGCAATAACATTTTATTGCTGTGGTTTTCACACCTGATGATGATTGCTTGTGTTGTAATCAAAACGTCGTGAGAATTTAATTGTTTTATTTGTATTATTTTATTATTTCCCTTCTACGTGACTTTACCGAAAGAACCAAGAATAGCATTATATTCGTGAATACGATAAAAGTAAACTGAGTTGGTCACAGAGTTTTTTTTCTCGATATCACTTTGCAAGTATTTTTTTTCTGCTGCTGTTGCTGTGCTGACCAAGTGGCTCTCCAGATGTAATTCCCGTGTCGTGCCGCGCGCACATTCGCCACGTACGTCCGACGTTTTGGTCCGCGCCGCTGGAAGCTTCTTCAGGCAATAGAGTTCGTCGTGAAATAACTTAAGCTAAGATAAAGGAAGGTGTCTTTGTTGTGGTCCTCAGATTCGTGAACTTCGTCGAGATGATGCATTCGACAAGTGCACTGCGTGGCAAGCAAAAGACGGCATGGAAAGCCTTCCAGTTAGTTGTAACAAATTTTCTCGGAAACAACAAGGCAGACAACTACAGCGAGTTAGTTGGTGGAAAACCTCCTCAAGGCATACAAAAGCCTTGGATGCAACATGTCACTAAAGATACATTTGTTGCATTCTCATCATCTAGATTCTTTCCCACCGAACTGCGGAGCAGTGAGCGACGAGCATGGCGAGCGATGTGACCAGGACATTGCGACAATGGAGAAACGCTGTCAGGGCAAATGGAGCCCCATCACTGCTTGCAGACTATTGCTGGACAGTGACAAGAGATGCTCCATTTAATGAATACAAGAGACAAGCCAAGAAGCGACGATTAGATACTGATTAAGGACTACATTTTTTACTTATATAGCCAAAATATTTTTTTGCCTTTTGTTTCATAATACATTTTATTTATACGACCCTTTTGCTGATTTGTTTTTGTTACATGAACAGGACAGGTGACATGTTATCGTGTAAAGCAACCATAAACACGTGAAAAGACCAAGGTTTAAAATGTATGAGTAAAACTCTACTCTCTACGCAATATACATAGACGTAAAATGTAAAAAAAAACTTTCAAGTATTGGGAACAGTAGTCAATCAGTTATTTTAATTGTCATATTTTAATTAATCTCTGAAGCAGACGACATCTTAAAAAATGTAAACCAGTGGAATCTCTAAGTCTATGAGTCTGTATGTGAACCCATGTGTCTTGAGGTGAGTCAGCGGGTCTCGATGTGAGTCTATGAGTCTCTATAGCAGTAAACCACTTGGAGCTCTGAAATTAATTGAAGCAATCCACTGCACATCAACGGAAGCCATTCTCTGGCTAACTACTCTGGACGTGAACTAAAAAGAAAATCACATTTAATCAGCGTACAGGCTCTTAAGATTAATGTTTCCCAACAGCATTTTTTTAATTTCTATAATCTTAGACCCCGAGTCAATGTTACACTGTGGCCTCATAAACCAAACTCAGGTAATTTACCATAATGTACATTTTTCTTTTTATCTTAACGATTGCTTCGGACTCCCACAACGGAATTGTTGGACCGCTCATTTTCTTATTTGTGCCAGCCGAGACCCAAAACATCAGGGCACCTAAGTGGCAGCGGTTTATGCGCTACACCTCGCGGAAGAATCTCAGTGAAGTTTTTTTTTAATCACGTCCGATAAAGATTCAGATTTAGATACATTTTTCAGCCGGTGACTTCCCACGGCCGTGCACTGGCCTCCCCCATTCTCCTCCATCGCTTCCTTTCCACTGCCGCCACTGTCCCTGGTCGTGACCTCTGAACTCTGCGCTGTAGTCTCGCTGCTTCTGCCGTTGTCTCCTCCGCTTCTCCTCCCGTCTCTCGGGTCTCCACTCCGTGGTTAATTCTGTTTCCCTTCGTCTCGAAGCACGAGGCCAATTTGCTTGGAATATTCGTGGGCAAGATTTAGCCTGACGTCCGCACAAGTGCAATTATTTGATGGGTTCATTTCATTGCGGGGGGAGTTGTTGGCCGTAATAAATATACCAAAATATATATTTTCAGAACAATCCACACACGCTGTCGGTTGTGGTATTTTACCGTCAGATCCGACTATGTCCGTCCAGTGCTCGCCAAGATGCGTTGTCTTCCGGATTGCCGAATTAATGCATTTAAAGGTCGCACTCATTACACACAATGTGCGTGCCACAGATGAACCACAATACCTTTCTGATCTCGTCAAGGAGCATAAACCATCACGCGAAATCCGGTCATCCTCGCAGCTGCTTTTGGCTGGCCACCGCGTCGCAAGCTTTCAGATGCGCGTCTGCGGCCGTCTGGAAAGCTCTTCCTTCCAATATTTGAAAGCCACTGTAGCGATGCACTTTTAAATCATCACCTAGATTGAAAACTCATTTCTTTAGAACTGCTTCTTTGTGTTTCGTTTGTTGTCCTTCCCCCGCTCCTCCGATTAGCGTGGTTGGCCACGTACGGGGCAAAGGAAGTTCAACATACACAAGCGCACGTACATACAGAGCTGCTTCGCTCAGTGGGGCCTTACCGGCTCAAATGAGGTCTCAATGAAGAGTCACCACGGCAAAGTGGTCGTCTGTGTTGTTAAATCTCTGCACATAGCCGGTATTTGATTTTTAATCGAGGCAGGCGAGCGCGAGTGTCTTGCAACGAATCACTTTTGGGGCCCATTTTCTCATTTAACAGTCCACCGAACGCACGGATTCGTTGGAGTCGAGACATCGACATGCATCTTTCTACCCCAATCAGCTCTTCATCATCAAGGACCCGTGGTCGATCCACTGCTGAATGAAGGCCTCCCAAAGCCGCAACCATCTCGCACGATCTCGACGTGCAAACGGCGAGCACCTGCAATGCATCTCTTCAGTCGACGTCCTCTCAGACGCGCTCCATCCCTTGGCTGACACTCCTTCATTAAGTCTTGACCATCGGAAATCGTTTTCCCCAGCTTGCTTTTCTTAACCCCCTTCCCGTGCCAAGACGTCTGCAAGCTGCAGGGTGGGTGAATCTCGCGCAAGCGGTTCGGCGTTAATTCGATTTTTAGAGGCGTAGCGCCGCCGCGTTTCAAGACGTTGTTACTCACAGCGGAGAATCGTAGCGGCACGACCTCAACTCTACGCTAGCTGGCGCCAAACTGTGCCACACGTGGTGGGTATCCATCGAGCAACATGAAACAACAAGAGGGTCCCGGAGCTTTGAGATGAATCAACAGAAACACAACCTTTAATTGTTGTCGCGAGGGGGCGGGGGAAGGAGGTTCCGGCGGTGGTGTTTATTCGCACAAGACAACCTTTGACCCAGCCTGCATTAGCATCCGCCGTGTCAAACGCAGGCGGTTATTTTCAATTGCGTTCCGTTCTCGCTCTGCACAATTTGCTTATTTTTTGCTCAAGAAATTGTGGCATGCGCTTGTGCCGTTTTTCTAGCGTCTTTGTCCGGGGAGATTCCGTGGCTAGATTGGATGGGGGTGGTACATTGTTGACTGATCTGTGTTGAATGATTGTCTGTGTGCTCGCGTGTGTGTACGTGTGTGTGCGTGTGTGAGCGTGTGCGTGTGTGTGTGCGTGCGTGAGCATGTGTGTGTGCGTGTGTGTGTGCGTGCGTGTGCGTGCGTGCGTATGCGTGTGTGGGGAGTGGTAATGTAGCGGTGAGCGCTACACTGCGCTTTGAACCCGGCGACCCGGGTTCGATTCCCGCTCACGGCCAACACCGGCGACGATTATATGAACCGGTCCTGGGCCGCCCCTAGGTCGATTCAGCCTCAAATAAGTACCTGGTGCGGTGTGTAGACATCGTCACTAGTGAGGCAAAGGCGGCCAGGTGTGGTGCTGGCCACCCATCCCCTCGTGTACCGTCCCGGCCTTCATAGGTTGCTACTCGCTAACAGCACTTGCCCCTACAGTCTGTTAAGGCTATACGGGGGATTTTTTTTTGTGCGTGTGTGTTTGTGCGCGCGTATGCGTGCGTGCGTGTGTGTGCGTGCAACGAAACGACCCTGCCTCCGAGTTGCCAACGGCAGACAAAGGGTGACCGGGGGGCTTCGTGGGCGTTTGTCGGTGGCGAGTGATCGCTAAAAATCGCATCGGTGTTGGATGTGGGGATCGCGTCAGACGCGGCGGGCGTCCACAACGCCAGCGAACTTCGGGTGAGGTCACCGCCGCCCTGATTGACGCATCCCAAGTGTGCCCTCTCAGCCGAGGAGACCGGTGGGAAGACATTTACTCGTTCAAACATCGGCAACAATAAACGCAACGCATTTGGTATTGACGCGTAACTCGTTTATTGTAAGTTTCAAAAGCAAAAGGCGCACATGGAAAGAACAACCCCCCCCTGCCCCAACGCACACTATTCGCTAAAAATAGTGTGATATAAATTATTAAGCGTGGTTTAAAAATATATATACAGCTATCGATCGTGTGTAACTGGAAGCCAAATTGGAAGATTTCTAAGCGTGCCTCCTTGGACGTGTCAAGGGATAGGTTCGACACCCGGTACTCGTTTATTTATCCGGATTAACAGCGGAGTGATACTCCACCTTATTGCGACCATTCAATTAGATTTCAAGGAGGGAATCGATGGCAAAGTTGTTTGATTCCGGGCCAGAGTCTGATTCCAGGCCACGGCGAGTGATATCTCCTTCCCCTAACGCCTAATAAAACAGCGTGGTAAAGTTTATCGAAACATCCTTCCATCACTGAAAGGCGTGGGGGGGGGGGACTTCATCCATCCGTGAATCGATTACAGGATTTTACACGCAATTAGAACCCATCCAATTGCTTCAGGGTTGGCTTTTAATTGTGACAGGATTTGGCACAATCAGGTCAAATCGGACCTACAATTTGCACTCCAAATATGTGTTCGCAGGCTCGTGCTAATTTACGTGACAGTTTGAGTGGCTGTTGGAAGCTCATAGGACAATGGCGTTGCTTGCGGTTGACAAAATACTTTGAACGAATGAAACATCTTTGGACGAGAACGCGTGAGTATTATCCAGCTTCGAGGATTACAACAACGCTTCTTACGCCCTCTAGGAATGCAGAATTCAACGAGTCGATGCCCACACGTGTCTTTTCAATGAATACAAACTTACAATTTCAATGTCGTTGCTTGCCCACGCTGCCGCTGACGGTGGAAGGAGCTTCGTTAGAGGAAACTCTTGAGCAGTGGTTCTCGACCCGGGGTGCACGCCACCCCCTGTGGGTGCGAGATGCCCTTTCTGGGGGTGCGAGGCGTGGCCAGGTCTTTTTTAGAAGGTAAATTAATCGAAAACGCAAATTAGGCACGGGCACGCAAGCACAACTCCTTTGTTCTCTTAGGTTTTTTCGGTAAAGTCACGTAGGTAAAAAATTATAAAAATAAAATAATAATTTAATTGATATATTTTCTTTCTTTTTTTCTACTTGACTTTACCGAAAAAACCTAAGAGTATGAATCCTTGCAGTCACGAAAGCTTCAAATTTATAATTAACTCCTTTGTTACCGATTGAGTACCAAAGTGGTCTGCAGTAAAGGTTAATAACCACTGCTCTAGAGGATGCCCGTCTCGAGGGTTTTTATGAGATATTCTTCCACCCCGGCCAGACACCTTGACATACGCGGGAAGTACCCATACTTTACCCCCCCCCACCACCACCACACGTGACCTGGCCATCAACGAACCATCATTGTTGCAAGAACAACAATAAAAATGTCACACTGTGAACACCATCAGATTCAAAGAACAACTCTGATCATGTTTAACCTCCCTTTTCATGGGGTAACTCCGCACCCTGACCCCATCCACCCCATCCAATCTCTTGGGGCAGTGACTCCAACATTCCATTTAGTAAAACCCATTGCACCCCCCCCTCCCACCCACCCACCACACACACGCCGCGTGACTTCGCTGTATAAATATTGGAAACCTCACGCGCTGACAAATACTGCGTCATAGGGCACGTAATAGACGCAACGTTTGATTCGGACACGTTGTTTTGCCGTCGACTAACAAGTTTTACCCCGATGGTGCTGTCGGCGTCCTGACATGGGATCAAGTTCAAGTTAATTTATTAGGTATAGAGCCCTGTGAGCCATTCGGCTCTTGAATCGGGTGCAACCGCAACAAACAAAAAAACATGAACAAAAAACATCTTAAAGTGAATATGTTACTGAGTGCGAACAGAAATCCAAGAAAAGACAGCAAAACATTGCAGAGATGCAGCGTCCATTCGGATCTCTCGGAAGCGGAATTCACAGAGCTGCCTCTGAGTTGACCTCTGGTTCGACGGTTCGGGGGCACCGCCTGCTGCGCATGCGGCGGTAAAGTTTGGTGCGTGACCTTCAGGCCGTGATTTCATCCTCGGAGATGGAACTGTAGCCACATTCAACGCAGCATGTTATTGTTGCAGTCGATGGTGAACCGGCTGAGATGAAAAATGATCTACAGCTCAGAACCAGGTGTAAAGACAGGCCGCAGACTGGATTCTTTCATGCTCACGAGATGTCTTTGAAGAGGTGGGAGTGCGCAAACTTCATCTCGTCTTACACTACCGACCGATCACCGTACACCTATTTATACTGCTGGGTGGATTGAGGCGAGGGATGATTTAAGATGTGCTGGGCTTTACCTAGTATAATAACACAAACGTTTAGTTTAATTTGTCTATTTTTTTTATTGATTTGCTTATCATTCGTACACTATGCACTCGTAGCGTGTTTTTGTATCGTTCGTTGTTGTAACGTTCTGACCCGCTCCCTGCTGGACATCCGTGATGAAGAGCTTCATAGCCCATCGGATTCCTCCAATCTAAATAAATATTCGAATTCTAATAAAACTCGCACCATCGTGTCGACTGTCGGCAGATTGAATCGAACCGGCAACCTGAAGCGTGTCAGCCCAGTCCGCCGCTAACCATTGCACCGCGGCAGCTGCCCATGTTTGCCGGTTATCCTGGATTTATTCTCAATAAATGGGTTTGTTTGGCTAACTTACAGAGTCACACGCGTGCCCGTAGGTTAAAACAAAAAAAATACGCGCGCATGGGGAGCTGTCCACCCGGCGGTGCTGAGACGCCCACTCAAGGCGGGTCACGTGCGTGAGGGTGTCCGCTCTAATCTCGCGTGCGGCTGTCCGGACCTGAACCCAAGGGGGTGGTGGGGGGAGGAGGGCCGCGGTTACGCGCGTGCCGACGCATACAAGAGCGTCGATTTCAGGACATCGCGCGGGGCACGCCTGTCTCTTTCGGCACTTTGTCAGGCGGGGTTGGTGGCTCACGCAGAGGACGTTCGTGTGCCTCTGTCGCATCCACAACGTGTGCTGTCGCCTGATGATGCTTGCTGTAATTACTGGCGAAACGTCGTACTCGTGTTGTAAATGGTGCGGGTTTTACTCTCCACCGCACCGGGTGTGCTCAACTCGTAACGAATTGGCACGTTTTGTTTTCGTGACAAGCCTTACTAATTGCCCGTGTCGGGTGGTGGCGGCTTTAACGACACACATTGATATTTACGCAGTCTAACCCAAAAATAACCTCTGATGGCCTCCAACACGTTGGGCTCTGAGGTTGCCAGAGGCGATAGTGCAGCAAGTGTGAATTTTGGAGTGATATTTGTATTATCGTTGGGAAATTCTGTCATGGTGTAGCGGCAATCTGCAGGTTCGCCGGTTCGATTCGATCTCCCGGTGTGCCAGTTAAACCAATGGTAGTCGTTCCTACCTTTCCCAAGACATCTGGTCAGCGTGGGAAAAGTAGGCCAAACACCCCCTAAAGTGGAACATCTCCCGAGCCCTCCCCGTAGCGGAGGCCTTGCTGCAGCGGTGGCGTGAGCAGGTCCATTGCAGGGCTGCGCCTTTACCTTTTGCGGCTGGCGAGGAGAGATGTTGAGAAGGGAGCAATCCCCGCGTGGGCTTTTGAGAATGTTGATAACGCTGAGCGATCCCTGTGCAAGGCCAGTGGGCTGGCACTCCGTGTTATTGCCCTTCGGAAATCCCAAGAGCTCTTCCCTTATGCCTTTTATTGTGCGAAATGAATGTAATGTTTGCGTTGCGGAAAGCAGCCTCCCAATATTTGCTCCTTTTTGTTGTTGTTGTTGTTGTTGTGTTCCTTGGCAAATAGCCGTATATAAACTCGCAACGAATGAATGGGGGGGGGGGGGGCATATTCCTCACCGCGAAGTTGTTTTTCCCAATTTTTGGTTTGGTGCTTTACGTATTTCATTTTAGAGCCCTTTGTCAATCCACTGCAAGATGAAGCCCCCCTCTCCCCACCGCCCCCACATCACTGTGTCAGTCATGAAGGATATTTTGACCATACCTCACCAAGCTGGTTATCCGCAGGTTGCTGAACGGGGTTTCCTTGGAATTGAACTCGGGTACCAGGTTGAGAGCACGGTGCACTGGACTGCTACACTCTATACGTATCATTGTTCATTCCAGTGAATGCCTGCGATTTTATTTTTTCCAGGAAGCACATCAAGGTTTGATTATCTGCCGCGTGCTACCATATTAATAGCGCCAGGTACATGTGGCAATAACCGTAGCTAGTAGCAGTAGCCTTGCCTTAACGGAAGAGATGAATATCCTGCTGCATTCTGGGAAGTAATCATTCATTAGTTTGCTATTCATAATCCCATTTACTTTCTCCGTAACAACGCTAAATGAATATCTTGTGTTTTATATATTATACAAGATAGGGTTGTTTTCAGACTAGGACCCATGTCTTTGTCTATAAACAGTTCACGACCATTGCCTACGTGTTAAACTGAGCATTGGTTCATGCAAGCTTGACTGCTGATGAGCCACTAAATGTTGAAACCGTTCCAGATTGTGCTTGCTGCTTATAGAATGCACACTCAGAATGGCTGTGCGGCCGATGGGATGTGTTGTGTTTTGTGTGTGTAAAAAAAATGCTCATGTGGAGGGACAAATCTGGGTAGGAGACGTTATTTCTATTGCCCCCTGTTGAGTTACGCTGCTTGGAAGCAAGCATGTGGCGATCGCACACTGAGTCAGATTGCTGGTGCGCGCGCGAGATTTTTTTCCGAACGGTGACTAATGGGAGTGGAGAGCTAAGCAAGGTTAAAGCTTGTGCCGAGCCGAGGCATTGTAGAGTGAGCGTCCGTTCAGTGGGATGATGACATCCTCCTGGGCTGAGAGAGAGTCCCAAATGTTTGGAAGTTCAGAGGGAGGCTCACGTCCGAGTCTTGAGATGTCAGTGAAGTCTCGCTCAGAGCTGCTGACACTGTTCGCCTCGCGCGATCCCGTGAAAGTGGTATGTTTATTTTATTTCGAGGACAAATTGTTACTTATTTTTAAATGCAAAGTGGAGTACAACCAGCATGTATTATACTCGTATACTTAATAATGTTGTTGCAGTGACAATAAAAAAACAGGCTGAACTATAATTAGCACTATTATGCCGTTATTGTCGCATTGTTATTGTTATGAATTGTCACATTTCAGGATCAGGAAAAGTGGACGTGGCTTGGGGAGCCCTTGCTTTGAACTCCCATTTCTTTATAAAGTGGCCTTCCCTCTTTAGTTTGGTCGGTTGGCCCCCCTGGGTTCTGCTTTTTGTTTTCCTGCTTTTCATGCATTAAGCATCGGCATCCTTGGATGGAAAGCGCATTTATACATGTGAATTATTATTTCATCCAGCAGTGGATAGAACATGGCTGATGGTTATGATAATGATTAGAGGGGAATTCCCCTAATCCGCTACCCACTTACCCACGACTCATATTATTCGTGGGAGCTGTATGATCTGCAAATAGGTCCTCTCATCCGTTGTCCCATTCTTACTATTTATGATTTATTTTGGCCACGACCAGAGTGGAGTAAAGTCAAGGATGACCACACACACGTGTAATAGGATCTGCAATATTGGTCCCCTACATCACCACCAGAGATTAAAGAAGCTCTCCAGTAAGTCTGTTTTTTTCCATTTATGTAAAAAGGCTGAACGTGATATATGCACGTAACTGCGATTGTACATGTGTGTGCATGCGGGCAACAAGTGAGTGTGTATGTGTGGGTAAGTGGTGTTGGCCACCCACCCCCTCGGGTGCTGTGTTGGCCTTCATAGGTGCTCGCTAACAGCACTTGCCCATAACAGTGTGGTAAGGCTATATGGGGGATCTTTGTCTTTGTGTGCAAGTGGGGAGCGGTAGTGTAGCAGTCAGTGCGCTGCGCTACGAACCTGGCGACCGATTTCCGCTCCCGGCCAACAGCAGTGACGATTATCTGACATGGTCCTGGACCTCCTCTAGGTCGACTCGGCCTCAAAATGTATACCTGGTGCGATGTGTAAACAACGCCGCTCGGGATACAAAGGCGGCCGGGTGTGGTGCTGGCCACCCACCTCCTCGTGTACCAATCCGACCGTCATAGGCAGGGCCTCCAGATATGAAGTGAAAAGTTATTTCGTTTGTGAATGCTGAATTTTATTTGATGTTAGCCTTGTGAAAAGACAATTTCATTTTTCTCTAACTTTGTTTTCCTTTTGAAAATATTACTGGGGCCATCACACTACCTGTAGCTCAGGGGGCCTACAAAATCTTCATCCGGCCCCTGGTCATAGGCACTACTTGCAAACAGCACTTGCCCCAAAAGTACGTTACGGTTATATGGGTGATCTTTGTCTTTGTGGGGTAGTGAGGTGGGGTTGGGTGTGAGAAGATGAAGATGCTGCGGCAGAGTGGTTGTCGCACAGTGACCTTGTTTCGATTCCCCGTCACGCATAACTACGCGAGCAATTGAGAGCTGAACCCTGTGTCCACACACGTGTGTGTGGTCCACACAATCGTGTGGTCCACACAATGGTGTGGTCCACACACGTGTTTGCACATTGGGAGCGCGCCCGCGCGCGTCTCCCTGTGAATGTTCACACACGCATGACGGGAGGGAGGAGAGGGAATCTGAATTTGACCCCAATGTCCCCTTGCCATTATTGCAAAAAGTGCGCTGTTCAGAACCTCATTTAGCCAGCGTGAGTTGCCGAATGAGAAAAGAAATGGGGGGTGCGGGGGGCTCCCAGGGTTTTCCTGTAATCATTTCGCCTTCCTTCACGACACTATCCGCACATCTTGTAGGCGGTCGCAGCGAGCGCATTGAGGCTCCTTTGAACGCAAGCCGAATGCCATTACACGCATCGTGCCAAAGTCCCGTACGAAGATATTTCTTGCTCTTACGAAGCTATTTTCGTGCTCGGCGACAGATCTCTTGCCCAAAGCTTTACATGCGTTCCCATCTCCAATTGTTAGGCACGCCCAGGTCCAACAACTGAAACCTCTCGCACGAATCTGAAAATGCAATTCTTGCTCCGCTGTGCATTATGCCACAAGCAAGAAACATGTTTTTGTTGTTGTCAAGGTTTCCCATCGTCCACATCGCCCCAGTTTGTAGAATAGTGGCTGTTTTTATTTTTTTGTAAACGTAGTCTTCGTAACTGACGTGCGAAGCTTTGTTGTTGTTGATGTTGCCTCGTGGATTGAGTTGTTGATTGGCAAATTACATTTTAAATGTTCCCCGAGTTTGCGTAGCGGAATGTGTGCGGCGTGAAGAGAGAGAGCGCGGGTTTTTGTTGTTTTGTTTCGGCGTTCAACGCATTGATTTTTTAAACATTCCTTCTGCCCTTCCGCTCGAGTTTCTCCTTTGAGAGGGAAAGGGTGTCTCAATCGTCTTCTTAACTGGCTGAAGGACAGCATTTGCACTCGTGTTTAATTTCTACAATTGCCCTTTGCGTTCTACGCTTGAGTCAAAACCATCGATCGAACTGCGATTCAACGAAACAAGCAACATCGGCGCATGTGCTTCAATGCAATGGTCTGAGTAATCCGAGTGCACTTTACCCGCTGACAACCAGGATTCTAAAGCCTGCTCGCAGGCATAGGTCCTGAGCCACCCGTGTGTGGCACAGGGACAACTGCCAATGGGAGGGGGGGGTGCCCCTTTCAAACAACTGGACATCTATGAAAAGAAAAAATTTACGGTGTAAAATACATTCTTCTGATTCCGATTCTGAAACGCGTTGAGATGACGTGCAGTGAAAGTTGCTCGTCGCGTGTAAAGCACTCTGAGATGACCCGGCACAAAGGGTGCTCTGTCATTGTTTTCGTGTAGTATTATTCATTCTTACCAGAGCTTAATTTCTTACTGGATATCTTCAATAGAGATTGCGAGCCTGGCTTGGAGTCAGGATTTCCGGCGTACTCTTATCCATAATAATCCGATATTATTGTACCTGTAGATTCCTACAATCCTGGATTAGGACACAAATAAGGAAAAGGTGGATGTGGCGTGCCCAAATAATTCCCGCAACGGTGTTCCAGACTGTTCCGTCGGATTATCAACCACTGTTTATTGCTTTAGAGTTGTCGCGTTTCTACCCCTTGCTCAGGGTAACGAGCGTTGCCAAAACAATGTTTGAGTATCAATTTTATTTCTATACATATACATATATAACACATGCATGAGGTTTATTTTCTGCAAAAAATAACGAAAAGTTCCAATATTACGGGTGTTAAGATGACCGAAGACCAAGTGGACACCTTTTGCAAGGCATAAACTCATCATTCACTTGTGGTACAACGTGCAAACAAATATGCTTTAATGCTGTATGCATTGTCCTTGAAACTGATTGGCCTACACCAGCATCCTAATATGGCTTTGTCTCACCGGTGCTAAAGAGGAAGGGATGCCAAAAGGTGAACAGCACAGGGACGATGAACTTAAAAAATCATTCTAGCTCTGGTTAAGGGTCTTTAATCCCCTTCTTGTCAATATTAACCCTTTTCCATTCCGAGACATCTGCAAGTTGCAGGGCGGGTGTCCCGTTCACGGCTGAATCTCGGAACGCACGAGCGGCTCAGCGTCAATTTTATTCAGAGAGGCGCAGCGCCGTTGCTTTTAAAAACTGTGCAATCACCGCAGAGAATTGTAGCGACACGACCGCGCTCTATGATAGCTGGCGCCATAAGCTGTGCCACACGCCCTCCCTCGCGTAGCCTTGTTGGGAGCCTCGGTAGCGTCTTCTGACCTGAAGATCTACCGAATGGGAAAGGGTTAAGATTATTAAAAAAAAATTGAAATATATGGCTATAATACAGAGAAGCGGACGTCGTACACCCGGGAGATGGAGCAGTTCGTGCGCAGGAGCTGGTGGCATTGTTACACTGCATGGATAACGAGAGGTGACAGCGGCTTGGAGATGAAGGGGAGGGGAGGCCTTCATCCAACAGTGGATTGACCAAGGCTGATTGTGATGACGCTCTGGAGTGGCACACGGTATGCGCAATAAGGTTGTGAATTAAACAAATGGTTTGTACGGTAATTATCGAAGGTTTAGATAATGTAGGGTGCGTGACCTTGTAGTCTCCATCTGTCCAGTATTGGCGATCGCAGATACGATCTTTGACCCAGACAATTGGCTCTTTGTGCGTTCGCCTTTTTTTCTCCTTCTAACGGGTGACAAATAATTCCGTAATGGGTCCTTTGCAACAACAACAAAAATCAATCCAAAACAGTCTCTCGAATGCGTTGGCTCGAATGCTCGTGACGGGACGAGTGTCTGCGTCTGATCACGGAGCCATTTCCGCCGAGATTCCAAACCAAAGTCCCCGGACTCCTTGCGAGATTAAGCTTGATAAGTTCTCACTGTGCAGCGAGTTTGAGTGCTTTTTGTCACGGTGGCGGATTGACGGCCGCACAACTTTTGATTGTTGTCGAAGACCTCGCGATGCCGTGATTGATTTGGATGAAGTCTGGCTTTCGGAGGTCTTATCTGCTAGACAGGCACGGAGTCAATGCGCACAATACTTACTGGAACTTTGTGTAGCGTCTAAATGCACCTCAAGGCCCTGTACAGAATACAGGGGTGCATGCTGGCGACAATCTTACAAGGAGGTTATATACCCAGTAAGCATGCTGCAAAACAACGTTGGCCCAACGTTTGCACGCTTACTGGGCATGAAACGGACGCTTTTGGGATCTCCATTGATCTCGTGCTGACGGTAAAAACAAAAACTCACATTTGTATGAAATTAGCCTTACACATTCGAACGAGGCAAAACAAAAATCCCGCGTCGTATCCTCCACTCGGTCAAAAGTGTTCGCACGCACGACCAGGTAGACCAGGTTCAAGTTAAAGTTCATTTATTAGGTGTAGCCCTGTGAGCCATGCGGCTCTTAAGTCGGGTGCAACCGCAACAAACAAAATATAAACACAGAACATCTTAAAGCGACGACGCGTAACAGAAACATCCTGGAATAAACCAGCAAATGTTTTTTTTTACTTATTAAAACGCTGTGTGCCAAAATCCCAATGTGGTGCAAGTCAACAATAACAACCATGAGACAATTTAGATTAACCATATGTTTTCGAATCACCAACATACAGCTATAAAAACAATGTAACAACAGTAATCATAGGAACTGTGATTCAAATTTTTACAATAAACGATATACACAGCTGCTCCCCTACATCGATCGGTTATCTTCATTGTTATCCCCGTTTGTCCACAGGACGAAAATTTTCACTTGCCACGAACTTGTACTCGATGTATCGATCCCGGTGGGATGATGGGTCTGAATGGAATACCGTCCGGGATTTTCGACTCGGGCACCTTCGAATGGCAAGGCAAACACTGACTTGCACAGCCGCCTCTTAGAGAGACAGGAGAGAGAGAGACAACTTCCCTGCATTGACCAAAAATGATTAACTGCACTGAATCCTTTTTGTCTTCGCAGTTTTCCCCCAAAGCACATGGCCGTCTGCTATTGAACGCGAAGTCTCCCCCCCTCCCCCCGCTCCACTCGGCACATTGATCCGTCAATTACCGCGGAGTGCAGATGTTAATTTGTGTCCCACTCTGCCCCCCTCCCACCCCACAGTCCCTGCTCTCGACAATTTCTCTCCATAGGATGATTTTTTTTTCGCCAAGGGAATTGCGACTTAAGTTAAATCGCTTTTGCAGACTGCACTTTGAAGAAGACCTTGTAATTTACAACGAGAAGGGGGGTTGAGTGCTCTTGCGAAGCTGGGCTTGACCGTGAAAAGTAACAAAAAAAACGTTTTTTTTTTCAAACTAAAACTTTAAATCTAAAAACTCGCTTTATTCTACCAGCTAAGGCTCACTGACCTACATAGCTCGTTTTCAAAAGCAACCTGGCCACAAATGGTAGCTCAACGAAGTGGCTTATCACGTGTCAATGTACAGCAGCCCAACACTCACGTCTTGTTAAAGCCACATTCCACTGTGGCTAAACAAGACAACACTATGTAACACGATTTTTGTCCCTGTGTAGAAAGTGTAAATTTTTTTTATTGCGCATGCCCAAAAAGTATATAAAATGTCTATCATTCCCCACGAACTTTGCTTCCGCGATGTAATCATTCTGCGAAGAAACGTGGGTGCTTGGGCAGGATGCATAGCTGTAAGAGACGATGACCCGATGGTCAATCATTTTGACGGAGTAATAATAATAATAATAGTTCAATTTGTAACGCGCGCAAATTTGCAGACGTAGTGGCCGCAACTCAGAGGCGCGGAGCCAAGCTCAGAGTCGCTCAAAAGCGTGGTTGTAGAGGTGAGTTTTTAAGTCTCTCTTGAAGGAGGCGATTGAGGTGATGCTGCGAATGTGCAGAGGGATATCGTTCCAGACTGTTGGGGCTGCCACCGAGAAGCGGCGCACCACCTCTTAGCCTGGAGGTGGTGGCTTCGCCCGTGGCCTGTCATCCAGCTCTGTGGTGGCAGCCAGGGTTGGTGGATCACCGCACAAACGACGACATGTCGCGAGGCTTCCTTCCCCGTGGGCATCGGTTAGGAGGTGCCAAACCATGGCTCTGCCGGCGGAATGCAGTTGCAGCAAAGTGTGGACGGACATCATCTGTCCCTGCCGTGCGGGGATAGAGTGTTGCCCCCTCGCATGCGTGGGTTGTCTCCGGGTGCTCCGGTTTCCTCCCACGCGTATAATGAACACTCGCTGATTGGCTGAAAGCATCTTAATATAGAGAGAACTGCAGAGCAGTTGTTGTCGCTGGCTCACCGCCCTGGCAGCCTTCCAGCTTATGGCTGTGGCTCCATAGGGATTGTGAGTTGCAATTTGCGTGAACGGCTCTGTATAACACTAATTATGAGGATTTTTTTTTTAGTTTTCGAGAGGTGTTGGCTGCTCGGAGAGGCCTTCATCCAGCAGCGGATCGTGACAGGGCCGTGAGTGAGTGTGATTTTTTTTTTTTGCTCCCAACGTGCGAACGAGACGGAGCGTTTCCTCAAACACTGTGGCTGCGTGCAGTGCGAGCTGCGATATTCTTTCATTTTCCGCGTGCAGGGAGCTGAAGGGGTCGTTCAAGTGCATCAGCTCCATTTGGTTCGATTCTTGACGACGGGAGACGGGAGGGCACGAATCTGAGCAGCAGGCAGGGAGGCACAGGCAGACAGGCACAGGCGGGCACAGGCAGGCAGGCAGGCACAGGCAGGCACAGGCAGGCATGCACAGGCAGGTACAGGCAGGCACAGGCAGGCAGGCACAGGCGGGCACAGGCAGGCACAGGCAGGCACAGGCAGGCACAGGCAGGCATGCACAGGCAGGTACAGGCAGGCACAGGCAGGCAGGCACAGGCATGCACAGGCAGGCACAGGCAGGCACAGGCAGGCAGGCACAGGCATGCACAGGCAGGTACAGGCAGGCACAGGCAGGCAGGCACAGGCATGCACAGGCAGGCACAGGCAGGCACAGGCATGCACAGGCAGGCACAGGAAGGCACAGGCAGGCATGCACAGGCAGGTACAGGCAGGTACAGACAGGCAGGCACAGGCAGGCACAGGCAGGCAGGCACAGGCGGGCACAGGCAGGTAGGCACAGGCAGGTAGGCACATGCAGGCAGGCAGGCACAGGAAGGTACAGACAGGCAGGCACAGGCAGACACAGGCAGGCAGGCACAGGCGGGCACAGGCAGGCAGGCACAGGCAGGCAGGCACAGGCAGCACAGGCAGGCAGGCACAGACTGGCACAGGCAGACACAGGCAGGCACAGACAGGCACTGGCAGGCAGGCACAGACAGGCACAGGCAGACACAGGCAGGTACAGACAGGCAGGCACAGGCAGGCAGGCACAGGCAGACAGGCAGTCACAGGCAGGCAGGCAGTCACAGACAGACAGGGTGTCTTCCGATCCACTCTCCCGGTGGTGGCAGGACGATGAGATGCGTTCACCTGCTCAGAGGAGTGAACGTCAATTTCATTTCAAATATATTTACGCTGGATAGATCCGTGGAGATGTTCCGTGCTGTTTATAGGGATGGGCCTTTGCTCAGCTGGAAATTAGGGGGCGGGGTGGGGGTGATTAGGGTGGAGGGGCTGGTTTGGCACTTGTATTTGCGAACGGCTCTGTCCCAACTGTGCTATTGGCATCTTGGCACCGAAAATAAGAATTTTGATCTATACCCCCCCCACCCCGCCCTCCCCAACAGCCGACCCAGACATGTAGTCCCAGGCCTGTTCCCGATTGATATCCCGCCTTGCACAATTGTAAGTCCGCACACTTGTTTAGCTTAAGAAGCGAAAGACATTCGCTCCACTCCGACGCGAAAACCGCGTTGACAGTGGCGCGCAGAGGCACGAACAACAACAACAATTTAACGCATTCGTCAATAACACCTCGGCTCTAAAGAGTTGAACAGATTTCGCGTAGGAGACATTTTCAGCAATGGCACTTCATGTCTCTCTGCTACGACCGAGGACAATTGCCTGACTTGTTGACCATGTATGCACACACATGTTCAACATGCTCGACATGTATGTACAACATGTATGTACGAACAACATGGATGCACGTGCATGTACATACATGTTGAACGTGCACGTACATACGCACACGTTGTATTGCGGGCCGTTTGCGGGCAGCGTTTTCGATGTATGCGTTCAGCTACGAGGAACAGCGCCATTACCTGAAACGCTGCGTATTTTACCTTCGTGTTTCTTTCCCCTTGTGAGGGCAGCGCCGTTTGACGAATGTGCGTTCTTATCCACCCTGCGCTTGTTTTGCCATGAGTTGCACTTCAGCGTTTGGGGCTTCGCATGAAAAGGCACGAAAGCCAATTTTGGATCGCTGGTTTTGAGCGCAGATTTTTACGTTTATTTTTTTTTAACCCAGAAACATCTCTGGCTCAACGAACGTATGACGGCACGCCAGAGCATCAGGGTCCCACCCCACCATCACCCCCACCGCGCCTCCCGGGACGATCATCCACGGCATTGAAACGTTTTCCACGAATTGACGACCGCGGGGTCAATCTCACAATTTGCGCACGCTGTGACCTGCACTTACAACTGATGGCACATGCGCGCGCGCGAGAGAAAGAGAGAGAGAGAGAGAGTTGTAAGCGCGTGCCCTTGGGACCTCCCAGGGTCCACTTTCAACACCGGCTGCACTCCGGCAATGCGGTACGGAACAGTCGCGAACACCGGTCTGGAAATTATTTCGATGCGCCGCAACCACCTCGCATTATTTCGTCCTCAAATTTGAGCTTCATTTAATCAACTTATTTATAGGAATATAGGATTATCATGCCTAGGAGCACCGTATAAAGTACTCTCGTGGTAGTACCTTACACAAATAATAATTCCTACTCCAAGCCAGCCTAGCGACGTTCCGGGAAAATATCGAGTGCGAAATTATAGTTCCGATTGTGTAGGGTAGATCTCTGAGGGATGTCCAGCAGAGACCTGGGAGGTCAATCCAAAGTTGCAGAGGCGACGGGGTTGGGGTGGGTGGGTGGGTGACCCATATCAGAAAATTCTAATACGTCTGGACACGCAGATTGTACAAGCGGCAGTGGCGTGTTCGCGCAATTCAAGCTCAACAAACTCGAGAGGGAAATGTTTCTGGTGTAATAAAAAAAAATACGCGGCCAATCTCGAGTGCATTCCATCATCTCTGAGTTATTCCGAGCACTGCACCCCGCCGTGCCCCTTTGCAAGGTCTCCGGCTTTTGTCCTTTTTCATTGTCGGCGGCTGCCTTGCGATCCATATGTCACAGCTGGCGGTGGGCATTGACTGAAGGTTTCTGACTTGTGCACACAACATCGCTTACTGTCCAGGGATAGATGCATTTGCTTGCAAAGGTTGCTTGCTCATGCCACCGCTGACAGAAAGGCCTCCGTGAGCGGAAGCCCCTAGAGTGCCCCTCTAGAGGCAATTTGCCTTCTTCTTCCATGCTGGCACAGACGTATTAAAATAGGTACAGGAGGATGTGGAGCTGAGTGGACTTGCCGATGACTGGTACCAGCGGTGTCAAGATCGGCCTCTGTGGAGGAGGCTCGTGAAGGACGCTGCTACTGGGCAGTTGGAGGCAGTCGCCCTCCAGCAACAACGAAGGGCACAGGAGCGACGCTCATAACAACGAGCAGAGCGCCGGGTGGCTAAAACACAGCAAGTTGGCACAGGTGGTGCATCGGCCAGTCATCTCAGTCAGTCGACCCATGGCACCTGCTGGGTCTGTCCGTGACCTCCTGCTGGGTCTGTCTGTCACCTCCTGCCAGCGGACGTTCCACACTTCACGTGGCCTTAACGTGCACGTAGCCTGGCACAAGCGCCGTGGTGACGTCACCGCCACTGAGGGGCGAATGGCGGTTGTTGTTGTTGCTGTGAACTTCTTTCGCACCCTACCGTAGCCAAACATGCTAATCGGAGGTGTGGGGGGGTATAGGCCGGGGTTTTATTTCCACAAAGGGTAAAAACCTATTCTCACGTTTTGATACTGGTGTAGAGGAGTAGTGGGATGACGTCATGTCATCTGTAGAGTGGGATGACGTCATGTCATCGAGGCGGCGGTGTACTTAAGGGGGACCCCAGGACGAGGGCGTGGTCGCCGTGGGGAGAGCGAGAGAGAGCGGAACGAGAGCCTGCGTGGAGTACATCACAGCCGCCGCCGAAGAAGGGCTAGAGATGTAGAAGTCTCACCTCGTCGCCGGGCGGTGATGGGTGAGCCCCCGCCCGGGGCAGACGAGGTGATAGACATAGGGGAGGCCGTACCGGGGCGTAGATCGCTGAGGGATGTCCGCGTAAAGGACAGAGTTCTGACGTGCGCCATGACGGGTGTAAGCGTCGAGTGTAAACAGAGTGTGTAAGGTTGTGAATAAACGGAAAGCAGCCCTGTGTAACAATCCTCGTCTCCGTCTGGCTCTACAAGTCTCCTGGGTGTCAAGAGTTACTACACTACACTGGCAAGGGAGGTCCTATGATGTAGCTGCTCACCCCGAGCTCTCAATGTCCTGATGATAGTGGCATTGTCTTTGTGCTGTCCGCCGTTTGGCGTCCTCTGGTCTAACACTGTTTGAGACTTGGCTCTAAAGAAATCTGTCTCTGGTGTGGACCAGTCAGTTTAAAAGACAATGTTTTTACTGTCAGAGCATGTTGTTTCCATGTTCACCACAAGTATATGTGGTTAATGCAGACATGATTCCTTGCAAAAGGTTTCAGTTCGGTGTTTTAACATCTTAGCACAACTGTTTCATTGCCAGAAAGGGTAAAACCTATTCTCATATTCTTATAGGCCTCGGTATTTAAGTAAAACTTGCGCCACCCTTTCAGCCGCCACATGGCACCGGCGGCGTAGGGTCCAACGCATTTTCTAGACACGCCTACAAATAAAAATTAAAGAAAGGGGGGAAAAAATGCTGAATTATTTCAATTGCATACTACTCAAGAGCGCTCGTGTCTATTTGACGTCCACGTTCCTTTGGCAGGGGCCAGTCGTGTCGTAGAACACCCGCCTGTTGACTTCTCACCAATCATATTCTCTATTCTTTCGGTAAAGTCACGTAGAAGGGAAATAATAAAATAATAAAAAGATAAAATAAAATAAATTCTCACGACGTTTCGACTGCAACACAAGAAATCATCATCAGGTGTCAAATCCACAGCTGTGGATTTATTATTATTTTATTATTTCCCTTCTACGTGACTTTACCAAAAGAACCAAGAATATGAATCCCTGCAGTCACGAAAGCTTTCAATCGAAATTTATCACCAACCGTTGCAGTGGTGTGAGTGTTCCCACGTTTTCAGTGGGTTTTCATCAAGGCACTCGAGTTCCTTCCACACACACGCACGCACACTCGAAACAAACTGTGGAAAAGGGAATGTATTAAAATAATCACGAAGCCTGTAATGTTTTCAAATGTATATTGACCCTCGGTAAAAAAAATGTGTGGGAACACAATTAACATTATGACAATGAATATGACCTGACAGACGTGTAATAAGTACATTTGTGATTACTGAAAATTACGTCGAAAATTTATAATAATATATTCAATTTATTGACTTTCATGCAACCACATCACACAATGCAGGGCAATCTGCACGGAGGCGCATTTATTAAAATGTTTTCGGCAAGGTATTACAACTTGAAATTCGCTCATTGATTCCTCCTCCCACGTTGTGGACTCCGTCTGACAGCCTGAGTGTGTCGTCTCATTATTACCGTGTTCAGCCACCACATTCCAGGTGACGAAAACTCACTCATCCACTCACTCACTCATCCACCCACACACCCACCCACTCACCACACTCCAGGTCTCAACAACTCACTCAGCCATTAACTCACTCATCCACCCACCCACCCACTCACCACACTAGATTACACCAACTCACTCAGCCACTAACTCACTCATCTACCCACACACCCACTCACCACACTCTAGGTCACACCAACTCACTCAGCCCCTAACTCACTCATCTACCCACCCACCCACTCACCACACTTCAGGTCGCAATAACTCACTCATCCACCCATACACCCACCCACCCACCACACTGCAGGTCACATCTCACTCAGCCCCAAACTCCCTCATCCAGCCACACACACACCCACCCACTCACCACACTCCAGGTCACGAAAACTCACTCAGCCACTAACTCACTCATCCACCCATACACCCACCCACCACACTCCAGGTCACACCAACTCACTCACCCATCCACCATCTCCGCACCTCCGACTATCATGGTCGGCTACGTGCGGTGCAAAAGAAGTTCAACATATGTACATACACACTCAGCAATCGCCACACTCCATGTCGCAACATTTATCTTTATGCTTCTTCTCTCGTCACTATTCAACTGTTGGATTCTCTCCCACCATCGTTTCTTTTCCCTCGAGTTGTCATATCCACGCTCGCTTAAAGACACGTGTCGACTTTTTTCTCCGTCGCCAATTTAAGAGTGCTGTTCGTTGCTGGCCGATTGGCACTTGGGGCAATTGCGCTGAGCAAACCAGTGGTAAACAAAACAAACGAACGAGCAAACTCAAACATTGCGGAACAAAATCAGGCCACCTCGTAAAATACGAACTCCCAACGCGCAGCATCTGGGGCTTCCATTCGCCGCATTTGGGCGTCGGCGTGAACCAGTGACCGACCGCCTGAACTCCACGGGCGAGCAGGCGCACCGCTAGACCACTCCGGCCGTTGAATGAATACGTGAAAGGATCTCTGTCGCGTGGGCTGAGCGCGTGTGATGGGTTCCCCGGGTTGACACTTGCCGTATGAGCAGCAGAGGTCGCAACCGGGTACCCGACACCCGTACCCTACCCGTACGGGTACCCGTTTGCGACCCTCGTGCGGCCGGGTACGGGTACGGGTAGGCCGTGAGTCACCGGTGAGTAACCGTTTGTCACTCATTTCGGGTAGGGTACGGGTAGCGTACGGGTACCCATACCCGACCGGGTACGGGTACCCGTTTGCGACCCTGGTGCGGCCGGGTACGAGTACGGGTAAGGAATCAAAACCCGTTTGCGACCTCTGATGCGAAGCGAGGCAAACCTCACATCCCTTGGGGGGGGGGCGGGGTTCTGTGCAGTGAGCGTGGGAGCTGTCCGCTCACGGTGGTGCTGAAACGACCAAGTCCGTTGCAATGACTGCATGTGTATTGGACGGCTTTTATCTTGCTATGTTTGGCTCGCGTAAGTGTTTGATGGTGCGTAAATCTTGACAGTGTTTATTTCTCTGTCCCAGGTGTAAGTTGTTTGTGTGTGTGGTGTGTTTGTGTGTTTGTGTGTGTGTAGCGATAGCCTGGTGCTTGTGCTTGTGTAGCACAAAAGTGATTCATCTGGATATTGTGTAAAAATGTACAGTGTTTATTTTCTGTCCAGGTATAAGAGTGTTTATGTGTGAGTGGTGTGTGTATGTTTGTGTCTTTGTATGTGTGGTGTATTTCTGTGTGTATGCATGTTTATTGGTGTGTCCAGATGGCATAGTGGATAAGGCCCTCCGCTCCGAAACTCACGGTCCGAGTTTCAATTCCGGGCTGTGGCTACCACCAGTTTCCGATTATCTGAACGAGTCCTTGGCAATCCCTGGGTCAACCCATCCATGGTTGTGCTGTGTGCACATCAGCACCGGAGAGACAAAGGTGGCCCGGCATGGTGTAGGCCACTCCACCCCCTCGTGTACCGTGCAGGCCTTTGGAGACGCTTGCTAACAGCCCCGACAGCCTGCGTAAAGAAGAGATCCGCATGGCTCTGAAAACAGCTCCGCTAATAGGCACACCATGGCTAAAACACTCACGGAGACTTTAAATAATGGTTTCTCCCAACATGCGTACCCACACACGTATGTTTGTGCTAATTGGAGGTGCGGGGGAAGGACAACAAACTAAACACAATGATTTGTGTGGTGACTCAGCTTTAAATGAGTACCTGGTGTAATATGTAAACATCGCCACTAGGGACGCAGATGTGGCCGGGCGTGGAGCTGGCCACTCACCCCCTCGTGAGCCATGCCGGCCTTCATAGGTGCTCCTCGTTAACAGCACTTGCCCCAACAGTCTGTGTAGACGATACGGGGGGTTTGTTTATTTTTGCGTAAGTCTGTATCCATTATTTAACCAGGAGTTGATATAAACCCATTGAGACGCAAGAAACAACGTTGCCTCTTGTACAAGGGCGACCTGGGTTACATCAAGAGCCAAGTGTGCTTGTGTTTGTGAGATCAACTCCACCGGGGTATTTAAATGTCACGGTGTGTGCTAATTCCAGCCCGTTCTAACGTAGCGGAGGGTGAGCCAAGCCTGTATCTCCTCGGCTAAATTAATCATACACAAATAGGGTATTAACCCCTGGGTGAATTATGTTAACCCCAAATGTTGGGCTCGGCATTCTTACGAACAGGATTAATGTTGGTGGGATGATCTATACGGCACAAATATGGTGAAGAAGACGAAGAAACAGACGACGGTCTATGGGGGAAACCCACGAGGAGGGATGAGAGGAAGGGGGGGATTTACGAGCAAGCTCGGTGCCGCGGGATATAATACATCAGCTCATCGTAGGTGACAGTGCCGTTCCGTGAAACACAAGCCCGTCCGTGTACACACAGACAGACTCTCGCTCGTACAGTTGTCGCGTGCCCCCTACGGCTGTTTAGAAACCCCCATCAACCGGGGGGGGGCGGGAGAAGTGTGTCGGTGGGTGAGGCCATGAAATTGTGACAAACGCTGTCTAGGCCGAGGGTTGCTTGCTGTCGTGGTGCAACGATTTGGCACCGCTGGATTCCGCAGGTCCAGAGGGCACCACCAGATTCGTTCGATCACCCGGCGCGGCAGTTGAAGAAGTGGGACAAGTTTTAGAAATTCCACTCCCCTACACAAACGCCACCTATGCCCACCCAGCAGTCTAAATGGGTCTCACTTCAGGTAGTAAATCGGCAAGCTCCGTGTGGTGGTGTGTGGTGTGGGGCGGTGGGGGTAAAATATGGGTACTCCAACCTCTTCGAGGATGTCTGGCCAGCCATGGGCGTGTCGGGCGAAATAGAGCCAGGTTCTAGTAGAGTCCTTTTGCACCAGCAGCGACATTAGCAAGCAATTCCAGGGCTTCACCTTTATCCCATGTTTTTTTTCTACCATTTGCTGTTTACTCTGCATAGAAAAAGCCAAGCGCAATTTCCAGGTCTTTTGTGGAGAAGTGTGCCAATAATTAGAAGCCCGGTCGAGCGTCCACCGTTGAAAAGTCGCGATGTTAACTCCCTCGCCTGGCATGGTGTGTGTGGGGTGTTTTCTCCTGGTTTCCCACTCTCCCATTCACATGAAGCCAAACGCGCATTTGTGGAACTGGCTAAACATGTAAAAATTTAAACCTGAGTAAAGTCTTGAGACGCAGCGAGGCTTTTCTAGGTAAAGGGCATTATTGTTGTTATTGTTAATGGCTGGTGGCTGTCCAGAGTTGAACCCAGGAGGACGTAAGCAGTGATGGCAGCGCTGGCTCTGTCCTTTGGGAATGCAATTGGAAGTATTATTTTTATGATCATCATAACAAGAATGCAGAGGGATGCTGCTGTGGTGTCGTGATCACGCTGGGTCTCAAGCTTCGTCTTAGGAGGTTCTTACATTGCGATGTTTGTCCAATTACGTGAATGTTTGGCCTCACATGGAAGGAAACTGGAGTAGCCAGAGAAACCCTGATGCCAAGTAATGAAACGCCAGCAAAAGAGTTAAGGGAATCAGTAAGATTCTCCATTGCGTGTTATTTTTGTTATTTTTTTTAACCGATCTGCGTGACTTTACCGAAAGACCCAAAACATATCCGTGTATAAATATGTAAAGGAAATTATTACAATTTTTTTGTGTTGGTCGACTGGCATGTAGCGAGCATTGTATGGATGATGGAACACAATCTCGTGTTGCGTGAGAGGTTCACCGAGTTCCACCCAATGTTTCTGCCGTGTCACCATCCGATGCCGTTCACTGACGTGCCGACGCGATGCGATGCAGCTCCGCCGCCCGTTTCTAAAAAAAAACTCGCGAGGGACATTTCTTCGCACCGTACTTCGTCTCAGACGGAACTTTGTCGTCGTCGTAATTTACGATGGAGTTTAAAAAAAATGTTTTTTGTTGACGGAAACTTCTGTGTCGTTCAGAGCAGTGGTTTCCGCAGAGCGCGGTCCACCCGGACACCAGCAGATGGGTCACGACGCTCCTACGGGGTGGTTCGCTCGCTGCTGTGATGCAAGCGCAGGTTGTGTTTGTGTGGGGGGGGGGGGAGGAGGTATTTGTACCCGTGGTTAAACCATGAGCCTGCGTGCTTATTTAAAGTTTTAGAATTGCGTTTAGTTATTTACTCACTTGCTTCTAGCTCTGTGCAGCGCAATGCGACCTCTGTGTGAAACGCGCTTTAAAAGTGTAAATTTGTATTATTATTATGGCAACGTTTATGCATATCTGTCAACCCCTTCACAATGCCTTACCTTATTACAGACCACTTCATACATCATTGGTCACCCCGTGCCCTTAAACATTTCAACGTCCATGCTACAAAGTCCCATCGCAAGGGGAGAAACACAAACAGACGCATTTGTGATAATTGGTTGTATACCCTTTTATCTGGCAACAAAACTGACACCTATTTTACAAGGAGTCATGTTTGCATAGACCACAATACCTGCAGTCATAATGCAAACAAAAAACACAACTCTGATAATGTATGCACTGTCCTTGAAGTTCATTGGTCCACACCCGAGACAGCTTTCCTTAGAGCCTAGTCTCACATGGTGTTGGACCAGATGACGCCAAAAGGCGCACATTATGAGAGTTATGTTTTTTGTTTGCATTATGACTGCAGTTTTGTGGTCTATGCAAACATGACTCCTTGTAAAAAATTGTGTCAGTTTTGTTGCCAGATAAAAGGGTAAAAAACCAACTATCATATTTTTTTCTGACAAATGAGGTTCCAATGGTGTAAAGAGACGCATTTATTTGTTGTGCTCACGTTGAAATGGCTCGTAGAAGCGTGCGAGCGTGTGAGCGTGCGTGCTCGCCAACGCAACCAGCGTGGCCTCATCCGATCACTTCCCTCTCCCCGGGGATGTCCTCAACGATCCAACCGTGCTGGCTTTGGGGAGATGAATTTCAGATGGGAGGACATCGGTCCCCCCGGCGAGGCTGGAGCTAAGTCCGGTTGTACCAGGACACGGACAAATCCTCGCGGATACGGGAAAACGTGCGAAGCAAAAGAGGCTTTTGGGGCGAAAATGAACCCAGGACATCCTCAACTCGGCCTTAAAAGAGCATTCGTGATCCAAAAGCCAAACCCAAGCAAATGCGCACAGGCCTTATGTTTAGTTTTGCTTTTGTTTTACCAAGAATATTCCACTTGCAATATGCAATGGTTTGTTTTGTCTTTTCACACGAGGAGATACAAAAGACAAAGATCCAGCGCATAGCCGCGACACACTGTTGGGGAAAGTGCTTTAAGTGAGAACCTATGAAGGCCGGAACCCACTCACTCACCCACCCACTCACTCACCCATACACTCCGCCACTCACTCAGTCACTCACTCACCCACTCACTCACTCACTCACACATTGACACACTCACCCACCACTCACCCACTTACTCGCTCTCTCGCCCACTCACTCATCGACACACTCACCTACTCACACCCTCACTCACTCACCCACTCACTCACCCATCCACCCACTCACTCACTCCCCCACTCACACTCACTCACTCACCCACCCACCCACTCACTCACTCCCCCACTCACCCACCCACTCACTCACTCCCCCACTCACCCACCCACTTACTCACCCACACACTCACTCACTCACCCACGCACTCACCCACTCACTCACCCACTCACCCGCTCACTCACCCACTCAATCACTCACTCACCCTTCCCACTCACCCACTCACTCACCCACACACTCACTCACCCACACACTCACTCACTCACCCACGCACTCACCCACTCACTCACCCACTCACCCACTCACTCACCCACTCACTCACTCACTTACCCTTCCTACTCACCCACTCACTCACCCACACACTCACTCACCCACCCACACACTCACCCACCCACTCACCCGCCCGCTCCCTCTTTCAACCTCTTCCTGGCCCCGCCCCTTGTCGCATTCCGTCTCCACCAAATCGTCATCCTCTCACTCACCCTCACCTGGCCTCACCGTCCCACCTGAACGCTCCGGCCAATCCACGTGCTCCCCGTGCACTTAACCAATCAGAGTGCGGAGTTGTTTTCTGCAGCCATTCTCGATTCCTCCGTCCCAGGGATCGTGTGGGATGATCGCTGCACACGCTCACCGCGTGAAGTTCGGCGTGACGAACGACACTTTTGCTTCAGGAACCAAAATCGCTTTGCCAAAGAGCCACAGAAGCACGCCTGCACGAAACCTTCTTTAGAACTGTGAAACGTTCACCGTTAAACAGAAGCACAAAAACACGCATTGGGAGTTTAAAAACGAAGAAGAAGATCCATCGTGCCTATTCATATGCAGGGGCGCTGAACGTAATCGGTGTAGCGACAGCGAATCGCGCATGACGGCGTTCGGCGTGATGAACGACATTCATTCGCATTTTACAATCGCAAAAGTGGGGTTATGCGGGGATAATTGCTGAACAGTTAAACTCACCGGTGGCTCATTAATATTCATGAGCGCGTGGCGAACGTGGTGGGGCGGGTGGGGGGGGTGAAAGAGTGATGTCACGCAATACTCATTCATATTCATGACATCACGCATAATGAAGCCGTTGGTGGGAGAGGGGGTGGCGGGTCACGTGGGGGGTTAGGGGGGGTCACCCTGCTGTGACGATGTGTCACGTGAGACCCGGCTCCATGCGACGATCGTATCGTCACGTGTCTCAAAATGTGGTCGTGCCGTGGTCAGAGCCGCCCGTTACATTTCCCGACAAATATTTTACAAAACATGCGCTTGACAATGATTAAAGTTCGCGGCAATGATTGAAGGGTTTGAATTAAAACGGAGCCCTTACCCGTGAAACGACTGCTTTCTAAATGATTTCTGGGGTAATGGACTGCACGATGGCTGTATGATGCTATCATTTGGATAGTTAATTAGTTTAGTAAAGTAATTAAGCATGCCTTTCAAAGCGGACGGCGAATGTGTCACAAGTGTAGTGTACAAATTCACTGACACGAGTAGGAGGCACCATCTCTCTTTTATTCCGGCCTTCACAGCAATAGGGGATAACTACATACCGGGTCAGGACAGCCAACACGCTTCAAGACCCACAACTTCGAAGAGGCGAAGATCCCAACCACAGCAGAACGACGAGTTCCACCCCGGATGACGACAGCCCCGACTGTGAGTGGGAGCCCGCCTTTTATCCTCCCCAGCGTGGCCAGGCTCCGTCCCCAGAATGCTCCGGGCTTCGCCCATGGGTCCAACTGGTAGAACGGGCTGCTACCCCCACTCCCATTCTCGACCAGTCCCCAGCACTACGCGCTCCAGTGACTCATTCTCTGTCACCACACAAGTGTCAGAGGATGCGACGTTGCAGTCGACGAGTAGGCTTAAGCTGATTGAACCACGCTTCGAGAACATTCAGTAATTATCCCTCGCAGTGCATCAGAGCACCGCAATAATCACGTTGCGATAAGCGTCGCAATCGTAACATTTAATATACCGCAATGATATTGCGGCAAGCCGAATGACCGCACACCGCAAATTTGCATTTGCTTTGTTTTAGTTCCTGCACCTGCTGGACATCTGTGAACAAGAACCTCATAGCTAATCGTATTCCTCCGGTGTAAATAAAGATTCTGATTCTGATCTAAGGAAACGTTGAGAGTCGGCCGGCGTGCCTGCTCTTGCTACACCGTTCATTTCTGTACCCCACCCACAGCCCCTCACCCGCCACCAGATAATAAAGAACAGCAGCCGAGCCACACGTTAGGAAATGATCCAGGACTCTGTCCGTGTATTTCTCAAGGGGCCCAGAAAATTGGTTGACTGCACTGTCTTTAACTTTAAGAGCGCGGGTAAATGAGTGGCCCCGCTCCGCGCATATATTCCCAATTAGCCCCCCGCGCAACACGGATTCATCAAATTAAGTGCAATACCAATGACCATTAAAATTGCAACAACCCCAGGAGTTGTGCCCACAGACGGAGAGAGAGAGCCGGAAATAATCACACTTCGGAATTCAAAGAGCTGTAAATTCCATCGTCTTGACAGCGCAAGACCGACGCGTTGGGGCGCCGATGTTATTGCGAGTGCGGTCTTCGTGAATGCCTCGTGTGCAGAAACATCGGTATGGTTCAACACGTAGGAGGCTTTCGCCACCAATATCATCCATAATACAGGGGGGGGGGTGGTTGGAAGGGGTGTTAGATCAGATCGTGTAAATATAAATGCGTCGTTCAATCCGCCACCACCCGACGCAGCCAACTAGTAAGTTTTGTCAAGTAAACAGAACGTGGCCAATTCGTTACTAGTACAGCACACCGGTGTGTTGGAGAGCAAATCCACAACATTTACAATGCTCTCCAACACACTGGCGTGCTGTACTAGTAACGCGTTGGCACGTTCTGTTAACGTGACAAACATTTACTAGTTGGCTGTGTCGGGTGGTGGCGGGTTTAACGACACATTTATATTTACGCGATCTAACCCCCTCCCAAAAAACCTGTATTATGGATGGTTATGATTGATAAAAATGTCCACCACAAAGGAGTCGACGAACATAAGCGACTGGCAGTTTTAATTCCTGGTTGGGGATTTTTTTTTTGCTTCAGCCCATCATCGATCCAGGGGGGCGATAAAACGAGTACCGCTTTAAATTTCGATTTAAAGCTTTCGTGACTGCAGGAATTCATCTTCTTGGTTCTTTCGGTAAAGTCACGTAGAAGGGAAGTAATAAAATAATTAAAATAATAAAACATAATAAAATAATTCTCACTAATTCTTATTATGTTTTATTACTTTTATTATTTTATTACTTCCCTTCTACGTGACTTTACCGAAAGAACCAAGAAGATGAGTACCGCTTTGTCGAGGAGGTCAACAGTGGTTGTCCGGTGGAGGGGGGGGGGTAACTCGCCCCCAGCACCTATGGCCCGAGCCAAAGACGTCCAGAAGTTCCAAACCCTGTCCGGACGTCGATGGGTTAACGCGCGAGGCATGAAACACTGCCCAGGCGATATGGGTCTGGGCGTTGAGACACGCTGTCCACATTGACTCTGTGCAGAGATTATCTCTCTCGGCCATTTTTCGAGTTGTAATTTGGTTTTTGTTGTTGTTGTTGTTGTTGTTCTAGTTTCGACTTTTTTTATTTCATTTTTAGAACAGCTGTCACAATAATGTCCCGTGTTGAATTTTTAAAAGTACTCGAGGAAATATGGGTTTCATATTGACCCCTGCAGGATTTTTTCTGCATATATCTGAACTGTCACTATTGACATCTCTGCGGCTGTGATTGTGTCCACATATTCGTATCGTGGGGAGTGATGGCGTAGCGGTTAGCGCCCTACGCTATGAACCCGGATATCCGAGTTCGATTCCCGCTCAGGGCCAACACCAGTGACGATTATCTGAACCGGTCCTTGGGCCTCCCCTAGGTCGACTCAGCCTCAACTGAGTACCTGGTGCGGTGTGTAAACATCTCCGATTAGCACGGTTGGCTACGTACGGTACAACAGAAGTTCAACATACATACGTGCATTATCACGCGGGAGACAAAGGCGGCCGGGCGTGGTGTTGGCCACCCACCCCCTCGTGTGTCATGCCCGCATTCATAGGCGCTCGCTCACAGCACTGGCCCCAACAGTCCGTTAAAAAGCTATTCGGAGTATCTTTGTCTTCAATATTAACATATTTTTTCACCAAAATCGCTTACTCTGTAGAATCAGACAACACAGCAAATGAACCCAATGCCACATTTAATCTCCGCGAGACGGAGGTCAGCGCAACGTGCCTTCTTTTCACTCTTAATTGTCCGCATATCCGAAGAATTTTGAGTGCCCTAATTGAAACGGGTTTTTTTTTAAACCCACCCACCC
>CM025662.2:3604939-3616152 GCA_014621495.2 Entosphenus tridentatus
GTCTATGGTGCAGTGTTCAGTCTATGGGCAGTGTTGAGTCTATGGTGCAGTGTTGAGTCTATGGTGTAGTGTTGTATGTACGTTGAACTTCTTTAGCACCGTATGTAGCCAACCGTGCTAATCGGAGGAGGCGGAGTAAAGCACAACGAACTAAGCATACGTACGGTGCAAAAGAAGTCCATACATACAAAAAATAGAAACAAATATTGGCGAAAAGTTGAGCAATTTGCCTCTCTTCATGTCTCTGCTATGAAATGTTTTGGATTTGTGTTTCCTGTTCTTCTTCTTTTTTTGGTACGAGAGTAGAATGCGGAACGATGGAAATGCCCGATTCGTTGTTTTTTCTGCCGCTGCTGTTCTTCCCACGGTCTGGAATGCCCCTGCTGTGGCCATGTGTGCATGTAGAACTTCTTTCGCACCGTACTTAGCCGGCTGTACTAATCGCAGATGCGGGGAGGGGGGGGGTAGGGAGTACACCAAACTAAACACACAGCTCCAATCGTCACGTTTTCCGTCTTGATTATTTAAAAGTACATCGCTCCAGTGGCCTCCTAACATCGGAATGAAGAGCGTTCCAGACGGCCGCAGAGGCGCATCTGAAAGCGCCGCGAGGATTTGCGGCGGCCGTCTGTCATCGACGGTTCATCCACCGCCAGCGATTGCGACCCACCCAGAGCCCCTCTTTATTTTCCCCGCACAGTCGGCGTACGATGTCTCTGATTTGCATTCGTTCTCCGCATACAAGTGTTCTCCCCTTTTCCTAATCGGTTTGATTCCACGCATTCACGCCTCCACGATTCTCTGCACACCGTCAGAATTTGCTCGTCATTTTGATTCGTCAGTGCCATTATTTTCAATCCGGCTGCAATGGTGGGGAATGAAATGCGCACCATAATAAAGGTTTTTGTGGGTCAGATCGCATAAGTATGAATGTGTCGTAACCTTCCACCACCCGACACAGGCAATCAGTAAGGGATTTGTCACGTAAACAACGCGCCAATTAGTAACCACTTCAGCCCACCGGTGTGTTGGCGATAAAATCCACAACATTTACAATTTGAGGACGACGTTTCGCTGGTTATTACTTTCAGCATCATCGGGCATTTTGTTGACGTGACAAATCCCTGACTAATTGGCTGTGTCAGGTGGTGGAGGGCTACGAAATATTCATACTTACGCCATCTAACCCAAAACACTTTATTATGAATAATATTGGTCGCGAAAGCCTGCCACGTGTTTAACTGAAACGCATACCACTGCGTCTAACCGAGACTGCACCATGAAGATTTTTTTTTCATTACTGTGTCCCTATTATAAATACGCTGGGCATTTGTAAATACCTTGGCACGTATTTTTACTAGTCTTTAACGCATTTGGAGGCACACTTACTTTGACTCCTTGGGATTCCAGCTGTAAGCCTGGTGGCACACGATGGCCAACACTTGCAAATGATCACATCGCAGGCATCGTTATTGTCCCCACTTTACAGCAGGGAAAGTGCTTTGCCGAATCACCGCTTTAAATTGACGGACATCTGCGGCCGTCCGATTAAACTGGCTCATATCCGAGAGCACTGACCCACCTCAAAAAAAATTCGCCTTTCATTTGTTTCGATCACATTTTGTTCCACTAGTGCTGTCCGCGGGACGTGACGAGACGGAGGGTCCGTTCGGCACTCTCGCGAAGCAGCACCTCGCCCCATGTTACGGAGAGCGTTCCCGTGGAAGGGGGCATCACAGAACTGCTTCTGAGATCCATTCGAGTGACCTATTTATCCACACTACAGCCAGTACTTTTACACCTGTCTGTTCCTCTCTTCTAGCAGTCAAACCGATATATGTTTTGTTCCAGAGCTGGAATTTCGCCCAATAAAGTAAGAAAAACAAATATTTGTTGTTGTTATTATTATTATTATTATTTTTGCGCAGTTATTGGTGACCATCAACTCAATAAACTCGATGGTTTACTTTTAATCGTTGGATTGAACCTGCAGTCAAACTCAGGATCTCAGCAATGTTGACCCCAGTGGCCCGGTGAGGTCAGAGGTCAGAGCACTGAACTGGCCCCGCTCAGACCCTGGGGTTCAAAACCAGGCTTCAGCCGTCGGTAATTAAACCCGGGGTTTCAAGTGTAGCACCTCCGTTGACTACGGTTGAAGACGTACGGAGCGAAAAAGGTTCAACGTACATACACACAACGCCGCTAATAGACTAAGACTGCCCATAGACTCAACACTTCCCACCTCCGATTAGCACGGTTGGCTACGTACGGTGCGAATGAAGTTCAACGTTCAGACGCATACATACGGAGCCTGACAGTAAATTTGGTTCTGCGAGTAATTTTAGAGAAATTTCAACTTTGAGTTTATCTGTCGAGCGATGGACACTGCCGTTGCGTGTAAAGCGCGCGCTCAAAGTTACTTCCCTTCTCCTGCAACGGGGAGTCCCGTGAAGGCATTTTAGGAGTGGCTCCGTGGGCCGTACTCACCGACACACACACACAAAACCGATGCACCGCTCCTCACGCGAAGCAACCCACAAGCGATTCTTCGCCTCGTTCACACGATGAAGACCGCACAATCAGAGTGAAATTTGCGGCGATGGAAAAAAAGAGGCAAAAAAAAAGACAAAAAGTAAAAATGACAGAGGCCCGAATGTTCTCGTCGGTTAATTTTTTTTTTAATAAATCGACTCACGTGACCTCTGAGCCACACAAACCGCCTGGTGGCGAAGGACATCATGCTTTGGACAGCGTCGAGGGAGTGAGATCAGTCTTGTGCTGAGAGATGGTGGTTTAAAGAGTTCATCGTTCCGTTTCTGGCTTTTCCGGGGGATGGGCGGGGATCGAGTTGGGGGTGTCATTCCACGGCGTACCACGAGGCTCCCAATCAACAAACCTGGTCAGTCTGCCTGTCACCGTGTCACTTTAACTTGGTTGTGGTACCACGACTCTACAGCCAACCCTCCCACCACCACCACCGCCGCCGCCGCGTGCGCAAATATCGCCAATGAAATGATTAACGAGACATGCCGGCAGCTGTAAAAGTGGAAGTTATTAAGAATGCGTAAAAAAGTTGGAAGGAAATTTTTTTAAGGCCGCTCTGTTCCAGGCCCGCGGCCAAAACAAATTTCAGGCTTTGAAAAAGTACTTGCAACAGCATTTTTGTTTTTAATGCCAATTAAAAAATACGCAACAACGGTCGTGCGTGACCGTTCATAACACTATCTAACACAATTTTTGTTCCTGGGTAGCAAGTGTTATTTCGTAATTGCTTACGCTTAAAAAAAAACTTTGCTTTTGTGACCAGGTCAGTGATATTTTGAAATGTACCTATTTTCAATGAGAAAACGGGCAAATTTGTGTCTCTTCGTTCACATAAAGTCAGAAAAAAACAACATATGAATCAAAATTAACATGTGTTTATACTAAAGTAATACAAACATGACTACAAATTATTTAGAATTGAGTAGTTTTTCGAGATTTACGATTATACCGTAAATCACTTTCACGAATCAGCCCCCAAATGGAGTCTTCCATCATGTTCTCATTATACTGTCCTTGGTAGCGGCGTTCAAAGTCCAGTACATCCTGGTGGAAGCGTTCGCCTTGCTCCTCCGAGTACGCTCCCATGTTCTTCTTGAATTTATCAAGATGAGCATCAAGGATATGGACTTTGAGGGACATCCTACATCCCATTGTGCCGTAGTTCTTCACCAGTCTCAACCAGCTCCACATAGTTTTCGACCTTGTGATTGCCCAGGAAGCCACGAACCACTGCGACAAAGCTGTTCCAAGCCGCTTTCTCCTTACTAGTGAGCGTCTTGGGGGATTCATTGCACTCCAGGATCTTCTTTATCTGTGGTCCGACGAAGACACCGACTTTGACCTTTGCCTCAGACAGCTTAGGGAAGAAGTCTTGAAGGTTCTGGAAGGCTGCCGACTCCTTATCTACAGCTCTGACGAATTGTTTCATAAGGCCCAATTTGATGTGCAGTGGTGGCATCAGCACCTTCCGGGGGTCCACCAGTGGCTCCCACTTGACGTTGTTCCTCCCAACGGAGAACTCGGTCCACTGTGGCCAGTCCCGCCTGTGGTAGTGCGCCTTGGTGTCGAAATCTTTTGCTGCTGTCATTCTTGTATTACTTTAGTATAAATACATGTTCATTTTTATTCATATGTTGTTGTTTTCCGACTTTGTGTGAACGAAAAGACACAAATTCGCCCTTTTTGTCATTGAAAATAGGCAAATTTCCAAATATCAATGTCCTGGTCACAAAAGCAATTTTTCTTGGGAATAATAGCCATTGTCTGTACTTTGAGGCATAAGCAATTACGAAATAACATTTACTACCCAGGAACAATTTTTTTTTGCACAGTGTAATCAGTTCTCCGACTGCGGGCACGCAATGCCGAGGTGCACTCGCTCACGCTGCCACGTGCTGCCACGTGTTGCCACGTCGAGATGAAACGTTTCTCCGTTCACGTCCACCGTTGAATTATCGTGGAATGGCAGCCGAGAGAGAGAGTATGTCCACTGGCTTTGGAAGGCCTTCATCCAGCAGTGGATTAACAATGTCTTACGACGACAATCATAATAATAAACGTTGAACACCATGATATTGATGGTAATGATGTCTTACCTCATTGGGCCGTGGCCCCATTATAGAGAGCCCGCGTTGCGCTGTGCAACTGTAATCCGTGACGCCCCCTCCACTGGCGAATCGAGCAGCTGTTGCGGGAGGGTGAAGCGATATACCCCACCGGCAATTACAATGTAATTAAAACGGAACTTTGACTTCGGCACGCAGAGCTGGGACCTAAATCAATGCTAATTCAATAATCTCCAGCCGCCGTAAATCGCGCATCTGAAGGATAAATAATGCGGCGGTGAAATGTTATTTTTTGTTTGCGGTTTTTTTTATTCCCGCAAGGAATTCGTGTTTATTGTTGCGCCGGAAAACCTTGCCGCTCGTTCGAGTTGGGCGGAGGGACGCTGCTCTGAGATTTTTGGTTTTTGTTTCAGGAGGCTTATTGAGTCTTGGTTAAAAACTAAAAAGTGAAGATAGCAACAACCCTGCAATTTCCTGTTCGCGACACTTTACCGGCTGAAGGCCCTCCGCTGGGCGTAAACTAGGACGGTATTTGGGCCAGCTCTTACACTCTCGTCCAGACGTCTTGGAAGAGGTGGGACTACCCACACTTTATCCCGTTGCACGCGTGACCTGCCGATTGAATAACTGTGATGCAATCCGTTTTACACAGATATGTGAATGGTCGGATACGCAACGCTGCGTGTCTATCCCAGCAGGATAGGCAAATAACTAAAAATAATCTATTGGATCCAGATTTGCTTTCCTAATAACAATAACGACGTCGACCTGTTAAAATACTTGATGAAACCGTTCCCGGTGTTCGTTTCCGACGAAACCCCGGCTGCGTTTCTAAATCGCTCTCTCCAGACGCGTTTTCGGCTTTGGACTGAAGACGCCCCCCCCCCCCCAGCCACGGGGAGCGAAACGTCGGACAACATGTCGAACGGGCGCGCGGTACGACTCGCCGGTAACCCTCGGCGGAGACAGCCATAGGACAGCATCAGCAGCAGCAGCAGCAACAGCAGTAGCAGCTACAGCAGCAGCAGCAGCAACAGCAGCAGAGCCGCCCGTGCCCCTTAATTCCGTTGGGGGCTGTGTGTTTTTTTTTAACCGACCGCTCACGGATTTGCAGAGGCGTGTTTTAAAGTGTAGCCAAAGCATGTTTATCTCGATGCACCATCACACACCACGGCGACCCGCACCTCCACCACCACCGCCCCTACCGACCTCTCCGCGCCAGCCTTCAACCTGTCAGGCGAGAGAGAAATCTTCGCGATATGCTGCAGCTCATCCGCCACCCCAGAGAGCGGCCATGAAACCTGGTTTTCCGATTACGCGCCGACACTCGGGAAGCGTGGGATTATTGAGAATTTCAGCGACTGTAATTATTTACGCAGAGGGCGGCATCGGCTGTGAGCCTCCAATAAAAGGCGCACTCGGCCGAGATTCCGACCGCGAAAGCATCCAAACGCTGCCGCGTTTAGCGGCTGCCCACCTCCGTGGTATGAATATATATATTTTTTTAACTGGACTTTGTCAGATTTCGTTTGAGCTTTGTTTTGTCCATTAACTCTATTTGCATAGGGCAACACGGTGGAGAGACGTTAAGTACCTCGCCTGGTATACAGGAGGTCGTGGGTTTGTTCCCGACCCTGACGGCGCGTGGAATTTTTCTCCGGGTCCTCCGGTTTTTCCCTCCACGTTCAGAAGCATGCGTTTAGAGTGTTTGGCTGCTATGCATTTACACATAACGATAAGCCATTATCATTGAGCTATCATTTGTGATAGCCAGGTCGCTTCTGATAAAGAGCTATGTAGTAGCTCAGTGGGCCTTACCCGGGAAAATAAAAGCATTTTTTAGTTTTTTCCTGCATAAGTAGATAATGGCATAACATCAGTCGCGAGTGATATTTTAATCAGCCCTGGGAACCTCCCATCTACTAACCCTGCACTGCCCAGCTCAGTGAAGTATTGCCAGACAACCCTTTCCCCCGATGTGGCATGGGGAGAGCTTCATGCAGGAGTGGATGACAAGTTTTTTTCTCATTTGTATTAATTAAAGGACAAAACAATGTCAACTGTTGCCATGTACCAAAACACACCCAAGTGAATTTTGTTGTATCATCATTATTATTATTTAGACGTTAAAGACCATGTGACGCCATGTGATCTTAAGTCACACGTGTTAATACTGGTAGGAACCTCCTGGTTACACCAGCCCACAGAGATTATTGTGTCCGTCGGGCAGGGAGGGGCTGGGTGGGGAGGGGAGGGTGGGGAGGGGCTGGGTGGGGAGGGTGGAGAGGGGCTGGGTGGGGAGAGAGGGGAGGGGCTGGGTGGGGAGGGTGGGGCTGGGTGGGGGTTGGGATGGGTGGGGCTGGGTGGAAAGGGGCTGGTCACCTCGTGGTACCCTTATAAAACTCAACGTTTAACCTACTCACGCCGGCTTGTGCCCGCCCTCACAGTCGGGCATATTTGCGGAATACACCACGCCGCCGTTGACCCTGGCCATTGACCGAGCAACCCAACGTTCCTACCAGCTCCCACTGCAGGAATGTGTTGTGGCCATTCAGATTTTGGAAATTAATCAGCCGGGTAAAACACACACGGCGACATATCCTGCAAAGCCAAGTCAGACTCCCTCCTGAAAGTCTCGGGGCTCACTGAAGGCTTCCCTGGATAAACAAATGTTTTCTCACGTTGCATCTAGTGCCTGCAGGCACACACGCACACGCGCGCATATGTAATTAAAGGAAGTGAACGGATCTGCATAAATAGAGTCCCAAATTCCTCCACGGAATAGAGAAGACATCTCAATGGGCCCTCGCCTGGATTTCTAAAAAGAGAGGAAATCAAATTAAAAATCCATCGCCGACGTTTGCCGAAGTAATCACGATCGTCGTCATCGTCGGCCATGGGCAATCCACTGCTGGATGAAGGCCCTCCTCCCCACCACACGCGGTACCGGCTTGTCACCATCAGGATCAGCAGCATCACCATAAGCCATGGTCGATCCACTGCTGGATGAAGGCCGCTTCAAGCCAACGCCGAGTCTCATGATCCTGTGATGCAATGATCAACCCAGGGACCCGCACTCGAACTGACTTCACCCCTGCATCTCCTGCACACGTTTTATCCCTTGCCTGGCACCCCGTTGTTATTCCTGACCATGCCGTGACCTGCCCAAATCCACTTATACTCTTATGAACAGTTAGTTAGAATTATGTCATTTATCTGTGTGTGTGTGTGTTCTCTATGCTCCTTGATCTCGTCAAGGAGCATAAACCATCACGCGACACTGCGGTCATCATCGCAGCGGCGGCGGCTTTTGGCTCAGCCATCGAAAAAAAGACGGTGGTCACCGCATCGCACGGCGCTTTCAGACGAGCTTCTGCGGCCGTCTGGAACGCTCTTCCTTCCGATATTAGGGAGCCGCTGGAGCTATGCACTTTTAAATCATCTCGATTGAAAACGCATTTCTTTAGAGCTGCTTTTTGTGTTTAGTTTGTTGTCCTTTCCCCGCACCTCCGATTATCACGATTGGCTACGTACATACATACGTGTCTGTCTCTGAATGGAATTCCAAGCATGCATCTACTCTCTCCACGCTTCTCTGTGCGCTCCACAGTTTTTTTTCTTTCTTGCCCGATAGACATATATTTTATTCTTTAAAGGGACAATGACGAATGTAATACCGCGTGCTTTATTTTTCATTCATTGTTGTCGTCGTGGGGTTCCAAATGAAGACCGATGGTTTTACTAAAGCCAGATTATTTCCGTAAAGCGCGCAACCGAGCGGTTATATAGAATAAGCTTTTCTGGGACGTCGCTCTTGCGTTGTCCGAACATAATTCTTTCAAACGCTAACTTAGTTTCCCCCATCCCTGAATTATTTTTAAACCTTTTACCCGTTTAGTTTTTTTTGTTCTTCCCTTCTCCCCCCCCCCCCCCCCCGCTAAGGCCAAATGGCTCGTGTTTCACCGCTGCTGAATTATTAAATGTTCTACGTAACCAGCAAAATGTGCCAGGCCAAATTGACTTGTGTCACGACGCAAAACCTTGAATGTGAAATGAAATAAGAAAGTGAAATGTGTGCACGTTTTGAAAATGGGAATTAATTGCGGAGAGAAATGTTAGAGGGCGCGCGTGCAATTTTCTCACCGCCCGCCACGGAATGACCCGGCCGGGTTACTCCTGATCCAGTGGGTCGCCTGTGCGATTTTTTTTTTACTTTTTGACCAGGTAAGGCCCCCACTGAGCTACCGAGCTCTTGTTCCGAAGCGACCTGGCTATCACAAATGATAGCGCAACGAAGCGGCTTAAATCACCGCGTGGACATTTATAGCGGCAGCCAAATACTAGAAATGCACGACGTTGATTCTAAATGTCGTACGAGGGAAAAACCCCGAGGACCCCCGGACAACAAAAATCCACGCGACCACGGGGACAGAGACACCCAACACGAGCTTCAAATATACAGGTGTCAGGGTCGCGATCGAACCCACGACTTTCTATATACCAGGCGAGGTATGTGGGCAGTTGAAACGACGGCGGTACACATTTGTGAAATCTTCCCAGCTGCCTCGCAACGGTAAGCACGCTACACTCGCAGCAGGCTAAGAGGTCAAATCCCTGTTTCAGTTCGATCTCCCGGCGTGGCAGACAGAGCAATGGTACAAGTTTTTAAATCCTCCACCTTCCCCCCCACACACGCCACCAATTTACATCCAGCAGTGTAAATGGGTTCGCAACAGCTCGCTAGTCTCGTGTACTGGGGTAGAGTGTAGGTACTCCAAGATGTTTGGCCAAAATGGAAGAGTAGGCCAAATACCCTCCAGAGGTGTGCCCCCCTAGCGCTGCCTCTCACGTAGGCCCATCTGCCAGCAGGGACCTGAGCAAGCACTTGCAGGGCTGCACCTTTATCTTCACCCCTGTTCGACTCAACAGGCTTTGATCAGTCTGGTTATGAGTTAGTCTCCCTTGCGTCTTAAAATTAAAGCAGGGTTTCAACATAATCCATTATTAGAACGCCCAGCAGTGACGTCACGTGTTCAGATCAGTCCCAAGCACACAGCATTTTTCAGGTCATCTGCAAGGTTTGTATTCCAGGTACCAATGTTTGCATTAAAGCATAAACATGATCATCAGCCGTGGTCGATCCACTGCTGGATGAAGGCCTCCCCAAGCTGCCGACACCCCCCACGATCTTTGCGATGTCACGATCCGCCCCGGCGCACAAATTGATTTCACGGCTCCATCTACCTTAGCGGACGCGCTCCCCGGACGCGATATCGTTGCTTTGCACGCTCAGAGGTCAATTAAAGAACAACAAAAACAAAAATGCAAAAATGTGGCTCGTCCGAATGTATTGTCACGTAGCCAGGTCCGAGTAGTTTCATCGCAGCGTGGACGGACATCCCTGTCGTCGGTGCAATAATAGCCCCGTGGAGCATCACGTCAGTGGCCTCGCTAAGAGACCGGGGGAAGGCGCCGATGTTGTCCGTTTTGATTTAACTCGTGACCTTAAAGACGGCGCCGGGGGTTAATCTGGAGAGTCGCCCCCTTGAGACTTGCGTGTGCGTGACGCTGTGCTTGAGAGGTTATTTGGTGGTGGTGCTGCTGCTGCGTTGGGCAGTGGTGCACGAGCACAGTCAACAACAACAACAACAACTCGACCAATTCGTCAACAACAACAACACCGTCTTGCAATGTAGAATACGCCACGTTCTGGCCCGCGGCCTTTGTTCGTAGCGCGCACGTATGGCATTTCATGTATGCGCTACGAAGGAGTGCCACTTTCCGTCGCCTATTTTCAATTCGTCCGTGTGCAATTTTAAGGCCGCGGTGTTATTGACGAATGTGCTCAAGTGGTGAGGTAATGCTCTCCAGGCATTGGCAGCACTTGCATGCCGCCTACGGTTGCCACCTGTCCTGGATTTCCCAGGAACATTGGACACCAATGCCGAAACATTATCACGTGCAATGCTACGAGCTCATTCACAGCGGCGTTTCTGCGGCCGTCTGGAACGCTCTTCCTTTCGATGTTAGGAGGCCACTGGAGCCGTGCGCTTTCAAATCGACTAGATGGAAAACGCATTTATTTAGAACTGATTTTGTGTTCAGTTTGGTTGTCCTTCCCCCGTGCCTCCGATTAGCGTGATTGGCTACGTACGGTGCGAAAGAAGTTCCAACGTACGCACATACACACATACGGTTGTCCTGGGAAATCTGGCAATCTGTCCGTGACATTACGCGTCCCCGTGTTTGTCGCAGTGGAAGGGGGGGGGGGGGTGGGGGGGGGGCTGACTCAGCCCATCATCCCTCTGCGGTCGATTAAATAAACTACCACTTCGTGGGGAAGTCAACAATGATTGTATTCTCGTTAAATCGCCCCCACCAAAGGAACGTGGAATTTCCACGTCTGGCACAGGGTTGTACTGTAAACGGGAGATGAGCGCTCAACCCCCCCACCGCCCACACCGTTTCCATGACTTAGTCGAGAAGAACATCACAATTACACCATGGGAACCTCATTTGCCAGTAAAAATATGTTATTTGTTTTTTTTACACTTCTATCTGGCAACAAAACTGACACCTTTTTACAAGGAGTCATGTTTGCAT
>CM025662.2:3633756-3654868 GCA_014621495.2 Entosphenus tridentatus
TGATGATGATGATGATGAGAGAGAGACACCGCAAACGCCACATGTACAACAAGTGTCAGGGTCGGGATCGAACAGCCGACTTCCTGTACACCAGGCGAGGTAGTTAACATCTCCTAGCCACCGTGGCGCCCCGCCAATGTCAAGGGGGACCCAGGCCCAGTTCGAATGACACTCGCCGCTGACGATCGCTGTCGCAGCGAATTAAAATTCGGGGTCGCTGCGTCCGCATCGCAGTTTACCATTCGCAGTCTCGCCGCGTGACCCCGTAATTAATTTCCAATCGAAAATAAAACTGCATAAATATGCTTGACACTGCCAAGGAGTCCTATTTATTTGTTAATGCTGCGCGCTATTTATAAACGGCTTCCGTCCATGCAGTGGCACGTCTGTGTTTCAAAACAGCCCCGTCATCCCATTTGTATGCGTGCATTTCCTTGCAGAAAGGGGGTGAGTGAGAGGGCATCCTCTTATACAGGTAGGAACAATGTTCCACACTGCCCACCAGGGATTATTTGTCTGTCTGTCGTGCATAAATAAATATATAACACAAACAGCTCTTTCATTGGTGGAGACCTACTGCCGTGTACGGAGAGGGGAGGGGCCTAAGGGAGGGGGGAGTCAGGAGAGGGGCCTAAGGGAGGGGGGGGCGAAAGTTAAGGGGGCTGGCTGCCTGGCTACCTAAAGTCAAGTTATACAGCTAGGAACAATATTCCACACTGCCCACCAGGGATTATTTGTCTGTCGTGCATCGCCCCTCCCAAACATGTACGTTCAGGGATTGGTTGAAGTGCATCACGTGACCGCGAGCTTTCTGTCGTGCACGAATGCGCTGTCCAACCAAGTTCCTACCTGCCCACTCCGAAGGAACGTGTTGATGAACGCGCGTTCTCGGGGAATGCGAGTCGGGTGTGCGCGCTCATCATTCGGGGCATCGGTGATCGCGGCTGCACATCGCCTCGTGCTGCAGCTGTTCGTGCAAATAAATTACGGTTCTCGTAATAAGATTGAGGATAACAACATTTTAACGAGGAGAGAGAGAGAGAGAACAACAACAAACTACCGAGAACAAAATGAAACTTTAAGCGGCTGTTCGGGTAATCTGAGCACGTTTGAGAAGAATTTATGAACAGGGAGAAGCAATTGTGTTCTGGAGACGAGAGATATTGTGCTTCTGATCGCCCGTGTTTTGGAAGCGAATTTGTGTGTGTGTGTGTGTGTGTCTGTGTGTGTCTGCGGTTTAAATTAAAATCACGGTCTAATCTCGAAATTGCTTTCTCCGAGGTCTATAAAGTTCAAAAAACCAAACAGACCGGAGATAAATGCAGGCTTCATGTTGAGGATAACATTGTGGTTAGCCTGATGTTACTGTGTAATGCTAGCCGCCAATGGGTTTGCATGCAATGTGTGTGTGCGTACACGTGTTGAAACTCTTTCTCACCGTGCAAAGCCAACCGTGCTAACGTACGTTTATTACGTGGCATTAAAGTACATGGCAATATCAACATGCGAAGCGAGAGAGATTTTGCTTTGTTATTTTACCGCAGCGGCACTGTGTGTGGCAATGAGAGTCGATCGAGGCTTTATCGCAGTGATCATTTCTGGCAACGGTGAAACTGGTTTTGAACGTTTGCCATTCTGTGTCATTGCTCTTCAATGTGGTGTTTGGGGGTTATTGTAGTTTAGCACGTACTGTAACAAGCTGAGATTAGGGGCACTCCCTTTAAGAGAGTAAACCACGCAGACAAACCCCCCTGCCTTCTGCTCATGCCTAGGCTCCGTTGTGGCGAGATGTTAACTACCTCGCCTGATATACAAAAGGTCGTGGGTTCGATCCCGACCCTGACGCCTGCTGCTGTATATTCGGAGTTTGCGTGTTCTCTCTCCCGTGGTCGCACGGATTATTTTCTACGGGTCCCCCGGTTTTTCCCACCACATTTAGAATCAACAACAGGCGTTTAGTGTATTTGGCTGCGACACATTTCCACATGATGAGCCACTTCGTTGAGATGTCATTTTTGTGGCCTGGTCGCTTTATGAAAAAGAGCTAGAAAGCTCAGTGGGCATTAAGCGGTCAAATTTAAAAACACAGTTTTGGTTATAAAATAGTAAATTTTCCTGACCATGCTCAATGCCGTTCAAAATTTAGTTTTCAAACTCACCTAGCAGCTGGATGCGAACCGATGCCATTGCTCCGTCTTTCCTCGGCGGACGTCCTCTGGGATGAGTGAGCGTAGCCTACAGCACAGAGAGACGCGCCTCGCGCGGGCGGCGGTGATTTAAGGCCCTTCCATGCCAAATCCCGAGTGAGCAACTCTCAGACGAATTTCAGCAAAACTTTCGCGTTCGGTCACGGCACCGTGACACGTGACCACGTAACGGCCCCGCTCGCACAAATCGCAATTGGTCTAACCCCCCCCACCACTCCGTGCGTTTACTTGGCAATGCGAGTGCATAGCCCGTTGTCAGGAACGATGTTAAATGCACCCTGGCTGGTGCCGGATCATTGATGTCCGAACTTCGGGGTGAAGTGAAAAGCCGCGACTTTTTTTCCGCCGCTAACGCTAGACCTCCACCACAACCCTCCGCGCGAGACGCACGCTCGTGGGCACGCGCGCATTCGTTCATTGGCGCGTGCGTTCGTCACGTGACATTCCCCGGACAGCCCTTGGTAAACGTGACGTTCCACGTCAAGCGATTATTCCAGGTGGAATATTTGAATGTAAGAAAGAAAGAAAGAAGAAAAAAACACATCGGTCTGCAACTCCGAGGAGCGAAGAACTGGGATATATCCTCATGGGAAGAGCAATCATTTCTCACAATGCCACGCATATGGCGCAAACCCACCGGCACACTTTAATGCCCCGTGAAGACCTTAAAGATTTCCCCCGAAAGGCTCTGGCAAGACGTCTGGCCAGTGTGTGGAGGAGTAGGCCAAACGCCCCTTCAAAGGGAGCTTTGCGTCGAGTTCTGTCTCACGGAAGTCCTTCCACCAGCAGTTGAACGAACAAGGAAATTGCAGGGCTGCACCTTTGCCTCTTGCTTTATTTATGAATGGGTTATCACGTACATTGCGATGGGCCGATTGCATCAAACAAACAACGAGTAGTGATGTGTACGCACGTTGGACTTCTTTCGCACCACACGTAGCCAGCCGTGCTAACTATGGTGGTGCTGCATACAACTTGACAATGCACAAAGCCAATGCGAATTCGCGACTTTTGACTGCAACATATGGAGACAGATAGTTCTGAAGAATTGCCCAATGATGCTGGATGCAATTACCAGCGAAACGTCGTACTAAAAATTGTTAAATGTTGTGGTTTCACGCTTCAACACACCGGTGGGCTAAAGCAATGAACTATTTGTCTTTTGTCAACGTGACACTTTTTTTGCTGATTGGCCGTGTCGGGTGGTGGAGGGTTACGACACATTTATAAATAAAGCGATCTAACCCAAAAACGTTGATTATGAACATATGGAGACTCCGATAAACGCCACTCTGCTTACAAAACCTGGGGGATTCTTTTCTCGCTCCAATTGTCTCGCACCACTACTGAGGCTGGCTTGGAGTATAGGGGATTCGGGCGGCGTAAGGCACTACCACTGGGATCCAAAATAATTGTAAACGGTAATCCTATGAGGCGAGATGGACGCATCGTGCGAAAGGAATCCCCGTAACATCGTCCCGTACTGCTCCCGGCTAAAATTGAACACTCCATATTCTGTATTCGGTCAAAGTTCCAAGATATACAATCGGCGCGTTTCTCGCAATGATTCACGATGCCTCCGTTCAACTTACGACCTCACCGCAATATAAAACCACAAGGTCACACGATTTATGTCACTGTTTCCAGAGAGTAATATTGTGTGTGTGTGTGTGTGCGCGCGCGCGGGCGTTGATAAATGTCGTTGTGCATCACGTGCCTGCTGCCGTGGTTCTCAGATGACCAACATTGCCGTGCCGGGCTATGGGTTCAAGCCCCTGGTGAAACTTAACTTGGTAGCCGTGGGACAAGTACATACAGGGTGGCCCAAAAGTCAGGACGCATGGGGTAATTTTATTTATTTTAACAATCGCGTTGAAACATTCTTAACTATTTGTTTGTGAATTTAATATTTTATGTATTAGTAGCATTGATATCTATTTTTCTCCTTCACGTGAGGTCATTCTAAATCCGTCGTTGGCACCACTTGACCAAGAACCCCGAATATATTTTACACAAAACACAATTTGATGAATATTCAAAGGTTACACTTGTATATATGTTTTTTTAGTATAAAGTCCTACATCTCTAGTGAGAATCAATGCGTGCATTCATGTTCATGGAAGTCAGTTTGGAAATGTGTTCAAATAAATTAAATAACCCGAGGTGCTTTGTTAAAATAAATAGAATAACCCCATGTGCCCTGATTTTTGGGCCACACTGTTTAAGCAGAATTGCATTCTCATATCTCCACATATCAATACCATTGCGTTGTATTCCATCGGCCTATTATTGGATTTTCAGACTAATATTATCAAGCAGCGTTTGTTTAAGCAATCAAACTCTCCGAGCCAGAGTTTGACCTTCTTTCTCTCATCATACAAACAATGGAAGGGTTTCATCGCAGAAAGCAAAAAACAGAGTAGATACATTTCCACTTAAAACTTTCGTGACTGCAGGAATTCATATTCTATGGTTCTTTCGGTAAAGTCACGTAGATAGAAAAAAGAACAATAAAATAATAAAAAGAAAGTGAATACAAATATAGGAGACAAACTCATTATGGGTTGCCGTGGTGAATGATGGGTAAAATAAAATATAAGCAGCATTAACATGTATGCTTTCGCGACCAATACCATCCATAAGTACAGGTTTTATGGATACATTCATTAATCCCCCCCCCCCCCACTTCGTGCAAGAAGGGCTCACAAGTGACGTCATCACATCTACCCCTCTATTTAAAGAACGAAACAGGGGGATTTCTCCACAAATCTGGCTGTCGCCTGATGAAGCTAGTTGTAATTACTGGCGAAACGTCGGACTCAGAGAGTAAACGTTGTGGCTTTGCTCTCCAACACGCCGGTGTTGCTGTACTAGTGACGAATTGGCCACGTTTTGTTTACGTGACAAACCTTACTAGGTGTCTGCGTAGGGTAGTGGCGGGTTTAACGACACATTTATATATCTAACACAAAAACCTGTATTATGGCTAAGCAGAACTCCATTTTATCTTTCCACTTAATAAATAATGTGCTCCTTTCGCAGCGAACGTCAGACTATTGGCTTTCCAGACCAACATTATGCAGCGAGTCAGCTGGACTATGTCAGTTCACACATGCAGAGACTCACTTTAACGGTTGAAGCATTGCGTGTAATTAATTGAGACCCCCCCCCCCCCCAATATCACGAATAGTTTTATGTTGCGAGGGAGACCCATCCAGCTGCAGTTCCCTAGGGAGACATTTTCCGTAGAATTTTTGACTCATTTGTTACCATACAATTCGCTACACTTGAGAACTCGGTTTTCATCCCAGGTTGGAGCCTGGGATTTGAACCCAGGATCGCAGAAAGTTGTTGACAGCGCTTGACAAGGACACAGCATCTGCCAGCCCCCCCCCCCCCCAAAACCATCCGGCACCATCAATAAAGTCGCACACCTAAGGTTAAAAGCGTTATAACTTTGGCTCCGTCCATCCATCCATCCGTCTTGTCTGGAACTCTCGTAAAGGTTATTCCATACCGACACAATTTTAGGGAAACAAATAAAACAAAAAGTTGAGTGGCTGTTAGCGACTCGCCCCCGAGAAAACCCGACCACATGCATAAAAGCGATGCCCAAAACTTGGTGGTGAAATTCATCGTAACGTTTTTTTTGGGGTTAGATCGCGTGAATATAAATGTGTCGTTAAACCCGCCACCACCCGACACAGCCAATTAGTAAGGTTTGTCACGTGAACAAAACATGCCAATTAGCAACTACTTCAGCACGCTGCTGTGTTGGAGAGTAAACCCACAGCGTTTACAATTCGAGTTCGACGTTTCGCTGGTGATTACAACCAGCCTCATCAGGCGATAGCCAGAATTGTGACGACGTCATCACTGTGAGCCTATCAGATGCGAAGACCAGAGGAGGAGGGGGGGCTGAGTTAACGTAGTCATATAAATTACAACTGATCACGTTAATCTCAGAACACGCAGTCCCCATTATGCATGCACAGTATTCCACCCGCTAAAAACCGACGCATTTAGGGTTTTCTCCAAACGGGCCAATCTCGAGCGGCGAGCGTGTCAGATCGAGTGACATGTGACGAGCGATATAAGTTATTGCCTGGCAGTGTCAGCAGTGTCTGCTGGAAATATCCTTCCTGCTCATCCCTCGTGTGCCTGGTGCTAATAACGCAGACGCTCACCCTACGTGGAGACATCTCCCGAGCTTCTCTACCCCCCTGAACAGCGTCCCGTGCGCCCTGCTCTAGATTTAAGAACCTTCCACGAGCCCGGTAGCTTTGGCTTCCTCCGTCTGGCCACCTCGCCGTGCCGACTACTGCTAGCACCTCCACCCCCAACACCACCTCACCATCACCCCACCCTGCACGCTGCGGTTCTGCGCGAGTTCCACACACGGTCGCCGAGTGCCGGCACCTGCAAATCAGCTGGTCTCAGATCAGCTGGTCTCAGATCAGCTGGTCTCAGATCAGATGGTCTCAGATCAACTGGTCTCAGATCAGCTGGTCTCAGATCAGATGGTCTCAGATCAGCTGGTCTCAGATCAGCTGGTCTCAGATCAGCTGGTCTCAGATCAGCTGATCTCAGATCTCAGATCAGCTGATCTCAGATCAGCTGGTCTCAGATCAGATGGTCTCAGATCACCGGTGTCGACCGTGAGCGGTCGACACCGGTGACGATTATTTGAACCGGTCCCGCCCCCCCCCTAGGTCGACTCAGCCTCAAATGAGTACCAGGTGCGATGCGTAAACATCACCACTGGGGAGGCAACGCCGGCCAAGCGTGGTGTTGGTCACCCACCCCCTCGTGTGCCGTGCCGACCTGCACAGGTGCTACTGGCTAACAGCACTTGCCCCTACAGTCTGTTACAGGTGATAGGGCGGTAGGGGGGGGGGGTTCATTCTCTTTGTTGAGGTTAAATGGGAGATTAAGATTACATTCAATTTGCAGGTGAGAACGCCACGCTTCGTCACCGCGCACAGAGCGAGCTCATCCAAATAACCAAACAAAGACGGACACGCACGCGCAACGGGTACTAATTATTGGCAGCGTAGCAATTGACCCAGTTCAGGCATTTGAATGGGTTGTTATGAATCCGGAGTCACAATTCAGCGTCAGAATCTCTTTTTCTTTTGATACGTCGGCATGAACGTGGCATCTGCTCGTGCCTGCAGGGCTGGAGCGTGGGGGGTGTGGGGTGGGGGGGGTGGGAGTTCGTGTGAACTCATGACACGCGGCGTTGTACGCGTAGCAAAAGAGCGACGTCACGTCTCACGCCGCTCAAATGTGCGTCGTGCGAGCTTGGCGATCAATATCACTGGTCAACAAAAAAATAAATTCTGGCCTGGACTTTTGCAGCCGTTTTAGACTAATTTCAGGGTGCTGATTACAAATCTGATCTCAGATTTGCTCTATCACATCTCATTTTCATGCTATCGGCATACCCCATTTTCATTGATTTTACCCTAAATTAACTCTGTCACTTATGATTGCAAGTTGTTGCGAGTCAGTGACTGCTTTAGTGTTAAATACGGTGCTGTATTTTTAGGATAGTGTGTTTATAATATAATTTTATGTAGATATCCACATTTATTTAATATTTTTCTTCTGCCCTCCCACCGTGAGCAAAGTTTGCTGCGATGCACAATTAGCGGATGTACTAATAGGGTTTTTCCCCTTTTGTCTGGCAACAAAAACTGACTCCTTTTGCAAGGAATCATGCTTACATTAACCACAATGCTTGCAGTCAAATGCACCTCGAGCTCTCATTACTCTGGTAGTGCGTTGTCTTTGAACTGTGCGCCTTTTGGCGTCACCTGGTCGAACACCATATGAGACTAGGCTCTAAAGAAAGCTGTCTCTGGTGTGGACCAATCAGTTTCAAAGACAATGCATACATTATCAGAGTGTTGCTTTTTGTTTGCATTTGACTACAAGTATTGTGGTTAATGTAAGCATGATTCCTTGCAAAAGGTGTCAGTTTTTGTTGCCAGAAAAAAGGGGAAAACCCCTATTAGTATATTTTGATACTGGCAAAGGAGGTCCCATGATGTAAATCAGCGGATGTACGCGTTGTGGTTCAGCCGGTATTTACCAAGCTTCGCTGGTGGAGGTGGACGGGGGAGAAGGGGGACGTGGTGGAACACTTGACACTGCATGAAGGATAGCCTCGGGCATCGTGCTTGTGTTTATTTTATTTTCCGGTTTTGTTTGGTGAAATTATTCGCTGTCCTTCCCCCGCGCTCAGTCCTATACCACACACTTGTCGGTGATGTGCACGTCTTCTTCGAACGCTGGGGAGCCGGAAAAGCCCCTTTCTGTACCAGCGTGGACGGCACCCTCGTGTTCACCTTCTGAAGCGCTCGCTCGTCACCGTGGTGTGCACGATGACCACCACCACCACAACCACGTGACTTTTTTCATCATCATGGGATCTCCTTTGCCAGTACCAAAATATACTAATAGGGTTTTTCCCCTTTTTTCTGGCAACAAAACTGACACCTTTTGAAAGGAATCATGCTTACATTAACCACAATACCTGCAGTCAAATGCAAACAAAAAACAATACTCTGATAATTTATGCATTGTCTTTGAAACTGATTGGTCCACACCAGAGACAGCTTTCTTTGGAGCCTAGTCTCATATGGTGTTCGACCAGATGACGCCAAAAGGCGCACAGTTCAATGACAACACAATACGTGACTTTTCTTTCGTGTTGTGCGCGGTGCTTTTAGCGCCACAGCGCGTGGATTTGTAGCGTTTATTTTCATTTGTTTGCTGGTGATTTTGTGTATTTCATTTCGAAATCGCCTCCAGTGCTGTTGCTGCTGGCGGCAATAAAAGTTGTTTAAAAGTCAAAAGTCTCCTACTGTGGTCGGGCACGTGGGCCCAAGCGCTCTCGCATTTGGGCGCCACGGTGGCGAGATGCTAACGACCTCGCCTGGCATACAGCGGGTATCGTAGGGTTCGATCCTAACCCTGACGTTTTTATACGTGGAGTTTGCACGTTCTCCCCCGCGGTCGCGTGGATTTCTTTGTATGGGTCCTCCGTTTTTTCCCCCAACATTGAGAATCAACGCGCGTTTCGAGGCTTTGGCCGCGATACATTTCTACGTGATAAGCGACTTCACTGAGCTAATGCTTGCGGCCAGATCGCTTCCGAAAAAGAGTTATATGGGCTCAGTGGGCCTTACCTGGTCAAATAAAAATGGTTAGTTAATAAGTCACTTTTGCTATGTAGGCTAGGCGTAGTCACAAACCGTACCTCTCCATAACAAAGGCTCAGCCTTTTATTATGCAGTCTATTCTTAGTCTGAAGCCTAACCTTACCATATCAATAGAAAGTGTGCCGTACTCGGCTCCTTCCCCTCTCCAGCCATTATATATACGGAGTGGTAGCTCTTGGAATCTCTCATTTACTTGATACAGCTGTCTTGGCTGTGACGGTTCCACCTGAAGACGGAAGCTTGTGTTGCCTCCGAAACGTCGTGATTTTTATTTTATTTTACTTTTATTATTTTGAATTTTTTTACCTACGTGACTTTACCGAAAAAACCTAAGAATATGAATAAGTCACGGGGTTCGTTAAGTGCTCATGACACCGTGTTTCCGCTCTGATGTCTGCGTTTTGGGTTTCTTTGAATCTTTAATGAAAACCCGCCCAAAAAATACAGCACCCGTGATGTCAAGTGTAGCCCGCTGACTCGGAGGTCGGAGCGCTGAGGCCTACACGGCTGGGATAGCTGGGTTCGAATCCACGTGCTCGGTCCACCTGTGATCAAAACTGACTTCTTAGATGTAAGCGAGGTGATGGTCTCAGTTCGGTCACCAAATGACCACGCGGAAAAATAATCCATTGAATTAAAAACATTTGTTTACTTCATTTGGCTACATTGCAGCTCTAGGAATTTTAAAAAAATCTCGGTTTGACTGTCACATGACAAACATTCTCGTAGAAGAGTGTGTGGGAAAGTGTGAGCCCATTCTGGGTAATTTATAAAAAGGCCACTTGGGATGTAGCTAAGTGGCTCAGAGGTCAGAGAGTTGAGCCAGAAGAGCTAACAATTGGGTTTGCATCCGGGTTTCAGCCACCCATGACTAAATATGGTTCTCAGATGTATTAGGGTGATGATGTGAAGCTAGGGCACGAATGACTGTACACATAGAAAACTTCACATGACATCTGCGTTTGCACTTCATTTTTGCCAAAATATACATCTGGGAATTACAAAAAGCATCGGTTCGACTGTCACGGGACAAACGGGGTCACACGTAGAAAGAGCACGTGGGAAAGTGCCGCTGGATAAATGATTTTTTTTTTATTCCGCCCGAGAGATGTTTTCTTTTTTCTCCATTTTCACGAGAGGTCCGGTGAAAAACCTCTCCCGCAGCCGCTGTGTGCTCCGTCGCTGTGACCTGGCTGCACTTTGAGACGTCGTGTGGATTTATTGTGCTTTCGGTAAAGTCACGTAGAAGGGAAGTAATAAAATAATAAAAATAAAACGTAATAAAATACAATTCTCACGACGTTTCGGCCACAACGCAAGCAGCCGTCCTCAGGTGAAGAACAGGTCTGTCGGAAAGACAGCGTCTGAATAAACACCACCAGGCTTGGCAGCGTATATTTAAGCTGGGTTAGGGGAGGAAGGGCGCCTTGACAACATAATTTACATATCCTTTGTTCATTCAGACGCTGTCTTTCCGACAGACCTGTTCTTCACCTGAGGACGGCTGCTTGCATTGTGGTCGAAACGTCGTGAGAATTGCATTTTATTATGTTTTATTTTTATTATTTTATTATTTCCCTTCTACGTGACTTTACCGAAAGAACCAAGAAGATGAATCCCTGCAGTCACGAAAGCTTTAAATCTAAATTTATTGTGTTTTGTCTCGTGAGACAATGGCGATCGCACAATTGTACGAATGCACACGCACACACGTGGATAAAGAGACCTGCGGTGTCACTTGCAGGAGTTAGGTGCCCTTCGTGCGTCTGAGCCAAAAGCGAGGTCATACATTCTGAATAAATATGCACGACTAATTTACGACAATACATCACTGGAATGATGACGATCGTGTATTATCTGCCCCAGTTGAACTACACTTTAGCAAGTATTAGACCTTGTGAGAGATTATGGCATCTCGGAGGGTTTTCAAATTAAGAACGTCGTTGCATGAAAATGTATGTAATTATTCCAAAGTATCCGTTTGCTATATGTAGAATGCTAATGCGTTTTTGTGCATGGATTCCAAAGTTGAAAATTGCACCGTAGCTAAAAGTTCAGTTGACAGATTTGTTCATCTTTCATCGTGAACCAAACACCCTCCAGAGGGGCTCTCTAGAGCGTCCTCCAGTCGAGGCCCTTCCACCAGCAGCGCCGCGAGTAGGCAATTGCAGGGCTGCGCCTTTACCCCTTGTATTTATAAATCGCGTTCCACGGCCAAAATTGCCGAAAGTTCCCGCGAACGACGAGCTGTCGAATTAACGTCTGGCCGGCAAATCTTGGCTGCCACTGTTGGGCGGCACTGCCACTACAAGAACGTGGGCATGGCTTCAAAAGGTGCGTTGGACAAGCCAACTCGAGGTTGCATGCCCAACAGACTCACGCACGCGCGTGCTCGCGCCTGCCAGCTCACTTGTCCCCACATGGACAGTCGCGCCAGTTTTTCTCTAGAGCTGCCTCTAGTGGAGGCCCTACCGCTAGCAGTGCCATGAGCAGGCAATTGCAGGGCTGCACCTTAACCCCTTTTATATATATGAATCGCGTTTCACGGGAAAAATTGCCGAAAGTTCCCGCGAAGCACGCGCTGTCGAATTCACGTCTGGCCGGCCATTCGTGGCTGGCGCTGTTGGGCGGCACGGCCACTACACCAACGTGGGCATGGCTTCAAGTCAACTCGAGTCTGCATGCCCAACACCCACGTGCCTGCCAACACACTCTTCCCCACGTGGTCCAGAACCACACCAATTTCTCTATGGAACTCCCTCGAGGGGACGTCCTCCCGCCAGCACTGGCGCGCGCAGGCAATTGCAGGGCTTCACCAACGTGGACATGGCTTCAGAGGGTGCCGTTGGACAAGCCAACTCGAGTTTGCATGCCCAACAGACTCGTACGCGGGCGCGCGCGCCTGCCAACTCGCTCGTCCCCACGTGGGCAGAGTCACGACCAGTTTCTTTCCAGAGCTCCCTCTAGTGGAGACCTCTCCCGCCAGCAGTTGTCACAGCATGCGAGACAATCGCAGGGCTGTACCTTTCCCGCCCATCCAGAACAATTGTTTAATATTAGAGTCAACTACATGGGTTTTTTTTATTGTAAGTCCAAGTAAAAGTGTCTCCACACTATCGGGTAAGCCTCGTGGCAGTGGCCCATCTCCATTTGCCGACACGAGCCAACGAGCGTTAACCACCACCAAGCCAACTCCGGTCACCCCTGCAGCAGCAGTAGTGGCGGCGACGGCTTTTGGCGAACCAGATGCGCTTCTGCGGCCGCCTGGAACGCTCTTCCTTGCGATATCACGAAGCCGCCGGAGCTGTGCGCTTTTAAATCATCAACGCTGAAAACGCATTCCTTTACAAACGCATTTTGTGTTCAGTTTGTTGACATTGCACCGCACCTCCGATTATCACGGTTGCCTATGTACGGTGCGAAAGAAGTTCAACATAACATACATACGAGCCAATTGTCCCATTGTGTAAGTTACACATTTCCATCCACAGGGACGTTTGACCGATATCCAATGAATACAGGTACCTAGACAAAGCTCATGCAGACAAGGTAGGGGGTGACACTCAACTCGGCCTTCTCCTGACCACAACTACAACACCTGATAAGCTCTGGTGCTGATCCATCAAAAGACCAACCAGGCCTCTAACCCCTGCTGAGCATGCAGTGGCATAGGTGTGGTCAGCATGGCCCCTGCTGGGTGCAACCAATTTGGGCCCACCACTTTGTAACCCAGCGCCCTGGGCTCCGCTGAATCGGAATTAGAATCAGAATCTTTGTTTAGACTGCGGGATAAATCCGATGAGCATATGTCCCAGTATCGACGGGTCAATCTCGAGGTTCAGTTGCACCATGTGAACACGCCGTCGCTACGTCACTGGCCGCTCAGCACGTCGTCCGGTTCATTTCGGGTGATTTGGCCGTGAGTGAAAATTTGTCGGAATATTTTATTTTCATTTCACGTGTGGAACCTGTTTGATTGAGAGTTCGCGACCCAGCTTGCACGCCCTCGCAGCGAGTTCGCGTGCTGCGCGCGAGCTCGCGGTAATAACGCTCAGGTCACCTCCCCCAACATTAAGGCCGTCCATGAATATTATTATAGCGAGAGAATTAGTCTCTCTATATAACCATCGCACCCCCGGCGCGACCTTAAAATTGGACGTAATTAAATAAATAAAAATGCCAACTCCTAAAAAATGCAAATGCGACGATATTATGAAACAGACCGCTCGATGATAATGAGTTGGTTTAAGCGGTAAATGTCAAACATGTGGCGAGTGTTTAATATCATCACGGGCGTATGCACATTGTGCTGAGCCAGGGAACACCGAGATAATGCCGCACGCGCACGCGAAGTGACAGACGCGCCCACGTGGTGTGCCTGCGCGTGTGTACATGGCGCAGGCGAACACCAGTGACGATTATCTGAACCGGTCCTGGGCCTCCGCTAGGTCGACTCAGCCTCAAATGAGTACCCCGGTGTGGTGTGTAAACATCGCCGCCACGGAGACAAAGGCGGCCCACCCCCTCGTGTGCCGTTCCGGCCTTCATAGGTGCTACTCGCTAACAGTACTTGCCCCAACAGTCTGTTACAGGCTATAGAGGGCAACAGTGTGTTGCCAAGTGGATAGAATCAGCATTGTCATAGGAACGTGGAATTGTCATCGCTGGTTCAGGGCTTTAAAAATTTTTTATTAGTGGGTGCAATTGTGAACAACAGCCATATCAGACATTGGTACATCTAATCGACGAAATCATTTAGTTCGCTGCGGCTCAAAGACTCAGTCAACTACAAGGCGTGCGGTGAAGTGTACGAGGTGTCCATGTGGTGCCGGGCATTTGAAGGCCTAGAAGACCAGAAGCGGTTAATTCGCCGACAAAGTGTTCATCGGGGAGGCAGTTCCATCGTAGAGTGAAGAAGAAGCGGGGAGATTCTGGTCCCAGGGGGCTTTGTTCTGGCTGTGATCAGGAGGCGAGCACCATGCACGCGTACTTCTCCCGTCTTCTGCTATTGTCGAATAACAACAATAACAACAATAACAACAACAATAATGATATTCTACTTCTTCCAATGATAAGTGCCGGTCACGGGGGGATGTGTGAAGAGACCCGACGCGTGTACATCTCTAGGGTAGCGTGCTGGACGAAGATGAAGCACAAACAGCAAAGGCGCGGGCAAATGCTTCACTGCGCTCTATTTGATTGACGTAAAAATGCATATTCTGGTTCCTGATACACGAGAGAATGTACGCGAGATTAAGAACGCGTGACCGCGGTGTGAATAGGTCGGATTTGTGAACATCTTTTTCAAACAAAACATATGTCGGTTACACCGCGTGCAAATCGTGCGTCATGGGTCGGCATTTAACGTGTTCAGGAGGCGTCTTGTCTTTACAGAGCGCTTTAGAAGGGTCGTGAGTGGTGCAATGAGGGTAGCTGAAGGTGATACGGTGAATAGGGATGGGGTGTGGTGGAGGGAGGTGAGCAGGTGCGGGGATTACGTGGGTAGCTAGGGATTGAGGGAAGGGTTGGGACAGGCAGAAGAATTGGGTCCTTGAGGGAGGAGGAGGAGGAGCGGAAACGAGACAGGGAGAGAGGCCCTTCTCGTTTCGTGTGCAGGGGAAGTTTGTTCCGGTGCAGGGGGCAAATCTGGAAGCGGTGATCGTGCACGAGGGGAGGGGGGCACGGTGAGGGATGGGAGAGAGACGTGTGCCAGGTGACTGGCACATGACAAACCACAGCGGACAACGCACGAATGAGTGCCATCTATTGTTGGGGGAGAGAACAAAAACACTTGTTAAAATTTGGTTCTGTATCATCAACTTCAACGGCCATCTCTGAGCAAATGGAAACGCTCTGCATGTTTCACCCTGATGACATCAATTCGAGAGGCTAATCGTTATGTAATAGGCGATAACATAATATGTTAGAAAGGTGGGGGCATTGATATAACTCGGAGTTTGCATTTGTGAAATTATAAATGTACAAAGTAGAGCTGCCGTTATAATAGATATGTTAAAATGGTAATGGTAGCATTTTAAAAGTTAATTAAGCTTATATTCTTGTTTTTTTCAGTAAAGTCACGTAGGTAGAAAATCAAAATCAAAATTAAAAGCAAAAAACCCACGACTTTAATTTAGAATTCCTGCAGTCACGAAAGCTGTAAGTCTCAAATTAATTAAGCTTATTAACACAACTTGTCTTGTTCCAGTTTCCATGTGGTCTCCCACTTAATTTAGGATAGGTGTTTGAGCCCTTCAGAATTATACTTTAATAGCAGCATTCATTTACACAGACGTGTAGCCTGTGGATGATGTTTCCACCGAGATTTATATATCCAGCTGATAAATTTCTAAATGAGTACATACAGTATATAAAAAAGGCGATTTGGATACTACTCATGAAAACCAACGTACGCTTTGGGTTTTCATCTTTACAATGTCTAGGTGTGGAATCATATTAATATTAATAACTGCAGCCAGCTCCGACCCAATCTGCAGATCGGAGAACGGAGAGTTCGCTTGAACAACGACAATACGGTGCAAATATTATCAGACCACGCTTGATTAAATATTTTGCCACAGGAACGTGTGGTAAATGCAGACTTGCAGCCTTGTAAAAAGGTGTCTATTTGGCGTCTGAACATTGTTACGCCTCCTTGTTTTTGTTGCCAGAAAGGGTCAAACCCATTTATTATTTTTCCACATTTTTTTTATACTGGCGGAAAAAAAAGGCCCCATAGACACAGCGCAACGTCGCGTATCCGACCGTCACACATCCGCCCTGGACAATTTAACCACACCCCGCACCAGATACAGTGTCCACGCGCAGCGTCACTGTCATTTTCTATCGATGTTCACGCGTTCCAATCTTGTCGCACGCGGGCATGCACTCTTAATTCTCGCTCACTTCTGAAAGCGCAGTCAGGCATTTGCCCACGTTTAAATAAGTGTTGCTCTTTGCGTGCAGTGACCTATAAGTGCGTGATGGCACACGCATAATTGTCTAACGATGGACGCATATCTGGCCCTTTCACACATCCTCCTACACCTAAATCCCCAGAAAAATCAGGTATACGGTATACAAAATAGGTTCAACATACGTAAGCGACGTAGTGCATTGCTATGCCAGAAATGTATATATATATCCATGAATCTGAAGTTAATAGAGTGTTCAGACAGGGCGTTTGTGAATTTTGAGGTCAAGTCCTGGAGCCGGGTGCCTCTTAAGGAGCCGATAGCCACTCAGGGCACATGCTTCGCATCTCCACCGGGCTGGATTCAAGCTCCAGGCCACGACGACGGGTAAACAGGCCGTCGTACGCGGCGTGCTTGATGGCTTTTTAAAATTGTCACGGGTCAAAAGGTCACGACATCATCTCGGAGAGCACCGAGAGGGCATGGATTTATGCGTGTCCATCACGAACGGGGGGTGGGGTCGAGTGGGGGGGGGGGAAGGAGTGGGTGTGCGTGAAACCAGAAAACGGCGAATGGATCGCTGTCCTGTAAGCAATGACCTAAATGCCGTCGACTATAAATTCCAAACATCCCAGATAGCCTCGACGCAAAGGTCAGATGCTCCGGCATGCATCTTTGGGTTGTCAAAAACGCTCCGTGCCGTCCACTGTATGAAGCCGCCCGCCGTAAGTCCGCAGAAGGCCATGCGAATTGCCGTCCTTATTTATTTGAGGTTACATCCTAATCCCACGTGGAAGACGGTGTTTTACAACAACAACAACAAAAAATATCCATCTTTCCAGGGACCGCTCTGTGTGCCCTCCACGCTGCCAGTATTTCATCCCTGGCTTTGACAATGAGGCTCATCCTTTCTTGCACTCTGGGGGCTGACCCACTGGAGTCATTTTGTTTGATGGATGCCCTTAAGAGGTGTCTCTTTTTATCCATAATGGAGCTCATTTGTGTGAGGAATGATCTAGCAATTTAATTTTAAGAGTCGTATCAATGCAGCAACTTTGAAAGCCGTTTTTTCCCCACCTCATTCGTTCTATTATACATTGTCCAGATGTTCCTGCGAATCCTACCTATTTTAATGAATTATGGTGGGAAGTTAATTATATTTTTTGGGTGAAATGTCCTCATTCGAAGACTCATTTCTATCATCAGAAACTAATTATATTAAATTCAAAGGGCTTTTAACGAACCAGGTGAAAACCCGTTGAGAAGCATTCCCATTTGTGAAGACGAACAGAGACATTATATTTTCTATCTACCGTACTGTTGATGGGTTTGCACTGAATCAGGGGCTCAATTCCGCGCTGAAATTTGCGAGATGCATACTGGATGTGGTGTGTCGAGCACGAACAGTTTCTCGATACTGCATGTGGTGTGCTGCCGGATGTACGAAAATATGTTTCGGCTCACCGATACACACGCGGCAGTCATACGTTGCTAGGTGTATAGTACCGTAGTGTTTATGTTGTTGGGTACTTAATGCTGTTTGTATCATCCACAATGGGCAAGCCTTTGTGGCAGAAGGCACTGGGTCTTCCGCATTCCACTTTACAGAAGACGTGCATTTATAACGCTTATTCGTGGAGTTGGACAAGCATCCCAATGTAGGACCACAAATCTTGGGCAAATTAATTATCGGTGCCAGTTCTCGGCTGTCTTCCCCGTGTGTCTGTGGGGTTTCTCGCGCCTCCTTGCGAAAGCTGTGCGCGTTACACATTCTGCAGCGTTTTGAGATGCAATGTGCATGAATGACGATGTTACATATATATAAGACATTATGATGCAAACAGCACCCTGCAGAAACGACGAGTGAAAAAAGCTAAAGTGGTTTGCTACTCAAACCGGCATAGGGCCAAGAGCCAGTGTTGACAATTCCACATTCCTATGGCAATCTACACCACTCGCCTGGCTGCCGCAATAACTTAACCATCCATTTTTTTGTAGGTCAGTGGTGAGATTTAACCACAAAATAACATTTACCCGGCTTAGAGCAAGGGCATTCTAGGCCCTCAGTGTCTGGCCTAACTTGTGGGTTTTGACTCGCCCCCCCCCACGTCCAGCTGTCATCACCCCATGTGAACGGTGACCTCCATGCAGGGCCCATGGGCCACAGCATATGGCCTACCCCAACTCCTGGGTAGTTAATTGGGGACCTGAGAGGCATAGACCTTAGCAAGGTCTCAGCTCAGCTATGAGCCCATAATGGCTGGCTCTAGGGCCGTATTATCCAATAGGCACAGTGCTTATTGTGCCTAGGGCCTAGGAAAATGTTTTTTTTACCATTTTTGTGTGCTACAGCGAGAGAGCGAGGGCCTACAGTGTATCGCTGGGTGTGATCGATTCTAGATCTGTTAATATCTTAGGGCAAGAGCCTTGTCACGCAAGTTTTAATTTATTTCGCAATATTTGGCTTGCCGCCTGCCCTAGGTGTCTCAGGAATGATTCTATTTTAGAGATAGTCACACTGGAAAATCGGTCACTCTTTGTTGGGGGGGGGGGGGGGGGAATAAAAGTGCCAATTTTTTTGAAGTTTGTTTCTCTTCTAAAAAAATACACCACTCAAGCTCTCAGACAATGTCTGACAGGCTGCCACACATCTTGGTTTTCCAGCATCGTCATCTTGTTGAGGAGGCAGCTGTCTAGAGCAATCTGTAAATATTTCCGGGATATTCAGAGCCTCTGTGGTTATAAATGTTTCGTGCTGATCCACCAGTCAAGACAATGGAGGAGCCTGCCGGGTGGATCAGCGGTGGAGCTTACGAGTTCAACTCCTGGTTGGCGGTTGACTCGGTACATTATCCATCCAGGCTCGATAAACTACGCACCGCTTTGTGAGGGGGGCGGGGTGGGGTTGGCAGTCAATATGTGATTATCCTCGGGAGGGACCTGTCACTGCGATATGAATATGGAATTGTCACAACTGGCTGAGGGCTGTGAAACAGGAAATGAGCGCTGCTTCAATGCTCATTTGAGCCGGAGACGGCTTTGACGAGGCAATGAAATGTATGTGCATGGTTTTCCCCACTTGTGACATTGTCGGATATATTCTCATTCCCACGATGCATCCCAATATTAGGGTACCTGAGCGCTGACAACACCGAGCTCCATCAATATGACAGGATATCTCTACAGACTCTGCGGAATTGTGACAATTGCATGGGTTGAAATTGAGCGAGCGAGAAACAACTATTTGAATAACATATTTATTGGGTTAAGCTAAGTAATGTACCGTTATCCAGCGTGTATTTATTTTTGCTCTTTAATAATGCACTGTGGATTCACACATTATCTAAATACAGCCACATTTCCAAGATGTAGTACATAACAGTTGGATATGGGCAGCGTGGAAATCAGGCGTATTTCATGTATACAGTGTAAACCAAAGGACATCGGAGAAGATGAGGCCTTGAGCCTGGACTTAAACACTCCTCTTCTTGGAAGGCTGAAACGACGTTTCGGCCACAACGCAAGCAGCCGTCCTCAGGTGTAAAACCTGTCTTCTCGACAGACCTGTTCTTCACCTGACGGATGCTTGAGTTGTGGCCGAAACGTCGTGAGAATTATTTTATTATGTTTTATTTTTATTCTTTTATTATTTCCATTCTACGTGACTTTACCGAAAGAACCAAGAAGATGAATCCCTTCAGTCACGAAAGCTTTAAATAGAAATTGAAACACTCCTGTTGAGTTTACAGCCGTTCCATGATGACGTGCACTGTGCATCCTGATTATAACTGAATGGTTGGAATCCGCAATGCTTTCTACACACAATACCTTTGTATGCCCTTTTCAGGCTAGAGTCCAGGTTTGACCCAGACAGCCCGGGAATTGGCACCTGTGTTTGGGTGGGAGGAATTTATTTTTTTGACCGAAATTTGGTGGCATTGTGTTGAACTTCATCAAAGTAGTCTGCACAGTTGTTCACAATAGACGCAGGCTGAGCTATTACGTGCGGGTTTTGGTCTATAGTGGAAATGGTGGTCAACCCTAGATCTAGGGAGGCGCCACTCTGACGATATGTTAACTACTTCGCCTGGTATACAGGAGGTCGTGAGTTTGATCCTGACCCTGACGGCTGCTGTATATTTGGAATTTGCGTGTTCTCCCCCGTGGTCGCGTAGATTTTTATCCGGGTCCTCCGGTTTTTGTCTTCACATTTAGAAACGTGCGTTTAGAGTATTTGGTTGCTATACATTTCCACGTGATGAACCACTTCATTGAGATATAATTTGTGGCCAATTCGTTTCTAAAAAACAGCTATATAACTCAGTGGGCCTTACCCGGTAAATAAAAAAAGAGTTTATAGTCTAATTTATAGATCTAGATGGGATTAATCCATAGTGCTGCCCACACAATATCTTCGAATGTCTTCCCGACCTTAATGAGTGTTCACTAACAGGACTTTCCCCATCACTCTAAAAGGCTAAACGAAGGATATTTATTTCTGCCTATTTGTGTGTGTATGTATTAGAGTATTTGCCTGTCTTGTCTAAGCCAATCAACACTGAGAGGAATAAAACACGTTCCTTCGGAGTGGGCAAGTAGGAACTTGGTTGGACAGCGCATTCGTGCACGACAGCCAGACAACTCATACCTGGTGGGCAGTGTGGAAGCTGTTACTACCTGTATAAGTGTAGTGTATCGTGTCGTGTATAGTGTAGTGTGTAGGTTAAACGTTGAGTTTTATAAGGGCACCACGGGGTGACCC
>CM025662.2:3684868-3700941 GCA_014621495.2 Entosphenus tridentatus
CCTGTTAATAAAATATTCCTTCGAGTCAAAATAGCCTCGAAACTCTGAACCATGGCGAATGAGAAACGGTGGGAACACAACATCGGTTTCTGATCATCGTTACCGCGGTGTGATCTCCTTCGGTGATGTGCTTTGAATAACAGCATATTGTCTCTTTATGAGATTTACATATTTTTTGTAACCGGCTAAACAGGCAACTTAAGACGCGTTCTACAAATGAAACCAGACGGAGGGCATCATAAAGAACCGGAATTTAATTTGCAGCAAACCGTCCATGCACAGAGATGCAACGTTTTAGTGTCTGTGTTGGGATAATCAGTCATATTGAGAAATAAATGTTTTTCAAGTATATATAGTTTGAAGTTTCCGTGACTGCAAGGATCCATATTCTTTGGTTATTTCGGTAAAGTCACGTTGATTGAAAATAAAATAAAAATAAAAAATAACTAAATCACGACGTTTCGGAGGCAACACAAGCTTCCGTCATCAGGTGGAACAACCACAGCAAACTTGTATTTTTTCTTTCTGCCCACTACAGTAAAACAATTTTGCTAGGGTTGTCCCACCTGATGACGGAAGCTTGTGTTGCCTCCGAAACGTCGTGAGCTATTTATTTATTTATTTTTTACCTACGTGACTTTACCGAAATAACCAAAGAGCAACTATATATAGCTTATAATAATAATTTGAAGCCCTTTGTGAATCCACTGCTGGATGAAGCTATCATCCCCACACTTCACAGAGGCAATAATCTGTGTCGCCACATACAAATTGTATAAATAACATTTCAGTCCGTCGGAGTCAGGGATTTTGAAGCAATGTTTTCCATCACTACTCATTTCAAATTCCCCAACGGTGTGGGCTGGTTTCGACTTCCAGAGTTTCATCAGCACAGTCAGGCCTGTGAAAACAAACGATGCTTGCTTGGTTCGCCCATCATTATAGGCAAAAGCACTCCACCAAAAACAATCTACAAATAGACCCCACGATGACCCGCCCAGGAGTTGTACTACACTAATTCAAGAACCCCCAAGTTGCCCAGTACTCAACTGCTGAAATTCAAAACTGAAAATACATTTGCGAATATGCAATTTGAATGGGAAAACATCAGTGATTATTTTTTCTATAATAGTGTTTTTTTATATTGTAACGTAGTTGTGATACGGTATGCATGAAAAGGTAAAGGTGCGGCCCTGAAATTGCTCGCTCGCTCCACTGCTGGCTGAAGTGCTGTTGTATATGTCGGGTTATGAAATTTTGATAAAAATAATTTTAAAAAAGCAACTTTCAAAAATGCTTAAATTATGCTAATGTATGTAATTATGCACATACATTATGATAATCATGGCTGCTAGAACATTTTCACGTGACAAGCCACTTCGTTGAGCTCTCGTTTGTGATAGCCAGGTCGCTTCTGAAAAAGAGCTGCACATCTCAGCGGGCCTTACCCTGGCTAAATAAATAAGTAAAAATTGTGACCTATTTCATCATAAGGAACGGAACGGTTAGACTTCTCCACAAATCTGGCTGATGAAGATAGTTGCAATTACTGGCGAAACGTCGTACTCAGATTGTAAATGTCGTGGCTTGGCTCTCCAACACACCGGTTAATGCTGTCATAGTGACGAATTGGCCACGTTCTGTTTACGTGACAACCCTTACTAGTAGGCCGTGTCGGGTGGTGGCGGGTTCTCACGACGCATTTATATATTTACGCGTTCTAGCCCGAGTAAAAACTCTACTATGGACTATTTCATCTTGGCAAGACGTCGTGGCAAGAGGTGGAAAACATCCCCACGTTTTTACCCCACCGCACACGTGACCTGCCCATCCACTCTTCTGACGCTGCTGGGTGAACGAGGCCTGTGGCAAGAGGGCGGAAATCAAGAAACTTTGCTCCATTGTTTCAAACGCAGCCAGGAGGATCGATCCACTACGCTAACCATTACACGGCAGCAGCAGCAGCACCGCCCACAGCGCTCGTACGACGCGTTAATCCTCAAATTGTCGTTCTGTCCTTCTAGCTTATGATGGAAACGTTGAGTCAACACCACCGATCGCCCTGGGTGCAAATCCCTGGCTGTCAACCAAGATGAAAGTAGGCTTCTCGTTGGTTTTTTTTTTATATGGCGAGCGAGTTTGATCCTCGTCCGAGCTTGATGGCCAAACTTGAGGCCATCAACTCTCTGCACTTGAGCACCTGCGGTGACTGAAGCCGAGGATGTGTGAGTCTTCTTGGTTCTTTCGGTAAAGTCACGTAGAAGGAAAGTAATAAAATAATAAAAATAAAACATAATAAAATAATTATTTTATTACGTAGAAGGGAAGTAATAAAATAATAAAAACTAAACTTATTAAAATATTTATTTTATTATGTTTTATTTTTATTATTTTATTACTTCCCTTCTACGTGACTTTACCGAAAGAACCAAGAAGATGAATCCCTGCAGTCACGAAAGCTTTAAATCGAAAGATGTGTGAGTCCTGTAATCGAATCTCGATTCCCAGGCGGTGCCGAATTCGTCACATCGCTGGGTGGCAGGTGCATTGTCCAATTGGCCATCTGCATCACGCATCGGACCACGATTACCTTTTTTTTATCATTACACGCTTTCTATTAACTCACTGTCTGTTGTTGTTGTTGTCGTTGTTGTTGTATCATCAAATCTTGTAACTCAATTTTCACCCACTTCCCAATGTGGTATCGACTGCAAACTTGGTATGCGTATGTCGTACTGATGACAATACTATATTCTATCATAAAAAAATGAAGAAAAATATGTTTAAACAATCTTTTTTATATGTTGTGTTTCTGCTCGGGTCTAATTGGCCACGGTCCCTGACGTTATGGAGTCGTGGAGTTCTTCCATTACTAGGACGGTACATTTCATGAAAGCGTGTTTTTTAATTATTTTTTTAATTTAATTACGTGAAACTTCTCAGTTTTCGAAGCCGCGTTCACGAGACGATGTTCAACGTTAAGCCACAAGGTGGCGCGTCTCACGGAAAACACCGCGCGATGTTGTCACTGTCGGATCACGTGGCAGGCGGGGATCGTGTGGAACGTGTGTCACGAAGCAAAGCAATTTAATAGGCACACAGTAATTACATTTCCTTCCCATATCTGTCCCCTCCACGTAAAACAAATAAGCGAATGTGTGCGTGTTATTTTTTTACACACCCATCATCCACACGACATGCTGGGGAGTGTGTAACGTCAGCAGGCGTTGGTTCAAGGCATGGCTAAATAACACCGCACCGGTTTTTACATTCATCGCCTTATATGCAGAGTGGGGCTGTCTTGAAACAATGCTGGTGAACTGCCAGATGGCATGGGTATGGACCATCTCTGTTAGAGAAATGTGCCCCAGTACAGCTGTCTAATGAGTTACTCGTACTATTGTTCTTATTGTAAATCAACTGGTGGATGAAGTCCAACCCTGTGCCCTGTTGGCCACGGGAGTTGTTTGACCATACTTCACCAGGCTGGTCAGTGCGAGTCGGTGAGGTAGTGCTGGGGTTGTTGGGAAACAGGACCCCTTGAGATATGTTTCGCCACTCGTGCTAGCCGTGGCCAAGAATCTAACTCAGGTGACACCAGGTTCATAGTGCAATGGGCTGTTATCCACTCCACTCCTACAGCTTTTAGCCAAACAAATATATAAAACCTGTATATTTATCTGTATACACGTTGCCGCTGAAATAATTACAATCAATTCAAGAACAATACTTTAGGAAACCAGTAAAAGTATATATATATCAACTTGTCCCTTTGATCATAACAGCATAGGGCAATGCTCTTATCCGTTAATTTCACTGAGCCAGTGATGAATATTCTAATTTTTTATGGAAGGAGACAATCTTCCCAAAACTTGGTATTTGATTTTATTGAATTAAAAGCGATCTGATTTTCTTGTTTGTTTATTAGGTGTGGCCCTCTCTACAGCTCTCTCAAGTTGAGGACCGTCCACCAGCAGAGAGACGATAAAGTAATTGCAGGTGCTGCCCCTTTGCCTTTCAGTTGGGCGCCAGCTATCGTGGTTGTGGCGGTCGTATCGCTACGGTTCTCTGCGGTGAGAACAACGTCTTTAAAACACAACGACGCTACGCCTCTCTAAATAAAATTAACGCTAACCGCTTGTGCGTTCCGAGATTCAGCGGTGAATGTGACACCCCTACCCTGCAACTTGCAGACGTCTTGGAACGGCAAAGGGTGAACAAGGCTATGTGTAGTCCACTTTCAGGGTCTCATCAGCACACTGGCTGGTGTGCGCATGAGCACGCAGTCTTCGTCCTCATCGTGGGGCCTATTTGTGGATTTGTGTGGAGTGCCTTTGCCTATAATACCTGGCAAACCCAGCGTCGTCTGCTGTAACAGGCCTGGCCAGCCCATAGTGTTGGGCATTTGAAATGAATACTGATGGGAAACATTGGTTCAAAAGGCCAAACTCCAAAGGACTGAAATGTCATTTTGTTTTCATGTCGTGACACAGATTCTTACCTCTGTGATAACAAACCATATCCTGTCCCACACTCCACCACAAAAGCACTTAACGACCTTCGTACACTCTTTGCGGGGCCGTAAACCGAGAGCGGTTACCTCAATTTATTTTTGCCAGACAGACAGCCGTCTGTTTATTCTGTAAAGTGTGATTCGCAGACTGTAGGTTCATTGGTTATATTTAAACATTTGAGCCTCGGGGTTGAATAGAGGACAACGTTTAAAAATGGTACGTAACATTTTTTTTATTCCGTGAAATGTTTGATGACTGATACAAGCACCGGACAACACGTGGTTTAACCCCTACCTTCAGATATTGTCGCAAATAATGTTTTTGTGTAATTTAAACACGTAGGCTTTTCGCGACCCATATTATGTTTTGGTTGTTGTTTATTATCATTTACTACTACGCTCGTTTACCCAGGAAAGCCTCGCTGAGTCTCAGGAGTCTCTATCAGGAGGGTCCTGCCAAGTTTATATTGTTTTTTTCCGAAGGAGGAAGTTGATGTCCCCTATGTTTCCCAATTGAGTAATTTGCAGGTCATGTTTCGTGCATTAGGATGTTGGCCCAATACCCACAACCTCCGAACTTCTTTCGCACCGTACGTAGCCAATCACGCCAATCGGAGGTGCGGGGGAGAAAGACAACACACTAAACACTAAACACAAGTTCTAAACAGCTGCTTATTCAATTTAGATCGAACAAACATTCAGGATATCCCTCCAACCGTGGACCAGCCGGCTGGCTCAGCGGTAAAACGAGCGGCTCGTGATACGAAAATCCAACCCCCAAAAAAAGCATCTATTATGGATATTGTTCGCGAAAGCCTCCCACGTGTTAAACGGTTCAAATCCTGGTTGGCGGCAGAGGGGAGGGGGGGAAGTCAACAATCGGTGGTCCTGTGCAATTAGACTCCCCCCCCCCCTCCATCATATACACGTGCGGAATTTCTCCCAGGTCTGTAAGCGGTGATTATTCGAGCGGGCAATGAAAATTCACCGTGACACCTTTGACTTTGAACTCCGAATCTGAATGTTTCTTAGCAACAACAACAACAACAAACAAGCAAATAAAAAGAAAACAACCAGCCCCGTGATAATGCCCCGCCGTAAAGTGTAGGACAAACTAGGCGAACTCGCCCGCCCCACTCAAAAAGAGGATGAAAAGATCATTGCACCTACCCTCCCCCGTGTTGGCCAATAAAGGAGGAACGCCCCACTGACTCGGAGAGGGTGACTCAGAGATGCGTGTGTGTGTGTGTGACAGCATAGGAGGAGGGAGTTGAGGCGGGGCGTGCTGTAAGCTCGCTCACAAGTCTCGCTGCTCATTCATTGAGACACCCATCGCGCTCCGGGAGTTCATTCATTTATTTTGAACCTGCCAGAAAGGGAAAAAGGTAGAGAGGGTGGGTGGGGGAGTGGTGGGTGGGGAGGGTAGTGGCGCGTGTGTGCTGTGCGTGATGCCACTCACGGCCAACAGCAACCGGTCCTGGGCCTCGCCAAGATCGACGCTGCCTCCGAATGAGTAATCTTGTGCGGTGTGTGGTAGACACCGCCGCTGGGGAGACAAAGGCGGTTGGGCGTGGTTGCTTCCGTGCGGGCCGTCACAGGTGCTACTCGCGAACAGCACTTGCCCCAGAGGTCTGTTACAGGCTACACGGGGGATCTTTGTCTTTGTGTATCAGTTCAGTTGTGCCGGGCACTGTCAGTGAGTGACTCATCCGCGTTACGGTGGTGGTCGCCAGTTCGAGTCCTTCGCATTCTTCTTGTAGGGTTTCTTTGGGTCAGTCTCGGCTCGGCTCAATTAGCGGTGAGTAATCAAAAGTGACGGGCGGAGGGCGGGGGGTGGGAGTGCGTCCCGTGGACCTTTTGAATTTCACTCGAAAGTTAGCCGGGGTCGAAGGAGAGAGACACACACACACACACAAATATACCGAAACGAGAATCCCACCGAAGGCCGATTTCGTGAACAACAAGCTGCCATCGCTCGAATCCGCGGCACGAGAAATGCTTCGGGATTTTGACGTGGAGACGAAGTCCCAATGCAGCACGTCCTCCGCCGAGTCTCGCTTCTCGTCGGCTGAACAGTTCCCTGCTCTCGAGGGATCAGCTCCACATGCCCAGGTACCGTTCTTACCACTGCTCCGACTCTCCGCGCGTGCGTGTGTCTGCGTGTGTGCGTGCGTGCGTTGTGCGGGGAGCGGTGGTGTAGCGGTTAGCGCGCTGCGCTATGAACCTGGCGACCTGGGTTCGATTCCCGCTCACGGCAAAACACCAGTGACGATTATCTGAACCGGTCCTGGGCCTCCCCTAGGTCGACTCAGCCTCAGATGTGTGATGTGTAAACATCGTCGCTAGGGAGACAAAGGAGGCCGGGTGTGGTGTTGGCCACCCAGCACTTGCCCCTACAGTCTGTTAAGGCTATACGGGGGATCTTTGTCTTTGTGCGGGGAGCCGTGGGGGCAGCCGGTCAGCGCGCTACGCCGCGCTATCAAACCGGGCCCCCCTCCGAGTTCGATTCCCGTTCGCGGCCAACACCAGTGACGACGATCGTCTGAACCGGTCCTGGAGTCTCTCCTAGGTCGCCTCGGCCTCAAATGAGCGCCCGTTGCGGTGTATAAACATCGCCACCGGGGGGGAGACGAGGGCGGTCGGGCGTGGTGCCGGCCACCCAACCCCCTCGTGTGCCGTGCCGGCCTTCGTACGTGCTACTCGCTGGCAGCACTTGCCCCTACAGTCTGTTGGAGGCTATACGGGGGATCTTTGTCTTTGTGTGCGCTGTGCGCGCTGTGCGTGTTGTGGGGGCAGCCTCAGTGTTGCGTTGAGCGTTCCCGACGCGGCCACCCGCTTGGCAGACATCGGTGACGATTAGCGCTCGGTCCTTGGCCTCCCCCTGGGTCGACTCGGCTTCAAATGAGTATACCCTCATTTGAAGAACAAGGGAGACAAAGACGGACGGGTGTGGTGCTGGCCACATCACCCTCTCGTGCGCCGTGCCAGCCTTCTTAGGCGCTCGCTAACAGCACTTGCCCCAACAGCATGAGAATTTATATATGGGGAAGGGGTCTTTGTCTTTTTCGTGGAGTGCGTTTCTTATAAATGAAACTAATTTCAGTTTGCAATCGTTTAACAGTGGTTGTCTTTCATTTACATGTTGAGAAAAAAGCCCCTTTCTGACTCATAAGACTTATTCAGAAGAGGAATTTTTTGTTGGATAATTTCTGAGCGAGTATTCTTGGGTATACGATTATACCGGACTGCCTGGGGAAACCTCACGATGTTTCTGTTGAAGAGTTAACGCTTATATATATACAAACAAATCTATACAAGTTGACCACAATCTACTTGCTGTAACCCGCTTTTAGTGCTGAACTTTTAACGCTGATGCCGGGTGTCGAGCGCTCATTCGTTGATATTTGCACGATTCAACAACTTTGACATCCGTATTTTGTGCCACGTGCGTACAGATTGGCTCAATGCGTTCTATATACTTTCACAAACCCGAGAAGCCATATGAAAATAATATATATAGAGACGAGCGTGGCTTTAGTGGGTGGCTTGTGCTATAATTCTCATTGTAGAAGGAGCAGGAAGCTAACATGTTGAAGACAATAGTTGAGTATGTGAGTTAACAACAAAAAACCTGAAACCATTTTTTTACGCATTCACAGCGGTGGTGAGCACACTGCACCATGAATCCAGAGACCCGAGTTGAATTCCCAGCCACAACTGACATCAGTGGCGAGCGCTATTGTTTGAAGCAGTCCTGACCCTCATATTTCACAAGCCCGCATTGACCAGAGTAGTGAGGTATAGTCACAACACCCCCTTGACCCACGTGGTGTGTGGAGGCCTTCACCAAGGCGTGAAAGTGACAAAAGAGCTGTAAATTATTATGAATGACCAATAATTCAGGACAAAATGTTTTCAACTTTTGCCTTTTTCAACATAGATGTGCAACAATTTGATATCTGTAGTTTTGAAAGGATCTTGAATTAAATTATGCAAAAAAAAAGTTGTATAAGTTTTTTGGTACTTTTTGTAAGAGTTTCAAAGCTGTCGTGCATATCGCCTGGGAAATACCTAGTACCAATCGCTGATATAGGGATCGTTATCACTGCTGTAATATCAGCATCGTCATCATCATCATCATTAGCCATGGTCAATCCACTGCTGGATGAAGGCCTCCCCAAGCCGCCAACATTCCCTCTGCCCGACGTGAATGTAACAATCCACCTACTTTCGATTTAAAGCTTTTGTGACTGCAGGGATTCATCTTCTTGGTTCTTTCGGTAAAGTCACGTAGAATGGAAATAATAAAATAATGCAAATAAAACATAATAAAATAATTCTCACGACGTTACGCCACAACGCAAGCAGCCGTCCTCAAGGTGAAGCAACGCCGTGAGAATTATTTTATTGTTTTCTTTTTTTCTTTTATTATTTCCATTCTACGTGACTTTACCGAAAGAACCAAGAAGATGAATCCACCTACTCTCTGCGTTCCGTTGCTTTGCTGCCACTCGGTTATTATTCTTGAACCAGCAGCCACCGTCCCCTCTGGCCCAGGAAGCGTCCTGCCCAATCCCAGTTGATCTCTCGTTAACAGTGTGAACTAATGTCTTTAACCCCGTTCCTGATGCACAAATGGTAAGTTAAAAATAACAAAAATAACTCCCTATCAGTGCCCTACCTTATTACAGACCCAATTCACACCTTATTGGTCACCCCGTGCCCCTTATGAAGCTCAACGTTCATCCTACAAAGTTTCATCCTACAAAATAGACAAAATACATTTTTCTTCTTGGTTCTTTCGGTAAAGTCACGTAGAAATAAATTAATAAAATAATAAAAATAGAACATATTCAAATAATTCTCACGACGTTTCGGCCACAACGCAAGTAGCCGTCTTCAGGTGAAGAACAGGTCTGTCAAGGAGACAGAATCTGAATGCTTCTTTTTTTTCTAGACCTGTTCTTCACCTGAAGACGGCTACTTGCGTTGTGGCCGAAACGTCGTGAGAATGATTTTATTATGTTTTATTTTTATTATTTTATTAATTTCTTTCTACGTGACTTTATCGAAAGAACCAAGAAGATGAATCCCTGCAGTCACGAAAGCTTTAAATCGAAAAACACATTTTGTTGCCGTATTGAAACGGCTGTACGCCGTATGGACGTGAAAACTCAATTTCCCTGCTGTACAGCAAGAATTCGGGGTAAAGCGTGTGGGTTGACATCTGTGAGTATTCTCCCAGCTAAAGCCTCATTCGCCTTCCACGCTCTCAAACGGGCCCTGGGGTTGAATGAAGACAGATTAAGGGGTGATTTGGTAAAAGGGGGTTTATTGTATTTAGTTGAATAAAACTTAATACAGTCCAGTTAAAAAAAAATGTATTGCAGACAGCAATGATTGACTGAAGCAATATGAATGAAATGAACTCATGGGTCACGTGATCTTTATGGTGCCAATGATGATTTTTCAAACAAACCGATTGACTCTAAGTTTCCCCGTACAAGAATGCGGTGGTAACCCATCTGGGTTGACATGGTGTGCCCACCACGAGTGTGCGACCGTGGGTCGCTCAGAACAGAGCGCACAGCAAACAACAACGCAATGCCCCGATCCACAAATACGAAGGGGACATCGCAGCCACGACACAACTCCGCTTACTCCAGCTGACGCGGTCATCTGGCTGGGCTAGACCACCTGGATGTGAAATTTCAGTCGCTGCTCTGCATCTACATCAGCAGCCGTGCGAAATCCCGTGTCATTCTATCTTTGCGTATCCCCCCCTCCCTCCCATGCATCACCTCACTAGTTCCAGTGTGCCTCGATACGAACGTTTTAAATCCGCGATTACTAAACCCCCCCCCCCCCGCTGTGACATCCGGTTCAGCAGCGGCGACGTTCACACATACACACACAAAATTGAACGAAAGCAAAAAAGTGCGATATCGTGATCTGCGTTGTAATGTATTCACGCGGCGACTGGTAATGCGCCTTGAATATAGTCCAACTCCCGTTTGACCGTGGTCTCGTTATCCGCGGGTCGACGGATTACGGATCTCTCTTCCAGTTAACCGACTGCTGCTGCTGCTGAAATCCAGTTACGCGGTGTTCATGGCCCGGATAACTGGAGCTGTACGAGTGAGAACGCCAGTTTACCCGGGTTCATCCGGGAGGAGGGCCCGTGATGAGTCACGCAGCGTGGAGCGATCGCTCTCTGCTCTCTATCCTCTCGCACAAAGACAAAGATGCCCCCCGTAGCCTTGACATACTGTTGGGGCAAGTGATGTTAGCGAGCACCCATCGATGCAGCCTCCCTGCGTGCTGCTGATTTTACCTACCTCGCATGATGATGATGATGATGTTGAACTTGGTGTTCGTAACTCACATTTTGAATTCGCCGTTGGGAATTTAATTTCGGGAGCGAATGAGCCGTCGCTCAACGCTCTTTTAATGTTTCGATTTGGCTTTTTTCCAACATCACAATGTAAATTTGCAAACAATCTTAATACGTCATTATCCTATCCGATCAAAGCTTCCCACAATCGAACGGTCACACGTTTCACATCGACTGCATAACACACCTATAGGACGCAGGGGCCACTTGTTATATTGCGATTATGATTTTGCTATTTCTCGTTTCCCTTATCTGAAATTGTTTATTGTGAGCTCATTTCACCGCGGTATTGTTGTTTTTTTGTTGTTGATGAAACCCGCTTTAAGAGCTTATTGGCTCACAGGGTAATTCAAAATAAACTACAGAATAGAAACGATCATACGCAGTACTTTGTTCTTTACATTCTCCCCAACGGAGCTTCGTGATTATTTTGTCAGCTGTACAATATCGATGTGTGACCCATTTGTTACCGAACGAGTCCTTGCCTAATAAACATTAGGCAGGTCACACCAGCATTGGCCAAACTTGACTGCTGACTCGACACTAAATGATTGAAACCAGTCCCGAGCGTTCTTATATGGCGCTCAAGAGATGAATTGCTGACAACGCGCGCTATAAACCTACATTCGTATTGTCTAGAACCAACGCTGTTGTTGAGATGCACTCCTAGGATGTCCGTGCGGCTGATGAGTGGTGTAAAAAATATATTTTGTTTTCAGTGGAGACGCAAATAAAGGGGATGAGTGATTATTTATTTTGTTATTCCACATCCTTGGCTCATTCAGAGGCGAGCCATGTTGTAACACGCGCACGGCATTTCAAAGACAGTGTCTCATGCGCAATCGCAATTAAAGTGTCAGAACGCTTTACAGTCATCATCACGGTCTGTGGAGAGAGAAAAAAAATCAGCAGAGGAGGTTGTCGATCGAAGGAGACACTGGCGTCCACTCTGGGTGGATAACAATTAGAATAATAATTTAGGACAATTTATAGTCACGCTATTTTTTATAGCGTGAGGCTATCAGGAAAGTGCCTTGTTTCACAGGAGCAGTCGTTTCAGAGGTGGGAGTCGGGGGGTGATTCTTCTGCTGTGTGTTTCATCCCAGTTGAGTAACTTGCAGGTGATTGCTTTTTTTCTTCTAGATTTTGGGTTTTCGTGACTGCAAGGGTCCATACCGTTTGGTTTTTTCGGTAAAGTCACGTAGGTAAAAAAGAAAATAGAAATAAATTAAATCACGACGTTTCGGAGGCAACACAAGCTTCCGTCTTCAGGTGGCGCCGTCACAGCAAAACTACTGTATCAAGTAGAGAGAACTCTAAGAGACACGATACTATATACAGGTTAAGGGTCATCAAATTATGACCGTAATCCGTCCGCACACAACTGGGCTACGGTATTCGAAAGAGGTCAGGGATATCTTTTTATGTGCGTAAGTTGAACTTCTTTCACACCGTACGTAGCCAACCGCGCTCATCGGAAGTGTGGCGGAAGGACAATAAACTAAAACACAACAACAACAAGAAGCGGTTCTAAACAAATGAGCTTTCAGTCTAGATGTAAAAGTGCGAACTGATGTGGAATTTCCACTGCTGGCTTAGAGCCACAAACGGATGCAGCCACAACCCCCGGCTCATTTATGCGTAGTGACACTTCATTTGACTATCGAGTCAAAAGGCAAAGTAAATACATGCTCAAATGATACAGGAGTAGAAAATCCACATTCCTATGGTGAGGGTGAGTTGGTCCATAGGACAGCCATTGTTTGACTTCCCCACAGAGTGGTTATGTATTTTATAGATCGCGGTGGGATGATGGGCTGACTGTGGAATTATACTTTGAAATTTGCACAAAAGGTTCCCATGATGTAGCTGCTCACCCCGAGCTCTCGATGCTCTGATAGTGGCGTTGTCGTTGTGCTGTTCGCCTTGTGGCGTTCTCTGGTCTGACACTGGTGAGACGAGGCCCTGAAGAAGGCTGCTGTCTCTGGTGTAGGCCAATCAGTTTCAAAGACAATGCATCAAATATTATCAGAGCGTGTTTTTTGCATGTTCACCAAAAGTACGTGTGATTAATGCAGACTTGATTCCTTTCAAAAGGTTTCGTATTTAAACATCTAAACACCTGCTGTTTCATTGTCAGAAAGGGTAAAACCTATCCTTAATTTCATACTTTGGTACTGTTAAAAAGCTCCCATGATATGACTTTCGAGTACTTATCGTCAATGGGTGCACTCATTTCGAAGACAGCATCACAATCTGAACGAGTTAACATACAATTAATGGTTTAATTTCCACGACTGCCCAATAATGTATATCCATAATTACCAAATTATGCGAAGCGGATATTTAAAACTCCGTGACATCATTGACGAGTGCAGCTGTCTTGTGTGCCAGCGTCTGTGCCCATATGATAATCTCAACAATTTAAATGTGAGCTGCCAAAGTGAATTGCAGCATGCAGAGAGCGACAGAGAGAGAAACTGTGTTTATCCTGTATACAGTACTCACAACGTCTGGGTCTCTTCTTAAAAAAGACAGTGATTCTCTGTGGACCCTAACGTGGTATGAAAGAAAAAGGTCGATGGATGGCAAGGCGTACAAGTGTGTCGGTTTCATAACTTGTGTGCTTTATCTTCGCGGACGAAGCTTCTCGCCGACTTACCGGGCGACACGGATCAAAGTCAGTTTGTCCACGATCAGGGTGCCTAAGCATGAGAGAATACATTCGGCCCACTTTCAACTCGATTGGGTCGCATTAGTAAGAGAAGTCATCTTTGTTCAACCATCGCCTGATGCTATGCCCAGAACAATTGTGACAATCATCGTCGGAAGCCGTGGTCAATCCCCCCCCACCCCCGTCTGATCGCTGATTAATAAAATTAAAAGGAAAAGTGTTCCCAGTGGAGAGGAACGACGCTGCCGAGAGCCAGGAAGGGGAATAATACTGGCAGACCTCGCCCAACGCTGGGGCATAGGGGGGAGGAGGGTTACGTTTCATGGAAAATGCCGCGTTGGACAAAACCGCGTTCGACAGATAATAGACCTACGAGGTATATATCGGTTGACGTTCCTGGTTCCGAAAGTATCACCCCCCCCCCCACCCCGACTCCTCCCCCTTCTTGTTAAACTAATTTTACAAGATTTGTGTCCTTGTTATTGTACTATTGGATGCTGAGTGGCTCTCCATGCCTTGTGTGTATGTGTGTGTGCGTGTATGCGTGTGTGTGTACGTGTGTGTGTGTGTGTCTGTGTGTGTGTGCTGTATGCATCGTGGGGAGCGGTAGTGTCGCGGTTAGCGCGCTGCGCTATGAACCTGGCGACCCGGATTAGATTCCCACTGACGGCCAACACCAGTGACGATTATCTGAACAGGTCCTGGGCCTCGCCTAGGTCGACTTAGCCTCAAATGAGTACCTGGTGCGGTGTGTAAACATCGCCACTGGGGAGACAAAGGCGGTCGGGCGTGGTGCTGGCCACCCACCCCCTCGTGTACCGTTCCGGCCTTCATAGGTGCTCGCTAACAGCACTTGCCCCTACAGTCTGTTAAGGCAGTCTGTTAAGGCTATACGGGGGATATTTGTCTTTGTATGCACCTGCAGGGTTCTGCCCCGTTACCTACACACATAGAGACACACACATAGAGACACACACATAGACAAAGAACCCCCGTATAGCCTTTTACAGACTGTAGGGGCAAGTGCTGTTAGCGAGCACCGATGAAGGCCGGAACGGTACACGAGGGGGTGGGTGGCCAGCACCACGCCCGACCGCCTTTGTCTCCCTAGTGGCGATGTTTACACACTGCACCAAGTACTAATTTGAGGCTGAGTCGACCTAGGGGAGGCCCAGGACCGGTTCAGATAATCGTCAACGGTGTTGGCCGTGAGCGGGAATCGAACCCGGGTCGCCGGGTTCATAGCGCAGCGTAGCGCTAACCGCTACACTACCGCTCCCCACACACACACAAATATACACAAATATACACACATAGACACACATATACACACGTACAAATATACACACACAAAAGACACACGCACCAAACATACACACAGAGACACAAACATACACACAAACATATATACACATACACATACACACGAACAAAAACATACACACACATACAAAGATCTCCCGTACAGCATCAGCAGACTGTTGGGGCAAGTGCCGTGAACGAGCACCTGTGAAGGCCGGCATGGCTCACGAGGGGGTGGGTGGCCAGCACCACGCCCTGCCGCCTTTGTCTTCCCAGTGGCGATATGTACACATCGCACCAGGTACTCATTTGAGGCTGAGTCGACCTAGGGGAGGCCCGGGACCGGTTCAGATGATCGTCACTGGTGATGGCCAATGAAGCCGGGTGGCCGGATTCATAGCGCAGCGTAGCGCTAACCGCTACACCACCGCTCCCCCACCTTCCCACACACAAACATACGCACGCAAAAACACACACACACACAATACATACACACACACAATACATACACACGCAAAAAACACACACAAAAGCATACACACTCAAAAATACACACATACAAACATACACACGCAAAAACATACACACTTAAAAACATACACACGCAAAAACCCACAAACATACACACACACAAAATACACACACAAAAGCATACAAACATACACACGCAAAAAATACACACGCACAAACATACACACGCAAAAACACAAACATACACGCGCAAAAACACAAACATACACGCGCAAAAAAATACGCACATAGAAAACATACACACAGAACATACACACAAAACCATACGCGCACACAAAACCACACGCACACACAAAAGCACACCTGGTGAAGACCGTAAATCGTTCCCGCCATCGATGTGCTCGGCACCGTGCACGGCACCACTCTCCGACTTCGAGGTGAGCGTCTGAAGCAGCGTCCGAACCGCGTGCGCCCGAAGCACCGCTGCCACCCCTCGTGTTCCAGACTACAGGCCTCGTAATCAGTGCCGGACTATCCTCGCAGCAAAAGTAGCTACACGTGTAGTAGCTACTACTACGTGTAGTAGTAGTAGCTACTACATGCACAAACACACAAACATACACACGCAAAAACATGTGTAATAGCTGCATGTGTAGGAGCTACACGTGTAGTAGCTACATTGTGTAGTAGCTACATGTCTAGCAGCTACATTGTGTAGT
>CM025662.2:3705695-3736193 GCA_014621495.2 Entosphenus tridentatus
ATAAGTTGATGATGATAGGTTGATGAGGATGATGATTGACAAGTTGATGATGATGAGGATGATGATTGATAAGTTGATGATGATAGTTCGAGTCAACTCCAAACCAGGATCTGGACTCCGCAAACCTTCCATACGCAACCCGCTCGCTCTACCGCTGAGCCACTTGGCCAGATCTGCACTGTAATGATATTAATCATATTTTACTCTTGGGTTCTTTCGGTAAAGTCACGTAGGTATAAAATAAAACAAAAATAAATCACGACGTTTGTGTTGCGCCCGAAACGTCGTGATTTATTTTATATTTTATTTCTACCTACGTGACTTTACCGAAAGAACCAAAGAGTATGAATTCCTGCAGTCACGAAAGCTTCAAATCGAGATTAATTGTCTAATATTCATGATATTTATATTAATTATATTAATATAATACTATTTTAAAATTGTAATATAATTACATGATATTATTTTAATATAATATAATTACATTACATTACACTAATGTATATTATAATTAAATTAATGTATTACTTATATTTATTTTCATTATATTATACGAATCATATTATATTCATTGTATTCAATCGACCCAGCTACCAACTAACTACGTGCGTTGTTGACTGTTGCGCAAGTTCACTGCTGCGTGTTCACTGCTGCTCATTGAAAGGTTTCATGATCAGCGCAATCGGCATTACCGAGTTCAGTTTGAACACGCAGTTAGGGCTTTCGCGACCAATATTATACGAAATAAAGGAGGGGGGGGGGCGGTTTGGGTTAGATCGCGTAAAGTATAAAAGTGCCGTCAACCCGACACCACCGTCCGACACCGGCAATCAGTGTGGGTTGTCACGTGAACAAAACTTTCCGATTATTTCGTGCTTCAGCACAGCGGTTGTTGTTGGAGAGCGAATCCATAACCAGCTTCATCAGGCGATTTGCCATAATTAAGTAGTAGAAAGAGAAGAAGACCCCAAAGCACCGTGATCTCCTACTTGTTCTAGATTTGAAGCTTTCGTGACTGCAAGGATTCATATTCTTGGGTCTTTCCTTAAAGTCACGTAGATCGCTTCAAAGAAAATAATCTGTTACTTTTAATCATTTTCTTTGAACCTATCTACGTGACTTTACCGAAAGACCCAAAGAATATGCAATGTATTTACCTTAGGCTAAGCTGACCTAGGGGAAGCCCTGACCTGGTTTAATTACCCAATTGTGAATGGCATTGCCCATGGCCAGGAAATGGATGCAGGCTTCAGAGATTTATAGCACAGTGTGACAACCACTGCTCCATCAGCAACTAACAAAGATCCCCCATCTAGCCTGCACAGGCTGTTGGGGCAAGTAAAGTCACGTAGGTAAAACAATAAATAATATAAATAAATAATAATAGAATTCATAATATAAATAAAATAATAAATCACGACGTTTCGGAGGCAACACAAGCTTCCGTCTTCAGGTGGCATCTCTTGAGGAAGGCCAGCGTCTCGAGAGGCTGTGACTTCTTGTCTCGTTGTCTGTTAAAAACTCTAACAGAGAGGTGGAATTCCTCCCCGTATATCATGTCTTTCCGGCACACCTCGACACACGGACGGCATCTCTCAGCCACATCTTCTACGCGTCGGTGACTTGCGGACACACACGAGATGCACAGGGGCTGTGACCCCCCCCCCCCCACACAATAACTGCTCCTCGTGACTGCAGAGATTCATCTTCTTGGTTCTTTCGGTAAAAGTCACGTAGAATGGAAATAATAAAATAATAAAAATGAAACCTATTATATTATTTTATTATGTTTTATTTTTATTATTGTATTATTTCCATTCTACGTGACTTTACCGAAAGAACCAAGAAGACGATAACTGCTTTGCCAAAACATTGGGATCGGAAGGCCCCAAGTGAATGGATGTTAGAAAGTATTCGGTGATTTTTGTTGTTGTTTTACTCTGCTATTGAACTTCGGGCATGAAGCAGTTCGTGTCCTTGCGGTGGATTCGCCGAGAATTGTCATCGTCCTACACCTGCCAGGTGGCCAGCACGCAGTTGGGCAGAAACAGAGCATTATTATCATTATCAGTAGTATCATAATTAGTATTATCATAATTAGTATAATTATAAGTATCATTGTTATCATTATTCTAAATCGTATTATTACTATAAATTTTATTTTCATTATTATCATCAGTATTATCATTATTATTTTTATTATTATTTTCATTGATATCATTATTGTTTTCATTATCAGTATTATCGCCATTGTTATCATTGTTATCGCCATCATTACGTGGCGATGCCACCGTGGTGTAGTGGTCGGTACGCCACACTTGGCAATGCAGAGGTCGCCGGTTCGATTCCGTCTCGTGGCGCGGCAATTTAAACGACGGCGCAGGTTTCTTAAACCCCCACTGCCTCAGGCAAGGTCGCGTGTCGCGTGTTGTGGGTTGAAGTTAAAGTTGTGGGTGCTCTACAGAGCTCCCTATATATGGTGGAGGTCGATGCCGTCAGCAAGTGGCGTGAGCTGCAACAACGGCGTATCCACAAACACGCAACAATGTCTCGCACTCCGTGTACGCTGAAAGAGTAAAAACCGATAGCAAAAAGTCAACAGCCATACGTGGGTTGCAACCCCCGACATGTGATGGTCCCCATATGCACAGGCCTCCTCTTTTCACGCAGGTAATGGGTGAGGGGGGACGGGATCAGGACCGGACATCCGCGAAGGAGGAGCTTTCACACCTGATGCTGGTTCAAACTCGGGGGGCTTCGTAGTGCAGTGCCCTGAACCATGGCCGGCCACCCAGTGCCCGTTTATCCTCGTAGTAGCTACTACATATGTAGCTGTGGAGGGAGCTGGTAGGAACGTTGGGTTGCTACATCATGGGATGTAGCTGCTCACCCCGAGCTCTCATTACTCTGGTATTGCGTTGTCTTTGAACTGTGCGCCTTTTAGCGTCATCTGGTCAAACACCATATGAGATTAGGCTCCAAAGAAAGCTGTCTCTGGTGTGGACCAATCAGTTTCAAAGACAATGCCTAAATTATCAGAGTATTGTTTTTTGTTTGCATTTGACTGCAGGTATTGTGGTTAATGTAAGCATGATTTCTTGCAAAAGGTGTCAGTTTTGTTGCCAGAAAAAAGGGGAAAACCCCTATTAGTATATTTTGGTACTGGCAAAGGAGATCCCATGATGATTCTTCTTGGTTCTTTCGGTAAAGTCCTGTTTTCGACTTGAGGACGGCTGCTTGCGTTGTGGCCGAAACGTCGTGAGAATTATTTTATTATGTTTTATTTTTTTTATTTTATTATTTCCCTTTTACGTGACTTTACCGAAAGAACCAAGAAGATGAAACCCTGCAGTCACGAAAGCATTTTGACTGCTTGTGTTGTGGTTATTGCAAACATGATCCCTTGTATAAAGGTGTCAGTTTTGTACCGGTTGAAAGGGTAAAAACACATTACTATATTTTGCCACTGGTAAAGGAGATGTCTCATAGCATCCAGGCACAGTCGAGACTCAGCTCGGAGCGAGCGCTCAGAGATCCGACGAGAATCGGGTGCATTCCCTGTGGTTTGGTCATCGGCTGCGAGGAAGTTGTGTCCTGTCGTACCGACACGCTGCCAAGCTGACTGCACCAGACAAACTGAGGGCTTTGTACCCACGGGGCGCCTGACATTGATCAGGGCGCCTGCCTGGACAAGCCTCACTGACATGGCCTGACAGCCAACATTAACCGATGTTATTCCCTCGCAAGCAAGCATCGGGCAAGGCTTGTTACGGGACTTTCGACCAACTCGCGTCGCCGTGATACAGGGCGATGCTGTTCGACGTGTATTGATTCGTTGAATGAATGGAAAAGCTGATACAAACTGGCATTGCTAGTTTTTTACTGAAGAATTCACCTTAACCTGCGTCTAAAAGTGACATCTTGCTTCGTGTGAACATTGAGGGATTGATGCTCATCTCCTGTTAACAGCCCTGAGCCAGTGGTAGAAATTCCTAAGTCCGATGGCGGGGGGTGAGTTTGTCCATAGAACAACCACTGTTGACTTCCCCAGAATGTGGTACTGGTTTATCGACCCAGGAAGGATGATGGGCGCCACTGTGGTGCGATGTTAATTACCTCACGGAGTATACAGGAGGTCGTGGGTTCGAGGTTATTGGGTTCGATCCCGACCCTGACACCTGTCGTATATTTGAAGTTTGCGTGTCTCCCTCCCCGTGACCGCGTGGATTTTTCTCCAAGGCCCAGCGGTTTTTTAGAACGAACGTCGCGCGATTAGAATATTTTGTGCTGCCTGAAATTTCCACGCCATGATAAGCGAATTTGTTGAGCTATCATTTCGTGTGGCCAGGTCGCTTCTGAAAAAGAGCGAGACACCTCAGTGTGCCTTACTATGATGAAATAAAAAACACATTCCTGCGGAGGGAGCTGGTAGGAACGTTGGGTTGCTCGGTCAATGGCCAGGGTCAACGGCGGCATGGTGTATTCCGCAAATATGGCCGACTGTGAGGGCCGGCACAAGCCGGCGTGAGTAGGTTAAACGTTGAGTTTTATAAGGACACCACGGGGTGACCAGCCCCTCCCCACCCAGCGCCACCCCTCCCACCCCCCACCCAGCCCCACCCTCCCCACCCAGCCCCACCCTCCCCACCCAGCCCCTCCCCACCCAGCCCCTCCCCACCCTCCCCTCCCCATCCAGCCCCTCCCTGCACGACGGACGGACACAATAATCCCCTGTGGGCTGGTGTAACCAGGAGGTTCCTACCAGTAAAAGATTTAATCTTGACTTAAAGCTTTCATGACTGCAGGAATTCATATTTATGGGTCTTTCGGTAAAGTCACGTAGATAGGTTCAAATAACCTATCTATAGGTTCAAAGAATAAAGAAGGTTTTCGTTTTTAATGGGTTGAGTCGACCCCAAACAGGCGTTCAACTCACGACCTTTCTGATCGCGAGCCTCTTGCTCTGCCGCTGAGCCGATTGCAACGTAAAACTCACGCGATAATAGTTTTTTTCCACGTTTCTCTAAACGTCTTCACGGTCGTATCGTTACCCGTTTTTATTCTCTTATCAAAGTTGTATTTCCTGACAACACGTTTATGAAGTAACAACCTCAGTAATTGCAGTACTGTATAAGTTACGAGTAAACGAATATCAAATGTTTACTCAGTGTTTGCCAAATGGCGTTTTGGCATATTTGACAAGACAGTGCGGTGATTACATGATGTAATATTTTTTAGGAGCAAGACCCTCATTGACTTAATGAGAATTCCGTGTGATTGACAGTGTGGGCATTGATGCGTTAATTTACTTTGTCGGTTAGGCCACAGTGGGATGCGGCCAAAGTTACGTCACAGCAGAGGTCGCAAACGGGTTTTGATTCCTTACCCGTACCCGGCCGCACCAGGGTCGCAAACGGGTACCCGTACCCGTACCCGGCCATACCCTACCGGGTACGGGTAGGGTACGGGTAACGGGTACCTGATTGCGACCTCTGGGAAGAAGCCATGTTGCAGGCGCGGGTGGGTTGATTTTAGGAACTTGAATTGTAAGAAGAGACAAGACGTTGGGAAATGAGTGACAAACAGTTACTCACCAGTGACTCACGGTCTACCCGTACCCGGCCGCACCAGGGTCGCAAACGGGCGGGTACGGGTAGCCGGGTATCGGGTAGGGTACGGGTATCGGGTACCCGGTTGCGACCTCTGCGTCACAGCACCCGGGCGAAGCCAAACAAAGTTTAATTGTTACTTGTGTAGTGAGTTCAAGGAGACGTAGACGACATAGTCGGAGGCACACTTATTTATTTACGCACCGGGAGAATAACACAGCTCTTGAAGGGGTAGCGGCTCCTTCACCCGCCTAACAGGGAGACACCCTTAGCGCTAGCCCGGCTAGCCTGCTCCCGGGTCCTCCACTAGAGAGTTAGGGGAGGCTAGCTGATCCGGCCCTGGTCAAGCTAGGATCTCGGCACCCTTAGCCAACCAGACAGGCTCTTACAAGAGCATCGGCTCTGGGCTCTCAGGGCCCCGCCGCTGGCTTGCCCTGGTCGGTCCTTAGAAGGACAGCGAGCCAGGGGAGTCCCAGGGTCTATCCTGCCGGTCTTCGCTGGTTAAGCTGTAATACTCGACCCCGAGCCCACCGGGCTCCCCGCCTTATATAGCAATTCCCCCCCGAGGGGTGGGGCTGTGGGGGATCACAGCGCCACCACAGCCCCCCAGGGCTAACCGTTGCGGACGTGGATGTAGGCACCCTTACGTGTGCGGGCGCAAACACCCCTTGTGTGTTTGTTTGCCCTCCTGTAACACCCCTACACTTGTACAGAATCAGAATCAGACTATTTGTGTTTACCCCCACCCCCCCCAGTAAAGCCCGCTAAGCTGAGAAGCAAATTTCTCAGTGGCGTTTCTCGGCAGGCAGGCAACGTCAAAGTATTCCACAAATTCAGATTTGAATTTTTTAAACAGACAAACTCAATGAGAGCGATTCTATTATTTTGGTCTTTCGGTAAAGTCACGTAGATAAGCTACAAAAAACTTTACAAAAAGCTACGACGTTTCGATCGCAACACAAGCGGTCGTCATCAGGTGGAGAAAAAAAGAGGGGTTAGCCTCTCAAGGCAAACTGTTTATAAACATCTTATTGGTTCTTTTGGTAAAGTCATGTAGAAGGGAAATAATAAAATAATAAAAATAAAACATAATAAAAATAATTCTCACGACGTTTCGGCCACAACGCAAGCAGCCGTCCTCAGGTGAAGAACAGGTCTGTCGGGAAGACAGCGTCTACGTGACTTTACCGAAAGAACCAAGAAGATGAATCCCTGTTTATAAACAGAAAGACCCAAAGAATATGAAGTCCCGCAGTCACGAAAGCTTTAAGTCGAGAGCATTTTTGTTGTAAAATTACATGATTTAGCGTGACACCCAAATATGGAACGCCTTGCAACTTGAAATCAGCCAGAGTCGGTAGATAGATTCAAGTCTGCTTTGAAACCCATCTCTTTAAAGTGGCCTTCCCTCTTTAGTTTTGGGGTCCTATGATGGAATGCGCATTATACATTTGAATGATTATTATAAGAGAGTCTGTTTACATGAGGACAGAGATGGCAGAATGGAGATGGCAAGAGATGAAGCTAGGGTGGTTCCAAACACTTTGGGGCAGCTTCGTGAACTACTTTTGATCCAAATTGTGCGTGAAATATGGGAATGATTAATAGACGAGTGTTTTAACGCACCGATTACACTGGTCAACACACTTTTTCATGGCATAAGGTATTCCAACGGTTTTACGGTAATTTTTGGGGTGGTGATTCCAAATATGGCATCAGTTTTTGTCTATCACATCAGGTTTTTGAGATATCAAATATTGCACTTTCAATAAAAACTGCAGAAGAAAAAGATTAGATAAATGTGGATATCTACATAAATTTACATTATAAACACACTATCCTAAAAATACAGCACCATATTTTAACACTAAAGCAGTCACTGACTCTTAACAACTTGCAATCATAAGTGACAGAGTTAATTTCGGGTAAAATCAATGAAAATGGAGTATGCCGATAGCATAAAAATGAGATGTGATAGAGCAAATCTGAGATCAGATTTGGAATCAGCACCCTGAAATTAGTCTAAAACAGCTGCAAAAGTCCAGGCCAGAAAAAATTGTTTGGTTTTTTGACCAGTGTTATTCTTGTTTCAGCTCAACAACTGGTTGAAGAATAATTCTTGCCACCAAATGTAGCAGTGAGCTGCGGCGTTTCGCTGCAAACTGCGCCAAACATCTTCAGAACATACAAATCAGGACAGGAAGTCGGGACGACACTGGCATGACACTGACTTCCCAGCTTCTGTCTTGAAGGTGGCACTGCTAAAATTAATACCTCTTTCTGACAAATCTTGAGTGCTGTAAAGAAAGGTTCTGGCCGTAGGAATGTGGAATTTCCACCGCCTGTTCGGGTCCACCCAAACACACCGAGAACGCATTGACTCCTACTTTCGCAACGGCCCACGACTGAGCCACATCAGTCGCGGGTCGAAACCGCGCAACGGTTCCGGTTTGCGAATTCAGTTGCACGCAACCCGCTTGCGCAACCGATTGCTCAGGCGTGTCGTAACACCGAGATTAGCACGGTTGGCTACGTACGGTGCGAAACGGCCCAGGCCATCGGAATGTGGAATTTCCACCGCTTGTTCGGGACCACCCAACGCATCGAGAACGCATTGACTCCTGCCTTTGCAATGGCCCACGACTGAGCCATGAGTGACGGACGGATCGATGTTTCAAAGTTGCGATCCGCTTGCGCAACCGGTAACGCCGACCCCTCCGCTCCTCTCCTCCCTCTTTGTCTCTCTCTCTCTCTCTCTCGCCGTGCAGGACTTCGTGTCGGAGATGCTCGCCGTCGACAGCTGCCCTCGCGACCGCCTCCCGTGGCCTCACCAGGAGGCCCGAGTCGATTACCTGCCTCGTGGGGGCTACCACGGCGTGCACGCGATGCCCCCATCATGCCCTGCCCACCGGCCCCGCTGCCCCTCCGCGCCCGCGCCCTGCCACCTCGCACCCCCCTCCTACGCGCTGCCCGCTGGGATGTCGTCCGTCGCTCAGTCGAGAGCCGGGGTCATACGCATGGTGGGGCGAAGAGTCAAGGACGAAATGGTGAGTGGGTGGGTGTGCGCGTGCACGTGTGTGTGTGTGTCTTGTCAGTAACACACACGTTGGTGTCGTGGGGGCATATTGGGAGAGGGAAGGGGGGGATACTCCCCAAAACCCAATGTGCCCCCAATGTAACCACCACTGAATATGTATATATACACTATATTAAGAATGTACTGAACTTCTTTAGATCTGCTTTTTGTGTTTCGTTGTTGTCCTTCGTCCGCAACCTCTGACTGGCACGTTTGGCGACATACGGTGTGAAAGAAGTTCAACACACACACACTTTATGTTTAGTTTGTTGTCCATCCCCCCCCCCGCATCTCCGATTGGCACGGTTCCATACGTACGGCGCAAAAGAAGTTCCACATACATACGTACACCCTTGACGTGTTAAACAAAGACGATCGGTGTCCTATCCACTCGGCTACAGCTCCTCCACACCAGAGCAGCTGCGTTTTTCCTCCTTAATGTCTGACGTGTGGTCTGAACGAGGACTGAACGATAAATCGATTTCAAATCGAAATCGCAATTTGAAACAATGCGATTAACAAATCGCAAAGGCTGCGATTTTGAGCGATTTTTTTACTTAACAATTGTTCTATGTTTGATTGCTCTATTTCAGTAAAAAATAATAATAAATCCATGTTGGACCCATATCTAACAGAGAGGGCCCTTGCCGATAAACACCTGGCAGTTCACCGGTATCAGTTTAAGGGAGGCTGGCTCTGCTGATGAGTGTCGAAACTGGTCCAGAGTTCGATTGTGTATGAAGCCAACGCTGCTGAAAAGTTCACTCCTCGAAAACCGCGTCGTAGCCAATGCGGCGTGTAAAAAGATAGATTTTTTTTTTATCTAAAAAATAATGCTGAATCCCTTGAAGCGGCATTAACATTTCATGGGATCTCCTTTGCCAGTACCAAAATATACTAATAGGGTTTTTCCCATTTTTTCTGGCAACAAAACTGACACCTTTTGCAAGGAATCATGCTTACATTAACCACAATACCTGCAGTCAAATGCAAAAAAAAACAATACTCTGATAATTTATGCATTGTCTTTGAAACTGATTGGTCCACACCAGAGACAGCTTTCTTTGGAGCCTAATCTCATATGGTGTTCGACCAGATGACGCTAAAAGGCGCACAGTTCAAAGACAACGCAATACCAGAGTAATGAGAGCTCGGGGTGAGCAGCTACATCATGGGATCTCCTTTGCCAGTACCAAAATATACTAATAGGGTTAGCATGATTCATTGCAAAAGGTGTCAGTTTTGTTGCCAGAAAAAAGGGGAAAGCCCCTATTAGTACGGCATTAACATTCTTATTAGGCGTGTAACTCTTCGTCGATTAAAATTGGTTATCCTAACGGGTCAGTTATCTGGTTGAACAAGACGCACATTATTAATTCGTGTGTTTTCTTGAGCACTGTCCGTGACAGGGGCCAGATTTCCACAGGGCAACTGCTCTATTACATTTTCGCACACGAGGTACTCAATTTATTAACCACAGATTCCTGATGGGCTGAGTCATCGCCTTGCGAGGATTTGAACTCGCAACGCTCATACTGTGGGCATCCGCGTTCTGACCACAATGCCACTCGCCAGGATTTTTATGAAAGTACTGGATTCTCGTCTTAGTACTGTCATAGGAATCCTTAATAACCGCAGGTGTTTTTAGTTACTGAAGCATCTTTCCGAGAAGAACCACGCAGCAGGCGGTTAAACAAGAGGCAATAACTTGTAGCAGCAGCAATAATAATAAGAAATCTAAATGAATGGGTGTGGACTAAAAAGCCTCGCCCAATTTAAGGAATTTCTGGAAGAGTAGCAAGCCACGCTGGGGGCGAAGGGGTGGGGGTTGATGAAGTAGGCGAAGGCTTCCCTGGGGGGGGGGGCGGTTTTATTGAGGGGGGTTAGATTTGGCAACCGTTGATGGTCTGGAGGACCCAGAGAAAAATCCACAGGGGTCAGGGTAGGGATCCAAGCCACGACCTCCTCCATGAAAGCACGTGTGCGTTTTGAACTTCTTTCGCACCGTAGGTGGCCAACCGTGCTAACACCAGAAGAGGTAAGTTAACATCTCGCCAACTCGCCGCCCCAGAAGAGCTTCACTGCTCATCGGATTTCTCCGGCCTTAAATAAAGATTCAGATTCTGTCTTGATTTGAAGCTTTCGTGACGGTCAGGAATCCATTCTCGTTGGTTCTTTCGGTAAAGTCACGTAGGTAGAAAAATAATAGATCACGACGTTTCGATCGCAACACAAGCAATCGTCATCAGGTGGGACAACCACACTAAGAAAAACTGCTCATCAGATTCCTCCGGCCTTAAATAAAGATTCAGATTCTGTCTTGATTTGAAGATTTCGTGACGGTCAGGAATCCATTCTCGTTGTTTCTTTCGGTAAAGTCGCGTAGGTAGAAAAATAATAGATCACGACGTTTCGATCGCAACACAAGCAATCGTCTTCAGCAGTTTTTTTCTTGCTGTGGTTGTCCCACCTGATGACGATCGCTTGCGTTGCGATCGAAACGTCGTGATCTATTTATTTTTAAATCCTTTATATTAAGTTCACTTGCGCGCTTGCTTGCGCGCTTACGACCGTGCAAATCTTTCGGTCGTTTTTTAACCCACTTCCCGTGATCCAATCGAGCTGACATTTTCCACACAGACTCGTTGTGCGTGACAATTAATGTTCGTGAATTTCTTTTCCAAAATTTTACACTTTTTAGGACAAAAATATTATATTTAATTACCAATTGCTTAATGCTGCCATGCAATCATCTGACCCATAGGTGGCAGCCATCTCAAGCCAGAGGACGAGAGGACTCTAGCCGCCACGCATATAAAGGATTTATAGTGAAAAACTTTGTTTTTACGGGTTAATTTTTATTATTCTACCTACGTGACTTCACCGACAGAACCAACGAGTATTCAGAGTCTGATTCAATTTCCGCCACGCCCTCTTTGTTAGCCTGCCCAGTCCAGCTGCCCTCCCCTCCTCCTCCTCCACCGACCCAGCCTCTGGATCCTGGTGCGGTTGAACCGCTTTGCACGCTTTTTAATGGCTCCCCCCAACTGCCCCATGAGCGAGCCCTCTCTCGGCGAGCCGTCTCTGTGACTCACCTCCGTGTTGATTTACCACTTCCTCTCAAGCCTCAGCCTATTCCCATCTAGCCCGGCGACCGGCTAAGCACATGCGCGTGTGTGTGTGTGCAGGTTTTGGTTACTGAGCACCTTTGAAGCGTAACTAAACCTCCCCCCTCTCCACCGTCCACTCTCCTCCCCTGAAGATCAACTTACAAGATAGCATGACCACTTCCCTCTCGGTCCACGTTCCTTGATTTCTATTTTGTATTGACGTGAAAATAAAAGTCTCACCGCTCTCTTTTGTAATCGTAATCATTTACTTATTTATCCAGGAAAGCCACAGTGGACTCTTCAGTTTATTTGTTTCAGTAGGGTCTTGCCTGCATTGGGGTTTTTATTTGAAGACGTTTTCGGCCAATTAGTGAATGTTTTATTATATTATTGAAATTATTATTCATAATTTAAAGTATTATTTATTATTTACATTTTTACTTTAAAAAAAATTTCTACGGGACTTTACCGAAAGAACCAAGAACATGAATTCCTGCGGTCACGAACGTTTTAAGTCTAAATGTTTTATTATACGTGTGGGAGAAAAAACCCAGAGCACTGCCGAGAAAAACCGGAGGGGGGCAACGCTCTATCCCCCCACTCACCCCCGACGCAGATGTAAAGAGATGGCGATCGGTACACCGTGCCATGCCGCCTTCTCCTGGCGAAACGTGGGGGTATGGCGACCTCCCAGAAAGTCCACGGGCAAAGGGGGAGTTTCACAACGTTCGCGCGGTGATCCACCAACCCTCGCTCCCTCCACAGTGCTGGATTACGGGCAGCCACTTGCGTAGCCACCGCGGGCGTTCGTCCCGGCAAGCGACGGTGGCTATGCTGGACGTCTGTGACACGGCCCATGAATGGTATCGACATCTGTTCTGGGCCACCACGAGGTTCAACTCGGGATGAAATCATTACCCCGACGTGTCTGTCCGTCAGCATAGCGCTCGGAAGACAAAGGGGAAGCCGAGCATTGTGTGCCGATTGCGCCGTCTAATATAGCTGTCGTGCCAGCCGTAATATTTGCTCGTTTGCGGCACTTTTCGCAGCTAATTGCAAAGGGTAACCGGGACAAAAAGAAAATAATCATCACAATGGCTACGTTTAGCGGTGGTGGACGAGTGCAAATTTAAAAAAATAACTTGCGACATTTACAATTAACACTGCCGGATAATAGAAGGCAGTGTTAATGACAAATGAGGGCCGATGCACAATATTAATATCATTATAGTATATGTTTCTGTTATAAAGCAGTACTAATGACGAATGTGACAAATGCGGCGAGTTTTTTATTTTGGTTTTTACGTGTAAATGAGATATATTTATGGCAACAGGGTGGCTTCGATGTCAGTGTTGAGCAAGTGCCACTGAAATTCTGTTCGAATATTGGCGGCTCCCAATAGCTTAACCAAGTTAAACACAAGCGTAGCAGATTGAGGGCCTTAGCCTAGTCACCGATGACTGTTATTACAAATTGAGTTTGGGGTTTTCCACTTAATGGTGACGAAAATTCCAGTTCTGTTCATTCTATAAAAAAAATATACAAATATTGGTTTGACCCCTCCACACGTTGAACATTTAGAATCAACATAGTCTCTGTAGCTAGCTGGGGCTGCTGGCAAAGTTGGCCCCTGAGTGTTGTGGAGAGAGGGACTCTCACTTGTGTAGACCTCAGAAGCGGTTCAATCAGCCCACTTATAGATATCCCACCGATCCATATCCCACTGATAAATAGCCCACTGATATATAGTACCGCAGTGGCAAGGTGTTAAGTCTCTCGCCTGGTGTGCAGGAGGTTGTGGGCATCGATCCCGACCCTGGCGATACCTGCTGTATATTTGGAGTTTGCGTGTCTCTCTTCCCGTGGTCGCGTGGATTTTTCTCCCGTAGAAGGAAACTAATAAAATAAAACAATAAAATTCTCACGACGTTTCGATTGCAACACAAGCAATCATCATCAGGTGTGAAAACTACAGCAATAACTTTTTTCAAATATTATTGCTGTGGTTTTCACACCTGATGGTGATAGCTTGTGTTGCAATCGAAACGTCGTGAGAATTTTATTGTCTTATTGTCATTATTTTATTATTTATCTTCTACGCGACTTTACCGAAAGAACCACGAATATGAATCCCTGCAGTCATGAAAGCTTTGAATCGAAATAAAACAGACTTCCTGTTTAACACGTGGGCTTGCGCGATCAACATCATCCATAATACAGGTTCTTTGGGTTTGGTCGCGTAAATATACGCGATTCTAACCCAAAAAAACAGAGTTCCCGTGTGTACATGACACGCTCGCAACACGCAGTTTGCAATGAGCCAGGAAATTACACCACGAGCTGCTAAGATGGCGTTTAAGAACATGTGACAGCATTTGCAGGAATTTGACATGGCGCGTTTGGATCGAGCCATAACCAACATTTCAAACTTCTAATATAGAATGTATAAAAATTACTCTTAAGTAAATACCCAATTTTCATGTTAACGTCTCAATGTGCCATCACCTGAGTGAGTAAATTACTGTAATTATCACTGTTTCCTTATGCTCTGGATTACATGTTTCCCTAGATTGTTAAACTAAAGTTGACGGTGTGTGTTTATCACCTAAAGAATACGCGGGTTGGAGTCTTGTTAGTTCACCACGTAGGCTGTCGCGACTAGTATCATTCATAATAAAGGCTTCATTATGGAGTCTGGTTGTTCTTCAGTGCCAACCTCCAGAAAATGCTTCTCCATAGCAATACATTTCCACTTTCCGACTTAGCAGACAGAACACAACCAGCGGTGCATAGATAATCTTCCACGATAAATCATCTCTCCCAATTTTAAAACCGTGTGCATGATTCAATATCTCCTGCAAAATGTCTCGCCAAAGCCGCACCGTATTCTCCAGAGTACCAAAAAAAAGAACACGGTTGGTTATTTAATTTTTCCGCCAAATGACTCCAAACTTTGGGATGCATCCTCCTTGCCGGCGCGTCCTATAAAACTGTGGAAATCCGCCAAGCGTAATGCACGAAGTGTACAGTGCAGTAAATGCGTTGGATATTTTGTCTGGGCAAGTGCCATCTTACCGCATGTAACACAATAGAGGTGTCTGTGACTCAGAGGGCAGTGCCTTTATGCCGACCTCAGCGATCCACACCTACGCTGCTGACACGACAGTAACACTGGCGATTTGCACGGGAAACCTGAAGTCGCTTTCCCCCCTCCTCCTTCGACGTCGCTTTCGAGTACGCAGGCTGTACAACTGCAACCAGGGCCGGATTTAACGAAGGGGCTCTCGGGACCTCGGATTTTGAGGGGTTCCCAAAAATATATGGAGTTGCGCATTACAATAGTTCGGGCCGCAATACTGCGGGTGCTGTGATACATCCCATAGGTAATTGGACGTATCGCATAATTTATATGTGTACACCTTTAGGATGACTTCTATTGACAATGTGGTACCCATTTAATCGACCACGGAGGGATGATGGGCTGAGGCAACTGCCAACCGGGATTTGAACACACTACCTTTGCGATTCGCGAGCCGCACGGGGACAGCTGCCACTCGATGGGGGTTGGGGTGGGCAGGGTAGTGCCCTTTCAAACATTTCTTCAGATGAGATGCGATTGAATGCGCTTGGAGAGACGCCCCGGTGTGGCGCGGGGCGTCTCTATCGAAAACAAATCGTCACCATCGTTGAGCGAAGGGGTGCGAGTGAGCGTCGATCGATTCATTCATTCGCTCACCCCCCCCCCCCCCCCCCCCCCCCCCCCCTCTGTGTGTGTGTGTCGGTGTTCGTGGCAGCTGAGCCCGGAGGAGATGGACAGACGGCGGCAGAGGAGGGAGCGCAACAAGGTGGCGGCCGCGCGATGCCGGAACCGACGGCGCGAACTCACCGACAGGCTACAGGCGGTAAGCCCACGGGTAGCCTGCACGCGCCGTTAGGGGCCGTCCATAAATGACGTCACGCACCTGGGTGGGGTGGTTAGACATTTGTGACGATGTGTGACGATGGGGGGGGGGCGGTTTGAGAAATGTGACGTCACATCAAAATGCGCAACTTTAAATAAATCTAGACAACACGTTCTACTTAATTAAACAGACTTTTAATGAATGTTTTCTCCTACAACATCAGAGTGCAGTGCCACATTAAATACGCACTACAATGACAATAGTTTAAAGCGATTTGAAGCATGTTTTATTTCTTTTTTGGGGGGGGAGGCAGAGCTTAGTAACGTCATATTTGAGGGGGGGGGGGGTCTGAATTTTCGTGACGCCATGTGCCGCCGGGGGGGGGGGGCAAAAATCATCCAAAATCGCGTGACGTCATTTAGGGACGGCCCCTTAGTGCAAGCGCTGTTCGCGAACGCCTACATAGTGCCCGGCACGGCTCGTGACCTCCCGCCTTCGGCTCCCCCAGCGCTGACGTTTACGCGCCGATTCCACGCAGGGGTTCAGATATTCTCCGCTGAGGTTGGCCGTGTGAGCGGGAATCGAACTCGGGATTTTGCCAATAACCAAGCGGCCACTCTCAATCGCCCGTGCGCGCGCACACGCACGAACAGCAATGGCTTTGATTTCGCATGGAGAGGCGGTGGGGTCGGGGTGAGCGGTCAAGGCAGGTCACGGGAAAGATCCAGCTTAAATATACGCTCCAAGCTTCATTCTTCACCTGAGGATGGCTGCTTGCGTTGTGGCCGAAACGTCGTGAGAATTATTTAATTATGTTTTATTTTTATTATTTTATTATTTTCCTTCTACGTGACTTTACCGAAAGAACAAAGAAGATGAATCCCTGCAGTCACGAAAGCTTTAAATCGAAAGATCTAATTGCTGAAAAAAACCGAGGATGACACGCCAATGACGCCACGCGCATGCACGGACGCACACACGAACGTGATTGTGGCATTTCCACCACCGGCTTAGCAGGGAGGGCAGCCGACGTGCGATGAGACTCGGGCCGACATTCCGGCAACTCCGGGAGACACCGGGCGTATCGTTCTGAAAACCCAAAAAGTCTTTACATTTGCAGGAGACGGACAAACTGGAGGACGAGAGGTCGGAGCTGCAGATAAAGATCGCGGAGCTGAAGAAGGAGAAGGAGCGACTGCAGTTCGTGCTCGACGCTCACGAGCACACGTGCAAGGTGTCGCCCGAGCGACCGCCGTCCCAGGCGAAACCCCACGACGCCGGACGGGGGCCCGGCCACATCAACCTCAGGAGCGGCCGCGGCGACGGCAGCGACGATGACAGCGACGATGGCGGCGGCGGCAGGGAACGCGTTGCCGGAATCTCCGTCGCTGACATCCACCACCACCACCACCACCACCATCTCGGCATCGGAGGCGACAGCTTCGACGGCAAAAGTAAAGCGGCAGGCGAAGTGGCGCAGTGTTCGCGCGCTCCGCCGAGAGCGCTCGTTCGGCCCGCGCCGGGCTTGCGGACTCAACCGGGCGGGTACGGCACCGGCAGCAGCACCGGCAGCAGCAGCAGCAGCAGCTTACGAGCTCACGCGGGACCGAAGGCCGCACGTGGCCGCCCGCGGCCGGTGCCCATGATCGCCATCTCGGCGGGAGACGCGGCCGAGTCGGAGGAGCCGCTGAACACGCCCCTCGTGAGCACCACGCCGTCGCTCCTGGCGGGCGTCGGCACCGGCCCACCGGCCAGCGTGTTCACCTACCCGGCCGCGGGCGCGGGCGCCCCGGGGGGGTTCCCGGCCACGCGCCCGTACTCCGCGGGGGCCTCGGCGGACGGGGGCTGCGCGTCGGGAGAGGGCGCCACGTGCGCCACCGCCCACCGCCGCAGCAGCAGCGGCGGCGAGCAGTCGTCCTCCGAGTCGCTCAGCTCTCCCACGCTGCTCGCGCTTTAGGAACGACCTCACCACCTCCCGCTTGTGCCCTGCGGTCAGGGCGGTTGGGGTTCGGCGGCGAGGGGATGGGGGAGTTGGAGGGGGGGGGGGCGCGGGCGGAAAAGGGGCAGTTTGCCCCTCGCACGAAAGAAGGGCCACCGACGACGAGTGAGTTTTTTTTGGTCGCCGATGGATTAGGAGGCTCCGAGGGGCGATCTGCCACGGGCCTCCAGCCTCGGGCCTCCGCGAACCTCTGGGCAGCCCTGCTTGGGCTGGCTGGGCCTGTGGCTCAGCTGCGCCGGGTGGCCTCCGCGTTTGGCTGTGATCAACTGCGTGCAAGCGCTTGACCCGCGGCATCTTTTGGTGGATGTTGCGGACGCCCTTCGTGGCGCACTGCACAAATAACAAGGAAAGCTCCCGAGCATGTGCCCTTCTTACTGGCAGCAGTATAAAAATAATAAAGCCGCGGTGGTTTGGCCACGACGCAAACGACATCACGGACCGGCAAACGCCAACAGTGGGGGGCACGTTTCCTGAAGCCACCCGCCTCTGTCCCATCCAGCGTTATTGATGGGTGCACCATGGTTAGTCCATCTGCAAGTTGCGTGCGGCGGTGGTGGGGTAAAGTGTGGCAACTCTCACATCTGCGAAGACGTCTGGCCGGCGTGGACGAGTAGGCCAAGTACCCTGTTACGAGCGGCCCTCTCAGCAGCATTATTCCGGGGGTGGCGTGAGCCAGAAAGTGCAGGGCCGCACCTTTATCTTTTATAGCCATAAATAATATAAATACTGCGCGTATCCGTTGCCGACTAAAGTTCATTGCATCGCTGTAAACTGCTGACAGCAGAGTAACATCGCCTGCGAAAATGTTGTCAGTGAACCACCGCGGATGTTAAAGTCATTTTCGGTCATCCTCGTAAAGAGATCAGTGAGGTTGTGATTGGCTAGACGGGAAGCACCATATACCATCTTCTAATTAAGCCTGATTATCGTCAGCCGTGACCTATCCACTGCTGGATGATGGCCTGTCACAACGCGTCGCTATCTCGCATGGCTTGGCGATGCAACATTGCGCCGAGCTGCAGAGAGGATCGTTACCTCTAAACATCCGGGAGTTCACCAGCAATGGTTCAAGCAAGGCTGACTGCTGCTGATGAGACACTGAAGGTCAAAACCAACGCAGAGTTTGCTTTGTTGAATGGAGGCTGCTGAAGTTAAGCACAACGAGAAGGCCGTGTGGCTGATGAGATGTGGAAAAGATACTTTTTTTTTAATTTGGAGACACAGAGATGGGAGGGGGTCGCATTTTTGCCCGTACTTATCTGGCACATGAGCTGATCATCAGTTCTCCATCTCCCGAGGTGAATGTCCTCCATAAGGCAGTTCCGAAACGTCTCTTCAGCACGAGTTGCACGCCCGCTAACAATTTACATTTCATACTCTTTGGTTATTTCGGTAAAGTCACGTGGGTATAAAATAAAATTAATTACGACGTTTCGATCGCAATACAAGCGGTCGTCCTCAGGCAGAAAAAAAAATCCAGCAGTGAATCTGCTCGTTAATTGTCAGCTGTTCCACTGATGGATTATACATTTTTTAAATATTGTTTCTGCCTCAGGACGACCGCTTGTGTTGCGATCGAAACGTCGTGATTTATTTTATTTTCCACCCACGTGACTTTACCGAAAGAACCAAAGAGTATGGATTCCTGCAATCACGAAAGCTTCAAATCAAGATTGAATTTACACTCTTAGGTTTTTTCGGTAAAGTCACGTAGGTAAAAAATAATATAATAAAATAATAATAAATGAAAATAAATCAATTAAATCACAATTAAAGATTGAAATTACATTTCGCGTAAAATGTCCAAACTCCGCCGCTTGAAGAGAACACCTGCTTTCCTCGTCGTGGTCATTCCTCGGTGCAACATCCATCGTTGTACTCCACTTGTGCGCGCCCAACGCCTTCGCCAACCCGCACTGGACCAGCGTGGTGAAATACAGTCGGCAAAGCCCCCCTCAACGCCCCCCCCCCGCTACCCACAACGGCATAGAGATGCCCTCATCCAGCAGTGGATCGACCAAAGGGGCTCTGTACACGTTCCATGATATTCTCAACGCGTCGTTCATTTCCCGTATCTCGCCGTCAGAGTGCAGCCATTTTGTTCCCCGCTCACCTCTCATCCTTGACATTACTTGATGCTGACCACGTGACGGAAAGAGTTCGCCAGTTACTTGAGGGCGATTCTCTGATGCCGCAAACAATGCAAAAAATATTACAATGTTATAATTGTGATGGTAATAATATGTTGTTGCGACGTACTTCAGTGTTTTATTTTACCGCTTAGAGATATGTTCGTTTTGGCTACTGATTGCCGCTAAAAATTGCTGCGCTTGTTAATTGTCCAAGGCGGCGTTTTGTTTTTTAATGTGCGGTCCATGGGTCGGAGCAGAAATGGGTACCAAGCTACGGTCGCAAAGCTTTAGTGGAATGAGATTATTTCTAACCCATAATAAGCGTAAATTGTTTGATAACCAACACTTGTTTCAAATTGCTGTCACGTTATTCAATGCTCGGGGCCACAAATAAATAGGAACCGGTTGGTGGTGGTGGCTACGCCCGTGGACTGTCATCCAGCGCTGTGGAGGCAGCCAGGGTTGGTAGATCACCGCACAAACGACGACATGTCGCGAGGCTCCCTTCCCGGTGGGCATCGAGGAGGTGCCAAACCCTGGCTCTGTACGGGGATAGAGTGTTGCCCCCTCGCATGCGTGGGTTGTCTCCGGGTGCTCCGGTTTCCTCCCGCGTGCATAATAAACACTCACTGATTGGCTGAAAGCATCTTAATATATAGCGAACTGCAGAGCAGTTTTTGGCGCCGGCTCACTGCCTGGCAGCCTTCCGGCACATGTCTGTGGTTCCTACTCTGCGATTGTGAGATGCAGACAAGTGAAATATCTGCTTTGGGCTCAAGGACTATTTTAGCATCGAAGAGAGTTTTGGATTTCTCTGCGTGTCACACATTGTACGCTGCATGGGCAACGTCGGTTACAAAACGCGATGAGTCTGCGGTTTCAAATGCACTTGTGTTGTCGTAATGTTTTCAAATTCGCTTTTGTTGTAGAATGTCATGTCTCTTTTAACTACTTTCTGCTTCTCAATGCCAATCGGGCATCGATCGTTGTGGTTTCATGCGTTCAACGTGATTTCATTTCAGTTTTTGCCGTCGTTATTTGGCGGTTGTGACTTTTTTCCCGTTGTTGTTTATATTTTAAATGTTGCTTTCAGTCGAGCTACATTTACACGATATTTTCAATTTACTCAAACCTGTTGCACTATAACCAGATATGCAAAGCAATAAAAGTGCATATGTCTCGTATAGAGCACGTGGTGTTCAGATACATAATAGTGTCTTATAAAGAAAAATGTATTTTACCAGATAAAGCCCACTGAGCTATACAGCTTCTTTTAAGTAACGACCTGGCCACAAATGATAGCTCAATGAAGTGGCTTATCACGTGGAAATTTTGTAGCAGCCAAATACTCTAAACGCGTGTTCATTCTAACTGTGGAGGGAAAAACTGGAGGACCTGAAGAGAAAAAATCCACGCGACCACGGACAGAGACACATGCAAACTCCAAATATACAAGCAGGCGTCAGGGTCGGGATCGAACCCACGACCTCCGGTATACCAGGTGAGGTAGTTAACATCTCACCACAGCGGGGGGCAGTTTGCATGGGGGTTTGCGCACTGCACTATGAACCTGGCTACTGGCTTATGGTGACTGGGTCAAAGCGACCATCATCCCTGCAATTGGATCAAAATCAGAATCTGTATTTAGACTGCAAGCGGAGAAATCCGATGAGCTATGAAGCTCTTTTTTCACAGATGTCCAGTAGGGGCACGAGGTCAGAAAGAGCCGGGGTGGGTCAGCCCGGTGCCTGGGCCCTTCCAGTCTATGGGCCACAGTGCAGTTACACCGCCTGCACACTCGATAGCTACACCACTGCCCATGGGCATAATGGGGAGAGAATCACCCCACACTATGATTGAGTGGTGGGTTTCTGGCTAACAAAATTTGATTGTGGTTCCACGGCTCACATCGGTGGCAAGTGATATCTGAACATCCCCTTTCACCAACACGTGATGAAGTAGTGCACAACCAAACAGACTGCATAACCGGTATGCAGCGTGGGGAGGCCTTTGTCCCGCAGTAGACTCACAAATAACTGCAACTTATTCAACTGGTTCTCGCAGCCAATATCATTCATAATGGATTTTCGAGTTGGGGGTCCTCAGAATGCAAATCATTCGTGGTGACAATTTGAACAGAGTCCTCCATTGAAAACACCGACCCTGATATGCCAGCAGGATTTGGTCATTCAACATCTTTAAATATTTACTATTCCGCAGACTCGCCCTTCGTGTAAAATGGCGCCTTTGGGAGGAACGAGGAATTTAGTGTCCCTTGAAAGTAATTCTCTCTTAATAACCCTCTCATTCGGTATCTGTCATGTGGCACGTTTACAGATTGTACGGCGCGCTTCTTTGTGAAGCATCCGTTAATACGGGCATACACAAAAAGTATCCTGTGCTCATAAATCATCGGCGCCCCTCAGCTTTACAACCTGGGGCAAGCAGCTCCGACCACCCACGCCTAAAGTCTGCACAGAAGCTTTAGAGCAAATGCTCTTCTCCCGCTCAACGTTTGATTCGTTCGCGCGGACGTTCGAAAGGTGCAGTTTACGGTGCCCGTTTAAACGCTGCGTCGAATAACATTCAAGACGTGGTCTCCTTTACTCGGTGGAAACGGCTCTTCCCTTAGCCCTCTGTGCTGTTGGCTCCCCGCAACTGGTTGTAGGCCAAGGGCCCTTCTCAGTCCTCTGGCGATGGTCGACTGTAAAACGAACAAACACTGCCCCCCCCCCCGTTCCGTACAGCGTATTCGAAAAGGGGTCGCAATTTGGACGCCGTAAGACTCCAAGGTTTTGTTGCAAAGTGTAATTGTATATACAGTCAGTGTAACACCTAGGCTTTCGCGACCAATATCATCCATAATACAATTCGTTACTAGTACAGCAACACCGGCGTGTTGGAGAGCCGAGCCACAATATTTAGAATCTGTGTACGACGTTTCGCCAGCAATTACAACCGGCATCATCAGGCGACAGCCAGATTGGTGGAGAAGTCCACCTGTTTCGTTCCTTGAACAGAGGTGTAGATGTGGCTCGGCTCTCCAACACACCGGTGTTGCTGTACTAGTAACGAACTGGCACGTTCTGTTTACGTGACAAACCTTATTAATTAGCTGTGTCGGGTGGTGGCGAGTTTAACGACACATTTATATATTTACGCGATCTAATTCTTAAAAAAAAAAACTCGTATTATGGATGTATATATGGTGCAGTGTTTTCTAATGTGCTATATACTGTGTTGTATTAACGTTTTGAATTCATAAAAACAATTTGACTGCGCCAACGAGCTGTGCGGATTTATGAACCTATAAAAAAAAACACCAGGTGTTAAAAGTCTGAATGTTGAGCAGAGTCGGCATTAATTTCCGCTGCAAAATGAATATTAACACGATGACGGCTCGACACAAACACATACTTGAAAACGTATTTTGACTGCAGCCAAAGTATTACACGCATCCTCAGCATGATACATCACTTAGGATTGTGGCCTTGAACGTCCAATGCTAGCAATGAGCTGGCTGAGGAAGTGTAAGTCTGCGTCAGTCCATCCTGATGAAATTCTGGGTTATAATCCCAACAGCCAACTGATATAAAAACTAGGTAAGGGTGGTGTGTTGAATAATATCGGAAAATCGGTTCTCATGCTCACAATCATCAATCGTGTTCTGTCCACTGCTGGATAAAGGCATCCCCACGTCGCCAACTCTTATGGTATCGCGATGCAATAATTCACATCGCTCATACGCATGGGCTAAATTCATTGCTCAATCCTCATGATAATAATCATTTCAGACACGTTCTCTCCCAAAGCTCTCATTCCATTACCGGTCTAATTCCGTTGGCCATCATTGTTATGTGTCCTCCCCAAGCCAACTTAAATGTTTTAAGTCAATATGATGTCTATAATTTTGGTCTCTGATTCATGCATTAATTCCTCTGCCTCTCAGCTCACAGTGCATGCATTATATTGCACGTGTAAGAATCGCCATTTTTTATTATTCCAAACTGTCATGTGTCGTAGGTTTACGCCACTTATCACCACAAAGTAACAAAGAGGATCCATTCTCGAGTCGCGACGCTGAATCGCGACAATTCCTGGAGTCACGCGCAATGGGTGACTCCTTCAACCCCTGCGAAAGGGGGTGTGATGATAGCCCGAGTTTAGTTTATTCACCAATGACCTCACACACACACACAAAAAACACTTTTGTTTGTTGCACTTAACTTTATTGAGGACCTATTTGAAACAAAACTCTACCAATCTCCGCGATAGGCCACGTGGCACTGTCGAAGAGGGTGTCCGATTCACCAATCGGATGGTTATGTATTCAAAATGAGGATGACTCAGCCAATCATCCCTTTTTGAGTCATACATTGAATACTTAATTCATGAGAAATCCTTGGCAGTTGTGTGTTTTGAGAAGCACATCTCCTGCCACAGTAATGTGGAATGTTCACTGGCACAGGGGCCGCTGATGTAAAACAAGGAGCAATGGCCTCGTGCTCATTTTGGACACGCACACACGTTCGACTTGGCTCTAACAGTCGAGATGTTGTGGTGGGACAGGCGCTTGGGGGATACCGGTGGACGTGGGTGAAGGTTTGTGACATCACTTCCAGACCGCTCCATGACGTATGTAGTGGCTCTGCTGTTTACAGGAGGATCTGGGGGAGATGTATCCTGTGCTCTCTGTACATCATTTCTGAGATTCATTGGTGGGGAGAAAACCACATAGCTTATTTTCTTTTTTAAACCTAAAGTTATTTTCTTACTTGTGCCCTTTCTCCCAGAAACTTTGTATGACTGCCTATGTTTTTTTTATATATATGATTGTGTAATTCAGCATTTTATCAATGTACAAATCGCTGTGTGGATGCTTTAAGTTGCTTCATGTTACTGGTATTTGAGTTCATAATCATTTCTATTCATCATCAGACGTTTTTCAAACAAGATGTGGCCGGGTGGCTCAGAGGGCAGAGTTCTGGGCCAGTACCACTGAGGTTCTGGGTTTGGCGCCAGGTCGCTGGCTCTGATTAAATTGGGTTCTCAAGTGCGGCGAGTTTCATGGTTTCTGCCTGGTCACTAATGACTGGGCAACGAGCAAAAAAAATGCATTACTTGGTTCTACACATAACGTGAATAAATTCTAGCTCTGAGAATTTTAAAATATTGTCTGACTGTCACGTGACATATAATCGCATGGCAGAATTTGTAGGAGTTCGTGGGAGGCTGTAGGAGTTTGTGGGAGTTTCTGGAAGTTTGTCGGAGTTTGTGGGATTTTGTGGGAGTTTGTGGGAGAGTGTATTCCTTTGTGTGTACAGGGTAAAGAAAGCCACTTGAAGGATTTTTTTAGAAGTGCTTTAAAACAATCTTCACAGCCATTTTTTGACACACAGGGTGATACACTGCTCTGACACTTTTGATAAACGATCCTTTGTCACGTGATATGATTTTAATAGCACGATTGGAATACGTTATGAAAATGTGTATATTTTACATACATAAAACACAAAGTGTTGTGATGTCTCTTTAGTTAAGACTTAACTTCCAGTATATTTTCATGCCAGTCTGCATATACGTACCCGTAAATATATTTCCGCAAAGGAATTATTTTTTCTTTCCAAAACGTGTAAATTATTTTTTGTTTACAACATGCAAAAGGAAAAAAAGTATATATGAGGTAAGATTGTTTTATTTCAGGTAGAATTTCGCTCACACTTTGTGGCAAATATGCGTGACAAATCCTAACTGCTGTTCTCTAAATCCCTCGGTGTGCACTGTTACTTTAATAAAGAATGCTATTTTTTAATGTCACACAAACTCTCGTCTGCTTGGGACCCATGTAAATATTGTTGCGAATGTATTGCGCAGTCCTAAAGCTTTAAAACGCTTGGTTTTAATATTTGACGCTAAAACAAAGCATAGCTACGTGTTGTTGTCACACACGTGGTGCCGATCGTCCGACTGGTACAGTCTTTGGAGCGAATTTCCGGTGATGGTCGGATTACATGCCAGTTTCGCCGGATAGGCCGGATAATGTTGGAAGCCGGATAATCGTGCGCCCGGAAAATCGATAATCTATATTTTCAATGGCCGTTCGGTTACCGCTGGTTGGATCATTATGTATGTTGAACTTCTTTGGCGCCGTACATAGGCAACTGTTGCTAATCGGAGTTGCGAGGAAGGACAAGAAACCAAACACAAAAAGCAATCCGAAAGAAACGAGTTTTTAATCGAGATGATGATCTTTTAAAAGTGCATAGTTCCAGTGGCGTCCTAACATCGGAAGGAAGAACATTCCAGACAGCCGCAGAAGCTCGTCTGAAAGCGCCGCGCGATGCAGTGTGACCATCTGTGAGGATGAACAGAGTTCGCGTGATGGTTCATCCTCTTTGACGAGATCAACAAGGTATTGTGGTTCATTTGTGGCAAGCACTTTGTGTGCAATTAGTGCGATATTATTACTCCCCTTCCCTGGGGGAGGGTGGACGGCACCTGGGTACTGATGGGGGACGCGACGTGATGGCTTTGATCCATTTGGGCCTCCCCAACACACGACAGTACACAGCTCACATAAACCGTTTTGGTCTACACTGACACACGCATAAAACAAACGCCATTCGCCACGAAGTGGCGGTGACATCACCACGACGCTTGTGCCAGGCCATGTGCACCTTGAGGCCACGTGAAGTGTGGAACGCCCGCTGGCAGGAGGTCACGGGGCAGACCCAGGTGCCACGGGTCGACTGACTGAGATGACCGAGACGACTGGCTGACGCACCACCTGTGCCCCCTACTGTGCCAATTTGCTGTGCTTTATCCACCCGGCGCTCCGCTCGTTGTTGTGAGCGTCGCTCCTCCGCCCTCTGCTGTTGTTGGAGGGCGACTGCCTCCAACTGCCCAGCAGCGTCCTTCACGAGCCTCCTCCTCCACTGAGGCCGATCTTGACACTGCTGGTACCAGTCATCGGCAAGTCCACTCAGCTCCACGTCCTCCTGTACCACATTACTCCATCTCTTCTCTAGTCCGTGTCGTGCCCGTTTATCCCCCTCTATCCGGCCGAATAAAAGTTGTTTAGGCATACTGTGACTGGGCATGCGGGCTACGTGACCCAGCACACGCATACACCACACATACCACACGCACTCATCTGTGACATATGTACGGCACTGTCGAGTACATGTGTACGTGTAACACACTCAGAATATGTATTTATATCGGAGGAATCCGATGAGCTATGAAGCTCTTTTTCATAGATGTCCACTATGTGTTGCGTTATTTTTTTTAAACATAGGTTTTCATTGACATCGTACCTAGCCTAGGCTGTTCAGCTTGCCGGACTAGGATCTACCACCACATCTCACCTGCCAGATCACACGTTCATAGATTGAAATTGGGGCAGGGGGGCGAACCACATGATAACAAATGATTTAACCCATTGGGCCAGCATCACCACAATGTGTTCGTGGGTTACCGTAATCATTGACATTACGTGAGGGCATACGTTGTAACAAGAGGAAGTTGAGACATCACTTATTGGCGGTGTCTGAGCACGCGGTGTTTTGCTTAATTCCCGTGTAATGACGGCGTGGATTGAGGGCTCAATATGAATTCTGATGACGTGGGTTGAGGTTTTAATGAGTGAGGCATTGCCATCTGGGTCAGCGGCTCCTTAGGGTGGAAAGTTTTAGACGACACCACCATCATCATCATGGTCAATTTAGATCTGGAGACAAAAATATCCCGTAGAGGCGTTTTAACACAGTGTTGGGGCACGCGCTTTTAGAGGGCACAAATTCAGGCCGGCACATCACACGATGAGGTAGGAGGTCAGTCCCATGCCCGGCTGCCTCTGTCTGACCAATGTTGTTACACACATGCACAAGGTCATTCTTGACTTAAAGCTTTCGTGACTGCAGGAATTCATATTCTTGGGTATTTCGGTAAAAGTCACATAGATAGGATTGTTTTTTTTTATTTTCTTTGCACCTATCTACGTGATTTTACCGAAAGACCCAAGCATAGGCACACGGTACTTCATTTAAAGGCCCAGCCGACCGAGGGGGGAATCGGGACCAGTTCAGATATTCGTCACCAATGTTGGCTGGGAGCAGGAATCGAACTCGGGATGTAGGATCCGTAGCGCAGTGCTCTAGCCATTACAATATCGCTCCCCTTACATGCACACACGCATGGACAGATGCACACACCCGTAGTGTACATTGGGTGGCTTTGACCCAGACGGCCCATGAATTGGCATCTGTGTTCAGGTGGCAGTAATTGATTTGCACTGACATTTGGTGGCATTGTGTTCAACTTCATTAGTTTCCTGCATAATTTTGATGGACCTAGGCCACGGGTCTCGGCAACCTGCGGCTCCTTAGCCGCATGCGGCTCTGTAAGGACTGCTTCCTGACGTTCGCTAGTGAGGACCACGGTGTCGTATTCTCACGCATTGCGGCGACTGAAACATTGAGGGGTTGTTATTTTTTTGTACACAATTCGTAAGAAAGATGTATTCTTGTTATTTTGGTTTGCCGATCCCTGACCTGGGCCTATGGGAAAATATTCCAGGGTAAATATCTTAGGGTTTGGTAGATTGGTGCTCAGCAACTGGCGTGCCGCTGTGGCAAAGTCTCCGTTGTGTCGCGGTATTTTCCGAATTATAAGAAAGGAAATAACCTCACTGTCCTCAAGCTGGGGCAGTCGAACTCTCCTCCTCCATGCCGTTCAGTGGCCGATCCAGCCCCCCCACCTACCGCCCTCCCCTCTCTTCCATTGGTCGCACAGCGCAGTACAGCCTCCACCTACCGCCCTTCCCTCTCTCCCATTGGTTTCCCACGTGCAGTACCCCCCCCCTCCCCCGCTGACCATCCTCCGCTTCTCCGATTGGTCACGTTAGCGCAGTACAACCCCCACCTATCGCCCTCGCCTTTCTCCTATTGGTTGCCCATGCGCAGAACACCCCCCCCCCGCCGCCTACCGCCCTCCCCTTTTCCCATTGGTCGCGCATGCGCAGTACAGCCCCCACCTATCGCCCTCCCCTCTCTCCCATTGGTTGCCCATGCGCAGTACACCCCCCCCGCCTATCGCCCTCCCCGGCTCCCATTGGTTGCCCACGCGCAGTACAGCCCCCACCCCCCGCCGCCTACCGCCCTCCCCTCTCTCCCATTGGTCGTGCATGCTGTCAGTGCGGCAGACGACCGTCAGCCACCACCACCGGCCCTCTCTCGACTCCCTCGGTCGCGCGTAGGCGCAGTTGGGCAAAGCAGTGGCGCTGCCAAGTTCGAGCCAAGCTGCGTGCCACAGAACCCAGACGGTCAAGAAGCGTCCGCGTGGACGGCGCAAACGCAGACGCGAGGCTGAGCTCGTAAATTTGCCGCTGTAAATGTCCACACGACTAGCCACTTGTATACTCTTCGGTTATTTCGGTAAAGTCACGTAGGTAGAAAAATAAAACAATATAGACCCAAAAAAGCCACTTTTGTCGAGCTTAACAGTTGTGGCCAAGTCGCTTTCTGAAAAAATAAGTTAATAGCTCAGTCGCCTTACCTGGTAAGATACAAAAAAAAGTTTATTTGTATTTGTGATTTGTTTACCTTTCATAAACTTTACACCCCTGTGGTGTTTCATATTGTTTGTTGTAACGTTATGACCCGCCCCTACTGGGCCATCTGTAAAAAAAACTGCTTTTTAGCTCATCGGATTCCAGCATAAAATATCGCGATTCTGAGAAGAGGCCCCAGGACCAATTCAGATAATTGTCGCCCGTGTTGGCCGTGAGCGGGAGTCGAACTCCTCCAGGCAGGGCCGGATCATGGCACGGGGCCCGAGGGGCGGCAGCCCAGGGGCCTCCGCCAGCTGGAGGGCCTCCAGAGATTAAGTGAAAAGTTATTTAATTTGTGAATTTTGACCTCAAACTTTCGGAATTAATATTCTTGGTTCTTTCTGTTAATGTCACGTAGATAGAAAATTTTATAAAATTAAATAAGAATTTTTTAAATAATTTTTGATTTTTTTTATAATTTATCTCATTTGTGAATGCAAAATTTGTGAATGCTGAATCAGCAGCTCCTTCGCAGCGCAAGCGCCCTAACCGCCGCGCCACCGCTCCCCCACAACACCCACGCCCCGCCCCCTAAAATTAGCCACGCCCCCTCGCACCGAGGCCCCGCCCCTACCCAAGCGGCACCGCGCGCTCGCCGCCGTTGCCAGGGCAACGCGTGTTGCGGCAGCGGCTGCTTGTGGCTGTACTGCTGCTTGTGGTTGTACTGCTGCTGGAACTGCTGGTGGTTGTACTGCTGCTGCTGCAAGTGGTTGTAACTGCTGCTGGTTCTGCTGCTGCTTGTGGTTGTACTGCTGCTGCTGCATGTGGTTGTAACTGCTGTTGGTTGTGGTTGTACTGCTGTTTTTTGTGGTTGTACTGCTGCTGGAACTGCTGCTGGCTGTACTGCTGCTGCTGCATGTGGTTGTAACTGCTGCTTGTGGCTGTACTGCTGCTGCTGCATGTGGTTGTAACTGCTGCTGGCTGTACTGCTGGTGGTACTGCTGGTGTATGCCGGGACAGCCTACCCACAAAGCACCTCCGATCGTCACGGCCGCCTCACGTCACGGTGGCTCAAGAAGTTCACCCCCCACGCGTACGGAAGCCGCCACCACCACCCCC
>CM025662.2:3736593-3796595 GCA_014621495.2 Entosphenus tridentatus
CAAAAATCGTCCAAAATCGCGTGACGTCATTTATGGACGGCCCCTAACCCGCTTTGACCATTGTGGTGAGGTATGGGCATGTGAACCCACGACCCACAAGGCGTAGGGAAAGGCCCTCATCCAGCAGTGGATTGACAGAGACCTGTGTCTGTGTGTCCAGTGTGATATATCGGGTGACGTTTCTGGCATCGGACCTTCAGTTGTAAATGTTGCATTGGCATTTACGGCAGTACCGTTAGCATCAGCATTAGAAGCCTTATACTGGTAGGGACCACCTGGTTCCACCAGCCCACAGGGGATTATTGTGTCCGTCCGTCGTGAATCCAAAAATGGGAGGGGTCGGGCTGGGTGGAGAGAGGGGGTTGGGCAGGGGAGGGGCTGGGTGGGGCTGGGTGGGGGGTGGGAGGGGTGAGGCTGGGTGGGAAGGGGCTGCTCACCCCGTGGTGCCCTTATAAAGCTCAACGTTTAACCTACTCACGCCGGCTTGTACCCGCCCTCACAGTCGGCATATTTGCGGAATACACCACGCCGCCGTTGACCCTGGCCATTGACCGAGCAACCCAACGTTCCTACCAGCTCCCTCTGCAGGAATGTGTTTTATTTCATGACCACAGAGTTGCACAACGATGCAGAATGAGCCATTAGTGAGAGTTGAGCTCAGAGATACCCAAAGTTTATTTCAGACAACGCACCAAACTTAAAAGATGTTCAGACATCACTGACAACATCTGCTCCAGCCTAAAATTGTAAAACGATTTCTGAACCTCACGGTCGTCCTTGGATGTTACGCGGCATTTTGTGTAGGTAGCCCTTGTCAAGAATGTAAGCACTTTCATGCAATTCGATTTTTTGCCTGCTCCGCATGCAATGCATCCACTTGAATCCCTTATCTCGCAATCTGGCAGAGCCCATGGAATTTTCCACATTCTGTTTGGCAAGTGAGACGTGGCTGATGGAAATTGTGAAACTTGGGAATTTTGACGATGACGCCAGTCTGCAATGACATAATCGAGACATTTTAATTAACATGACAATGACGACTTCAACATGCATTTTACAACAGAATGTACTTATGACTCTTCCTCGCAGAAAAATACTGAAGCTGTAACGCTGACCACTATACCACCCTGTATTCTCGTATCTATGTTGAAGCAGTACTCATTTTATTGACCCCAGAGGTATGATGAGTCAACCCCCAACCAGCATTTGAACTTGCAACCTTCCTTCCGATCGCTTGCTGCTCGCACTACTGCTTTCAATTAATGCTGCGATTTAAACGATTTCAACGTCACACTTGGCAATTTTACTGGGAGTGCGGTTATTTGCAGTTGAGGTGTGGTCTGGCTTACATTACGTCACGTCGCAACAAGCAGCAATTGTATCTGTTTCCATAGCAGCAGAATTGTTGCATTGCTAAGTTTGGAGTTAAATCACAGTGTGCAATTAATGCAGAGCTACAGCTGACATCGGTTTGAACCATTGCCTTAAATTATGTTTTCTAGACACTCCACCGTTGGCACTGTGGGCTAATACCTTCCATTAATTTTGTTTCCGTACTTTATTATGTACATTATTACGTACTGAAAGATAATGTTGCCGCTATGTATGGTTCATACACAGGACTTGCAATCCAGAGTTCGCTGGTTCAATCTTCTGGCATGGCAGTTGAAGCAATGTGTGGTGGGGTAAAGTGTGGGCACTCCCACCTCTTCCAAGATTCCTGATAATTGTAAAAGATGCCAAAACAACCCACTAGTGGAACTCTCTGGAGCTTCCTGCATTGCAGGCCTTTGTACCAGCAGTGGCATAAGCAGGATATTGCAGGGCTGCACCTCTATCTTTGACCCTTTTCACATTTATGGGAGTCCAGTTTAATTCAATTCCACATGCATACATGGCCTTATGTGTGAACACACGTTGAGAAGCACATCTGTCTTTGCTCCAAGCCCTCATACTTGTCATCACATATGTTCTTTCCACTAATGCCTCTAATGCCTTCCCACCACAGCTACACCACTGCCGGATTACCAGCCCTAATCAGATTGCTATTTGCCAATACTGTACATTATGCTCATGTTAAACTGAAGATACAGTGACTGTGATCAAGCGTCATAAAGAAAATTGTGTTAAAGCTCTAAACCAATTGTAAAACTGTAAAGGCGGTGCCTTTTATTTAAACAAGCCAAAGCAGGATTAGACACATTTACTCTTGCAGGAAATAACTTAGGAAAGTTACAGTCCTGTGTCCTGCTCTGGATGGCCTCTTAATTGCAGTAAATGTGGACTTTTTTTAAATATAAATATAAACTAAACTATTTTTATTTGACCAGGTAAAGCCCACTGAGCTATTTAGCGCCCTTTCAGAAGCGACTTGGCCACATATGATAGCTGAACGAGTGGCTTAACACCAGGGAATTTATAGCAGCGAAGAAGGTGCGACTCTGCAATGAATGTCTTGTTCACATCACTGCTGGCGTGAGGGCCTTCGCTCGAGGAAGCCCTAGAGAGCACCTCTAAGGGGTATTTGTGTCCTCTTCCACGTTGGCTTGTCATACTGGAAGAGGTTGGAGCACCCACCGTTAAACGTCACCGCGCGCGGCCTGCCGATCAACTGGTTGCAGCGAACCCGTTTATGATGCTGGGTGAACAGAGGCAGATGGAGGAATTTACGAAACTTGCACCGTTGTTTAAACTGTCACACAGGGAGATCGAATCGGCGGCCTCCGTATTGTAAGTCCAGTGTTCTCACCATGACATCACAGCACACATCCTGGACCTAATGTATGTTTATTTACGTGTATATTACCTATTTATCCTCTCCTATTCTCTCCTTCCAAAGCAGACGTAGCATTGATATTCTCTGAGAAACCCAGCCAAGTTAATTAAATCATTATTAGCATATTTGTGGAGAATCTTCCAAAATTAATAAGCGAATAACATGCCAGAGTTTACTTGCGTTGGACCATTGCTGCTGAAATTATGCACTCCCAGAAGGCCGTGGTGCTGATGGGATGTGTTAAAATCACTTTAACATGTTTTGACACGAATGGCCAAGTATGTGAAGGAGGCATCTTGTATGTGAAGGAGGCAACTAAACGAAGGAAACAGCGGTGTCCGAAGTCCTTAATGAGCCTGTGCGTATTTGCTCACCTGTCCATACTGGACATCTGTCTGTATAAGAGCTTCATAGCTCACCGGATCCCTCCTCCTGCAGTCTAAATAAAGATTCTCACGTGTGCACACAGCGGGAGAGCGGCTCCGACAGCGGGTTAGAAGATGCCCCGCCACGCCGGCCGGCGTCACTCCCCTCCACGCGGGTCTGCCCCGTCTCTACCACCACGGCCGCCCCTGTGTCTGACCCAGCCCGGCTGCGGGGGTTCGCCGAGCAGGCAGACGAGCGAGTGGGCGAGGGGACGGGCGGAGAGCAGCTGGAGGTGCTGTACCGGGAAGCCGTCAAGAGGGCCCAGGAGCAACGGTCTCCTTCCCCTGAGACCCCCAGGAAGGACGAGGGGAGCTCGCCGGAGCTGTCCGCGAAGGCAACGCCGGCGGGGTGGAGCGAGCGCACGTGGGGCGTCGACAACCGCCGTGATGCCGCGTCCAAGCCACCGTTGCGCAGGTTTGCCGTTTTAGACCGAGAAAAAAAAATATTCGTTCAATATGAACTTTTAAAACTGTTAAAATATTTTTTACATTTTACCAGGTAAGGCTCCATTGAGCTATATAGCTGCTTTTCAAAAGCGACGTGGCCAAGAATGATAGCTCACCAAAGTGGCTTATCATGGGGAAATGTATAGCCGCCAAATGCTCGAAACGCACGTTTCGAGCTGCAGGGTGGGTGTCCCGTTCACCTCTGAATTTCGGAACGCGCAAGCGGTTCAACGTAAATTTTATTTAGAGAGGCATAGTTGCGTTGTTTTTAAAGACATTGTACTCACCACAGAGAACTTTAGCGACACGACCGCACTCTATGATACCTGGAGGCAAACTGTGCTTCAACACCCTCCCGCATGGTCTTGTGGCAGCCTCGGTACCGATGAAGTTATTTTATTTAAGTTTTCGTTACAGTTTCCGAATGAAATCTGAAGAAAAACTTTACGTCATCGGAACGGGAAAGGGTTAATACATCGGGAGTTTTAGGAGCCCTTTCAGGGCGTTAAACGTTAACACTGTCCTTGCTGCCGTTTGTCTCCGCACAGCTCAGCGGGAAGGTTTCACACTGGGACCAGCAGCGGCATGCGCGTCAGCTCCCACTCTAAGCCCTGGCGCTCGCTGCTCGATCTTGGGTCGTGGGACGACTCGGGGGTGGACACCCCGCCGGCCGTGAGGCGAGTGCTCCAGCTGTGGCAAGGCTTCCGTCTGGATGACTACGCGGCGTTTCACGGGCGCCCGGAGCCAAGGCCTAAGCCTCGGAGCGCCTCGTGCGCTCGCTCGCCCAAAGTCACCATCCCCAAGCCCTTCTCGGTGGGTTTGCGTGCGGCTTCACCGGCTGGTGATATGCAAGCCAGCTGCCACACGTGACCCCCAATACGTATTGCAATGCAGTGATGTCACGCGCCGCGTACTACCTGCTCTGACGTACGCTTTGTAAATGTGGTCATTCAAGAAAAATATGGAGCAAAAATGTTAAGGTTGCATAACAATTTCTATCATCATGCTTTTCAGTTTTTTCTTCGATTTTATTTTTGTTAACGATCATGATTCTTTTAACCATGTGTCTCGTAGCAGGAAGTACAAACTGGTAAAAATAAATTAACCTTTCTTGTTGAAGCGCATTGAAAAGTCTGAAAATTTACATGGAAAGATGCATACTTGGAATTATTTTGAGAGACAGGAAGAGGAACGCACAGATTAGAGAACAAAACTGCATTGTTTTACTGTCACCCTCGCCCCCTCTCTTCCTTCATAAAAAAAACCTTTAAAAACACCCCCTCACACCCACTCCACACCCAACTCCTATTCCGTAAGTAATAAAGATAGTAATCCCCCTCCACCAGGGGAAAATAATAGACACGAATTTAAAAAGGAGCGAGCCAGATTGTGTGTTTTGTGCACGTTGTTTTTACAAACGCTTCCCCTTCCGCCAAGTAACTTATTTTGATTCTGCGAATTGCCAAGAAACCACGGCCAGGATTACCAAGAAACCACCAGCAGGAGTTTGTTGAGAATCGTGTGGGAAGCGAGGCCACGGGGGGGGGGCCCCTTTGTTTTTCTTCGTGTGATTGTTGGCCATTTCATCAGCAGCCAGCGTGTGGGATGACTGCTTCCAGCCCGCCCACTCCCCCCCCCGAACTTGCCTAGCCAATTAAAGATCCCTTGCCCGCCTGCTAGAAGGCAGCGGCTTACACGTGAATGGGAAGGAGACAGGATTCATTACTCTTGTGTCTGTTGCCATCTCATCTTTAGCCCTTGTTTATTTTTTTCGTCTCACGAATAATTTGTATCTATTCATGTCTCGGGCGAGCCGAGTCGTAGGTGGCCGGGCCACTCCAAGAGACTTTTTGGCCGAGGGCCGTGCAGAAGATGGGAGCATTTCTGATTGCGATTTGTTCTAATAATAATAATGATGTTGAGCTTTACGTAGCGTCGTTCATGCAAAGTGCATCTCATGACGCTGTAGGATTTGTCTCGCGCGCGCAGTTTTCGCACAAAGGCGTGGCAAACCACAGCCAAGCAGGAAGGCAGCCAGCCAACTATTGCCCAAATTCTGTGGTCCTACATTGGGATGCTTGGCCAACTCATCAATGAATGTGTATACACGCGGGAGGAAATGGTAGGACCCGGAGAAAAGCCATGCAAGCGTTGGGAGGATAACACTTAATCCCCACACAGATTTATTTAAGTTTATTGTTATTTTTATGTTTAAGACGTTAAACTTGCTGTACTGCTATACCCTGGCAAGCCAGGAGACGGCAACCTCGACACCAATGGGTAGGCAGGGGGTTTCACGAAGTCAGAATCAGAATATTTATTTATACTGGAGAAATCCGATGAGCTATGAAGCTCTTTTTCATAGATGTCCAGTGAGTGATCCATCAACCCTTTTACCTGCAGAGTTGCGGACGACCGTCGTGCATAGCCCCCCCCCCCCAGCGCCAGCTTGTCAGCTTGTCAAACCGCGATCCCCGCCGCCCGCCACCTCCGAGCGTGCAGCTGGTGCAGCGCGAGGTGGAGCGGGAGGCGGCGCGGGGGATGCGGCGCCGCCGCCTGGCGGAGGAGCTGGCGCAGCTGGCGCTTCAGCGGAGGCAGCGCGAGGAGGCGGAGTGCGCCGTGAGGGTGCGCGCGACCCCCGTGCCGGCGCGCAGCCTGCTGCCCCTCTACCACGAGCTGCGCGAGCGGGCGCAGCGGCGCAGCCTCGACAACCGCGCCGCGCGCAAAGTAAGGCGCCGCTGTGCTGACGCTCGTTCTGGCCTTCTTCGTCGGCCATGCAGCGCCGTTGTGTGTGTGTGTGTGTGTCCACGCCGGTCCAGGCGTCAGGGTGCTTCTTCAGATGGGTGAGCACCTGCGCCATCCTTTGCTGCAAGGTGAGGAAGAGGAGGAGGGTTACATTGAGTCCCAGGACTCTTTGTCAGGAGGGTTCTGCATTGGGATGTTTGGTCAATACTATTAACGAGCGTTTGTGTGAATGTATGCGGTCTGGCCAGCTGGGTGTTGAGTCAATTTTTGCTGGGAACACCCTCGCTGCTACCGTAGGCACACACCCCCAGGTGCTTTCCATCTTGCACCTGGTGAGTCGGTACTGCCAACAGCTGCCAACGCCGAACCCCGGGCGGCAGTTAACTAACCCGGCAAACTCAATATCTGAGTTGGATCTGTCGAACCCTTGGTGGAGGAAATGCCATCAGAAGGTCTCCTAAGATCATCCACTGATCCAGCATCATCTGCAACGGTCTAGACACAGTTTTACCACTGGATACAGATGAGTTTGGACGAGAGAGTGAGGTCGAGGCTGCGCAACTCTCCCTCACTTAAATCCAAAGCGCAAGTCCATGACACCATCATCAGGTCGAACAAAGATGGATGTTGAACGTTTTTTTTGCGCCGTACGGAGCAACTGTGCTAATGTTGCAGCACCACGCTTGTTTGCCGGTTACACCCGACGCTGAAGACCGGTGCATGTATTCTTGTGGTGCTGGCGGTGACCGACAGGAAGAACTGCGGGCATCGCTGAAGCCGTTTGAGTTTGCGGAGAGGGAGGAGAACAAGAGAGAGGAGGAGAGAGTGCGTCCACGGCACAACTTGGAAAAGGAGGTGCCATCTAAGGTGACGCAGCTAACCGAACACTTCCAGGATGTACCTCACAAGCACTAATAATAATAATAATTAAAAAAACTAAAACACGTTCGGAGTCGGGAGATATATTCAAGTCTGCTTTGAAACCCCATCTCTTTAAAGGGGCCTTCCCTCATTAGTTTGGTCGGTTGCCTCCTGGTTCTGCTTTTTTTTTTCATGCTCTTCATGCATTGAGCATTGGTATCCTAGGATGGAATGCACATTATAAATTAGAATTTTTATTAATAGTCATCAATACTGCCTCAAAAGTAAAAAAAAATATGTAATAGGCAACCTTTTGGGCAATGGCCCTTCGTAGCACATGAATATATAGGCCAAGTTTTTTATTATTCTATTGCTGAAAGAAATTACATTTTTCGATTTAAAGCTTTCGTGACTGCAGGGATTCATCTTCTTGGTTCTTTCGGTAAAGTCACGTAGAATGTGGCCGAAACGTCGTGAGAATTATTTGATGATGTTTTATTTTATTATTTTATTTTTTCCATTCTACGTGACTTTACCGAAAGAACCAAGAAAATGACATTTTATTTTCTGGCTTCCATATCAACCACAGTTTTCTCCAAATCAGAATCAGCATTTATACTGGAGGAATCCGATGAGCTATAAAGCTCTTTTTCACAGATGTCCAGTAGGGGCAGGTCAGAACGTTACCACAACAAACTGTACAAAAACACGATAGGAGTGTAAAGTATAGGAAAGGTAAACAAATCTGTTTAAACAATATATACAAATATAACTAATCTCTTTCTGTCTTAGAAGCGACCCGGCCACAAACGATTGCTCAACGAAGCAGCCCATCATGTGGAAATGTATAGCAGCAAATATAATCTAAACAATAGCGACGCATGTTGAGAAAATGTGGAGGGAAAAACCGGAGGAACCGGAGGAAAAAAATCCACGCGACCACGGGGAGAGAGAGAGTGAGAGACACGCAAACTCCAAATATACAACAATCATCAGGGCTGCCAGCAGAGCACACTTGAGAATGGAGTCACTAGCTTGGGCTTAGGCGAATGTGGTAAATGTGTCAATTGAACTTGTTGTGGACATTTAATACTGCGCCGCGATCCAGTGGCCGGTAGTGTTCAGCTGTACCACCGGTGACACAAATGGAAGGCAAAATAAAACCCATAACAAGGCTTACTTGCTCATTATAAACTGCTTAACACCCATCTCTGCCTAATCGTGTTTGAACAACACGCGAAAGGTGCGGCTGTTTCCTTTTCAAATGGAAAATTACAGCGGCCCACGTGCGTGAATGTGGCGCAATGCGATCTGTCGGTCACGTAACCGACCACTTCCCATTATGCGCTTACACAGGCGGTACGGATTCCACATCCACGGCAACTCCTGATGCCACCGAATGGATTACCAGACTCAACACACGCAATCAGTTGCTCTTCAAATGCCATACGAAAGACAGAGAGACCCCCTCTCCTCCCCCCATCTTCCCCCACTCTCCATCCACACCCTTCCCTCTTCCATCCGTGTCCACCAATATAACATATTTACCCAATATTACATATTTCGCCAATACTGCTGCTATCAATGAAACCTAAAGTGTCGCAAATGTCACTGCTGCTTGTGTGCTTGTGTAACGTGTGCGTGTGCACATGTGGGGAGCGGCAGCGCAAGGGTTAGTGCACTGCGCTACGAAACCGGCGACACGATTTCGATTACCGCTCATGGCCATCATCAGTGACGAATATCTAAACCGGTCCTGGGCCTCCCCTAGGTCGACTCAGCCTCAAAATGAGTAGCCCGGTGCGGCGTGTAAATTATCAGCACTGGCGGACCAAGGCGACCGGAAGTGGTGCTGGCCACCGACCACTTTGCGTGCAATGCCGACTTTCATAGGTGCTTCTCGCTCACAGCTATTGCCCCAAAAGTCTGTTATAGGCTATACGGGGGATCTTTGTGTTCGCTGTGTGTGTAGGCAGCGTCAGTGCAGCGATTAGCGCTCCGACACGGCCACTGAGTTAATTTCCCCCTCGCAGACGACATCGGTGGTGAATAGCTGAACCAGGTCCCGTGCCTCCCCCTGGGTCAACTCACCCTCAGACCACCCACCCCGTCGCGTGCCGTGCCGACCTTCACAGGCGCTCCTCGCTAACGGCGCTTGCGCCAACGGTCTGTTAAACGCCACACCGGGGATCTTTGTGTACGCGTGTAGTCCCGGCGCGCGGGCTCGGCAGAGCGACCGGCCCTGCGAGCCGTGCTGGACCCCAGCGTGAGCGAGCGGCTGGCGGCTGACGAGCTTCTGCGGCGAGTGCGGGCCGGCATGCGTGCCCAGGAGCTCCTGGAGAAAGCAGCCATTCCACCCGGACTCCACGCCCACATCGCAGAGCAGGCCCGGGGTGAGCAGCGATTGAGTGGCTCAGGCTTGGTGTGAGCAGCGGGAGGGTGGGCAGGCTTGGGGTGATTACGGCGAGCAGGCTTGAGTAATTAGAATGAAGGCAACACGTATTTGTTTTACACTAGCTTATCCTCGAGTGGGATCGATTGGCCGAAAGGTTTATATCACTGTCGGAGATTTTTGTTATAAGGCACCCTGGGATACTCTGCACGAAAGAGTGCTACGTACAAGCGTAACACGGATGGTACAGGACGCCGCTTGCATTCTAACGCGCGAAGTTGCACCCTCCGCTGCGTGCGACAGGCAGGTCACGCACGGCGCCCGTGGCAACCCGCTGCTCGGAGCCGTCGTTTCGCCCGCGCGTGCACCACAGCGTGCCCGACTTCCAGCGCCTGCTGCGCGACTTCCAGCGCAGCTCGCTGTCCCGCTCGGCCCCGCCGCCGCCTGCCGCCTGTGCTCCCTTTGCACTGCGCACGACGGAACGCGGGGAGAAGAGGGCCGCCGCAGCCACGGCCTCCGCCGCGAGGGACGCGCGGCCAAGGGCCTTCCGTTCGAGCCCATGCCCCGCGGCGGCCGACTGGATCCCAACTCGCAGCAACGACGCTGCGAGGCGGCGGCACGAATCCATACGGTGAGGTCGTGCCAAGGTTGGAACGTGTCGAGCAATAGGAACTGCTGCTGCGTAGGTTTTAATGGTTGTGATGTACCGCATTCTTCCCATTATTTACCTCGCTGATCTCGTCAAAGAGCATCAACCATCGTCACGCCAACTCCGGCAATCCTCGCAGCAGCAGCAGCAGCAGCTTTTGGCTAAACCATCGAATAAAGACGGTGGTCACCACACCGCGCGCATTCAGATGCGCTTCTGTGGCCATCTGGAATGCTCTTCCTTCCAATATTAGGAAGCCGCTGGAGCTATGGACCTTTAAATGATCTAAATTAAACTACTTTTTGTGTTTTGTTGTCCTTTCCCCATACCTCCAATTAGCACAGTTGGCTACGTGCGGTGCAAAAGAAGTTCAACATACATACATAAATCATAGGTTTTTGCCTCTACATTTAGAAACATGCATTTGGAGTATTTGGCTGCTAGAAATTTCCACGCGATAAGCCACTTCGTTGCGCTATCATTTGTGGCCAGGTCGCTTCTGAAAAAGAGCCAAAGTTTTCAATAGTTTATAAGACGCTCCTGAAATTAAGACTTGCCCCAAACTTGTACGCAAGTGTCAATAAAGTTATACAAATCTGGATATACATATACACACACCGACTGGATTATAAGACACCATAACCTGTGGTTTAAATACAGGGTAAAGTACGTCTTGTATTCTGGCGAACACGCGGCAGCTCTGCAATGCTTTTTGGATGTACAGCACGCGGTAGAAACCGAGAAACGCATCAGAGAGCTAAGGAGCAACCACCTACACTCATGTACGCTCTTTTAGGCTAGCGAGAGGGTGTATTTTTGTATTTTTGCCACTCAATCCACTGCCGAATGAGGGCCTCACCGTGCCATGCCGGTCATGGGGATTACTTGACCATGCTTCACCATAATGGTCAAGGGTGAGGCGGTGAAGGCGCGGAGAACGAACGTGGGAACATAAAAGTGCGGTGGTATTTACTGCACTGCCCTCTGCTGCCCATCAGCAGGCCTTTTCTGTTTGACAACGACATACAGGCAGTCCCCGAGCTACGGAAGGGTTCGGTTCCCGAGAACGACCCGTCATCCGAATTTCCCGTATGTCGGAAACTGAACAATTTCCCCCCCAAAATCAACAATAGAATCCCATAGCTGGAAATAGTTGTGCCTCCCCTACCCGATTACTAGGTTCGTTTTCTCTCGGTATTGTATCTCGCTGTCATCCATTTTCTATCGCGACCTGTAACGTATCGCTGTACATAGGCTCTGCACTTCCTGTGATTCTTTCATTTGATCGAATATCTACGCTAACACTACCCATAATGAAACTAGTGGAACATAGACTGTATCCAATTGTTTATGAATACCACAACATTTTTTATATTAATTGTTAACAGAACGCAGTCACTTCCAAATGTTCGTTTACCGTGCATTAGTCTAGGCGTAGACATCTCCAATCGTTGTTGGCTGAGACCATAAGCAGTCGAAGTGTAATTGTGTTACATAAATTACTTACAGTAAATAACTCATGAAATAAACTTAAAATGAAGAAAACCAGCAATTGAAACATGGGGAAAAAAAATAGTTCTAAGATAGAAAAACAATTACGTAACAATTATATATAGTGAAACTCTGGCTCAGTTAAGGTGACATCCGCAGCCTCACCGCGCTGCACTACTTACGCTTACGTAACTAACGCAAACATTTCCGCATATTGACAATTTTTTTCACGTGATTGATGGGAGCATTCTCAGAAGGTCGGATTTCCATAAGTCGGGTCTTCCGCAACCCGGGGGATGTTTTTCCGCGTGTGTGATTTTTATTTGTTTATTTCTTTCCCTGGCAGCAGTAGGGCGTTGGAGGGCAGAGAGCGGAAGGAGAGGGATGAGGAGGAGAGGGCGAAGACGAGGAGGGAGAGGGAGAAAGCGATGCGTGCCGACCTCTTGCGACGGGCGCGTGCCAACGACCCTCATCGCAGCCTCGCCGAGAGCCACCCCGGAAAGCTGAGACAGATCAAGTGAGTTCCACGCAGGTCAAGTGAGTTCCACACAGATCAATAGAGTTTCTAATCATCATTATCATCCTCATTCCATCCTGAAACTCAGCAAAGAGGAAATTCGGACAATTCCAACATCCCTCACAAGCACTTAATCACTCACAGAAGAACCTAAACTCAATGGTGCCTATCGAATCGCATCAGAACGTCACACAGCAGATGCACTTATCTCCTACGCTGATGATGAACAATTTAAGATATTCACCAGGCTCTCCTGAAGTTATTCACTGGTCCATTAACATCGACGTGAACATTTCAACATTGCCGATCAACATCTCGACATCCCACCAGAGAATTAGGTCATGAGACATCGTCATCATCATCACCACCACAAGCAGCAGCAGCAAAAGCAGAGAGTAACACTTTCATACTCTTTGGTTTTTTCGGTAAAGTCACGTTGGTAAAAAAATTAAATAAATTATATAATGACTCGTCACAGCCACCTCTGAGACACACTTAAACGGGTGTGCTTTCGCTAAGTTGTCCCCACCTGAAGAAGGACGCTTGTGTTGCGCCCGAAACGTCGTGATCTAATTTATTTAAATTTTTCACCTACGTGACTTGACGGAAAAAACCAAAGAGTATGAATCCTTGCAGGCACGAAAACTTCAAATCTAGAAGCAACATTTTCGTCTCGGCATAAGCTGTCCAACAACAAAACAACGTAGCTCCAGCAGGTAAAGCGCGCGTTGAGTTAAAGAGGGCAAGATACGGCGATAAAAATGCACCGTGCGTCTCCACCTACCCCTCCCTGTGCATCCCCCCCCACCCTTCCCGCAGGGAGCAGGACAAGAAACGCACTCACGAGTACAGCACAGAGCTGCAGGCCATGAAGGATCGTGTGGCCAGAAGACCTCTCCTGCTGGAGCAAGTCACCCAGGTCTCGTCATCATCACCTTACACACACATACATGCTTTGTTTCAAGTTGCCGAGAGCATATTGGCAAACCAAAAGTGTCTTTTTCAAGAGAGGCCTGGTGCCACAGTAAACGTGTAAACAAATGGTCACAGCTTCTTGCATCATTAACCTGCTGATATCAAAATTAACCTCGCGCAAGAACGATAAACAAAAAAACAATTTACAAATAAAAACAATAACGCACTGATCTTAATGGAGCAAATCAAACTGCACGCAATGGGTAAGAACATGTCAGAGAGCTGAAGTCATAAAGGAATTTTACATCCTTACTTTGTAAAAGCATTTACAGCACGTCACGCTTCATGGGGAAACTGAACATGCCCTTGATGGCTTGTGTTTAGGCCCAGCATATTTTCGTATTCTCTAGATTATAGGACACACTTTTTTCCAAAGTTGGTGGTGCATTGTATAAAATGCTTGGGTTTTGTGTGTGTGACAGAGAGACGAGATGTGGATAGATTTATTTGCACTAGCTACAAGCTTGGGGTGCGTCTCGCTTTTGTGAGCGTGTTATAATGAAGAAAATACGGTAAATCTGAGTTTTTGCACATTTCCAAGTGTAGTTTTACGAGAAAAGGCCTGCTGAGCATGAGCTCCATAGACCACCGGAAATAAAATATTGGAGGGTAATTGTTGTTTGCTGGGATGCACAGCTCATAACAAATAATTTCTGTCATCCTGTGGTTGTGTTTATAATGAGAGCGCATCACAAGAAATCAAATTTGCGCACCGCATTGTTTTTGTTGTAGAAATGACAGGGACGTTGCACAAATGACGTTTGCCAGCGTAACCTTTGCCGATCCAGAAATGCACCATTCAAGGTCATTAGCGCAATAATGTCCCTAAGCCTATGCAGGAGAGTCTGCTGGCTCATGGCATTTCGGAGGATTTTTTTTATCACTGAATTTCTCTATGATCTGTTAAAAAACCAAACGAGCAACCCAAAGACACATTTGCGTATAATTTTTCCATGAAATATTGAACACTTTTGATCAATACATTTTGATAGAAATGTACTGTTTACTTTTAGGATGAAATCAGCTGAAACTCCTCTTATCTAGGGGGGGGTGGTGCTATTGCCTATTGCCACATTTATCTGAACAACCACTTCCAGTTTACTCCACTTATCTGTTAATTTGTGTATGTATGTTTAACACGTAGGCTTTCGCGACCGATATTAATCATAATAAACGTTTTTGGGTTAGATCGCGTTATTTATAAATGTGTCGTAACCCTGGCAAATTGCCCGATGATGCTGGATGTAATTAGCAGTGAAACGTCGTACTCAAAAATTGTAAATGTGGGCAAAAGTAGTGAACTATTTGTCTTTCGTCAACGTGACACTTTTTTACTGATTGGCCGTGTTGGGTGGTGGAGGGTTACGACACATTTATAAATAACGCGATCTAACACAAAAATGTTTACAGTATTATGAATTGTGTATGTATGTTGAACATCTTTCGCACCGTACGTAGCCAACCATGCTAATCGGAGGTGCAGGGATAAGAGACTGAGAGCGAATTACAGAAGAATCGATGCATCGACAATACGTATCTTCTGCAGGCCAATTCTGGGTAGGGATAATACCAAGAGGGAATTAATTGGAAGGTGTCTATGATAAATTTCACCGCACGTCTCTAAAAGAGCGCTCCAAAAACTACGCCACGATGTAGCCGGGGGGGTCAAGGGGCTTTTACCCTGCGACAGGGAATGCGTGGAGTGCGGGTGCGTGGATATTCTAGGTCGCCTTACCGTCTGCGTTCTCAATCTCTGCCGTCTCTCTCCGTTCCTCCTCCTTGTGCTCAATCCACCCTTTCGCTCGTTTTCTTGTCTTGCCTCCCTTCACTGGATTCAAACTTCCCCTCCACATTAAGCAGTCACCTTCGCTCACTAGTTTCTGCCCCTCATTAAAAACTCGCCTATTTTCCCGAGCTCGCCCCACGACCACTTAATCCCCCCCCTCGTAACCGCCACCGTTACTTATCCCTTTTCATATTCTCATTATACGGCTGTCACTCAGTCCTCACTCATTCCGTCCATTCATCATCATTTACTATCAATTTCGCTTTCACCGAATTCACGCATCACAGATTTGCCCCCATCGCTTCCTCTCATCAATTTTTATTGACCTCATCTCCACCGTTACATTCACATGTACCATTGTTAATTACTTTTGAAGCGCCTTGGTTAAGGCGCTTTATACATTTCTTTAAGGTAAGATAAGATATTGAGTCTCTGGATTCTCATCGTGATTGATGGTGTCCTGTATTGTGTAGCTATGCAGTGCAATGACAACAAGACAGCTTGTGAATGTAAATGTGTCACGGGAAGCGTGGTTTCCCATATTTCCGCTCAGACGTCCCTCGTCTGCATCTGTTTGTCATGTAATGCATCATCATGTAAACCGGTCACTCAAGGTTATGACGCTGTTAAAAGTTCCGAGTTCATATCCTGCTCGGAGTTTGCTCAGCCTGACAAGGTCAACGGCACCAGCGCCGCGTTGTCGGAATTCCCCATTTTCACAGACCGACTCCCAACATGGGTTTGTTACGTTTTACATAAAACTGACTCATGGCCTCCAACGTAAGACGGGCACTGACCTATTGCTCATTTGAGGAGTAGGGGGGGGGGGAGCATTGTGACTTCAATTGTGTTTTGGGTTGTTCCTTCCTTAAACTATCTTTTGGTTGTTCCTGTCTTTAAATAACAAGGGAAATGTGTTACCCAAGAGCTTAATGTGGAATTTAGACACACAAGGCATCATTCTTATAAATGGGTCTCATTTATCATCCGAATGATTGCTCATTTTCATCAGATTCTGTTTTGTAAAGACGTGGACAAAAGCTTCATTGGTGGCAATGGGGATCCGCCGGATTTTTTATGATAGATTTGATGAAAATAAGCAATTGTCAAGATAGATTATATTTGGTGTTAATGAATGAAATCAAATACACCAGCTGTTAAGAACTATGCGCATGTAAATTAATACAATTTATGGTTATTTTTAAATGAGTCAGTGTGCTAAACAACACATATTTTCCTTTGTAGCTATTTGGGATAAAATGTAAACAACACATTGTTTTCTCTGTGGATAATATGGATAGAATGTAAACATGGAAATGTTAGTTTTACATCAAGCTTTGCATAAACTCTGAGCAACGCGCCAACTATTCCACTAAGATATCCATTTTTTTTTACCAAAGCAAGTTGACTCATACCTCGACTGATTTTATCATTGGGGTGTATTTTTATTTTTTAAACACTACACAAATTTCGATTTAAAGCTTTCGTGACTGCAGGGATTCACATTCTTGGTTCTTTCGGTAAAGTCACGTAGAAGGGAAATAAACTAATAAAATAAAACATAAAATTTTCACGACGATTCGATTGCAACACAAGCAATTTTCATCAGGTGAAGAACAGAGCTGTCGGAAAGACAGCATCCTAAGGATGCTGAAAGAACCAAGAATACTACACAAATTGTCACCTCCCTCCACTGGGCAGACAGTTTGGAAAAATGTGTGAGTACCCACACTTTAACCCACCACATGCCACCAGTGGACCGACAAGCTGCGGTATTCCCATTTATACTGCTGGGTGGAAAAAATTACACATTTTTTTTTTTACAATTTAGGAACATGCCGTAAATGATCATTTGGGAGTACCCACACTTTAACCCACCACACGCCAACAATGGATCGACAAGCTGTGGTATTCCCATTTATACTGCTGGGTGGACAAAGTTACCCATTTTTCTTTGTACAATTTAGGGACATGTAAATGAAAAGGCTTTTTCTGTTAAGGTGAGTAAACCGGATAGGGCTTGATGCTAATTTACTTATGAATTACCATCAAACCTATCCGGTTTACGAAGCTTGACTGTCATCCACTTACGAATGCCCGAGGGAGACACTCGGCCCCGATGTGGAACTGCGCCTTCACAGAGGAACGCCAAGAGGCAGGCGGAGCGGCGCTATCGGGAGGCGCTGCGGGAAACCGGGATGGATGAGGAGTTTGTGCGCGAGCTTGGAAGCGGGGCGGCCGGCGGGGAGACGGGCGGGCCCGCTGATGAAGATGGTGACGACGACGATGATGACGATGGTGTCGATGGTGCGAGCGACACGGGGATGACGGGCGGCGTCCCGGACGCTGGCGGCCAAAGAGACTCCCAGGACTCGCGCCCTCTGCAGAACAGCAGGTGCCGCTCGCTCACAGTGGGGGCCACACGGGGGCTTCAGTAAACACGGGAAGAAGAACCATCCATACGCTTTTTAACATGCGTTTGCCGCCTGAAGGTGCTGTATGTAATTGACAGCGGTGGCGTTACATTTTAAGCCCCACAATAAGGCGATGTCGTCCACAACGCTCTGGTCTTGGCAACCTGCATTCAATTTTTTCCAGCTTTGCACATCGATGTCACGTGGTATGTGAGCATGTTCTGGATTTACCCTGGGACAACTCGGCCTTAAATAATGAGCTTCCAGCAGGGTGTAATAATCAGCAATTTTGAGATGTGGTCAGTCGAGTATGGTTCCGGCCCCTCATGCGTCATACTTTCATAGGTGTTCCCTCACAGCACTTTCCCTGTGGTCTACAACTATAAATTATAATTTTTTCGATTTGAAGCTTTCGCGAATGCAGGAATCCATACTCTTTGGTTCTTTCGGTAAAGTCACGTAGGTGTAAAATAAAATAAATCACGACGTTTCGGGCGCAGCACAAGCGTCCGTCATCAGGTGGGAAAGCGTGCTTTGATGACGGACGCTTGTGTTGCGCCCGAAACGTCGTGATTTATTTTATTTTCTACCTACGTGACTTTACCGAAAGAACCAAAGAGTATAATATCGTCGTTTGTGTGTGTGTGTACGTGTGCATGTTTATGTACTTGTATGTGTGTGCGTGCACCTCCGCATCTCAGAGACGACAAGAGTGAGGATGTGAAAGAGAGCGATGAGGGTGACTTCGAAGAGCATCGGGAAGAGGGTGACAAAGAGGATGCAAGCGAAGGTGAGGACGATGCGGATGAGCGTCAGTGATGCCGGACGATGTGACGAAGGCCCATCCCGTGCACTTTACACTCAGGAAGTGAAAGTCTTTAATATTATCGACAACGGAATCACCGACAATGGAATGAGCATGCCTTAGCAGATCTAGACCTTCAAAAGCCAGAAGCACGTTCACCAATGGAACTTTACATATAAAGTGGTTACTGGCAAAACACGATGTAATTGCCAATGTAGGACGCGCCTGCAAAAAAAAAGAGTCTTTCGACTTAGTGTGGCTTGCCTAGAGTAAATAAGTAATGAATAATGATTGCATCGATCACAGCGAATTGCTTGTCCAGTTTTCACTGCACGTAGGTCTCAGAATATCCACAAGATGGCACTCCAACACCACTCAACGAATGCACAAGGACTAACAGTAGATGTCTCAACACATCAACAAGCTAGCGACACGCTTTGCAGAGCCATTTGTTGGACAGCAACATTTGTTTAAACAAACGTTCGACTTTCAGCGACTCATCAAGCATCTTCTGTTTGTTTATGAACAGAGGTCTATGTACTTGATTATTTCAATGCTCCCCCCCCCCCTCTTAAAAACAGCTGTTCATGCTATACAGGGCGGTCCAGATATCTTGTGCCTCCCAATTCATTAACCCCTAACATTTGTTTTTACTTTGCATATTCATTTGTGTTTTACATCAACCTTACTTGAAACAAATATATATATATTAGGTTTTCGAGAATTAAGGGTCAGAAGACATCTGGACCACCTTGTCGACTGGTCTGCCATTTGTTGGTTTGGTATTGGAACCAGATTTGCTTGTATTCTTAGTTCTTTCGGTAAAGTCACGTAGGTAAAAAATGAAATTAATAAAAATAAAACAATAAAAAATCACGACGTTTCGGAGGCAACACAAGTCTCCGTCATCAGGTGGGACCGTCACAGCCAGATCAGCTTCAAATCTAGATTTTCTTGTACTTACCTTCGGTGAGGAGTGTAAAGATGCATCGGAAGGCATCACGGTGGCGAGATGTTACCTACCTCGCCTGGTGTACAGGGGGTCGTGGGTTTGATTTGGAGTTTGAACAGTCGCGTGAATTTTTATCCGAGTCCTCTGATTTTTCCCACTACATTTAGAAACACTCGGTTAGAGTATTTGGTTGCTGCTATACATTTCCACGTGATAAGCCACTTCGTTTAGCTATCATTTGTGACTTGGTTACTTCTGAAAAAGAGCTTTATAGTTCAGTGGCGCCTTGCCTGGTAAAATAGATTCATCACCTCATGCCGATTTTTAAGGCTCAAACCACACGTGTAAGAATCAACATGTTTAGATTTATACAAATTATTTGCAAACGGTATGCTTCGTTAGCGAAACTGTGATTAGTGCCTAATATTTGCATTTGTTTTGCATACATGTTAACAGATTCTTACACGTGCAATGTTTATACGTATATCATCGGTGTAAGTATTTCAATTAAACGATGAATGATTGTCTGTTGCTGGCTTAGTATTGCCACTAGGTTTTGAATGAAATGTGCCGATAACCAATAACTCAAGGTATAATAATGCAATATCATGAAATCCTGTATTTGCAAAGTAATGCAATCTGATTCTTGATTACCTTTATTAATACTGTCTTAAAATGACTATGTTACGATTAAACTAGGCTCAAGAATCACGGCGGTGTAATGATTGTAGGCTGTAACCTATATGCATCTGTTGCAGTTATCCTCACATTAACTCAGGATTCTGGCCCAGCAATGTCTTATGTATCATTGTATTTGAATATTTTGAATATATTTTTTATCAAAGTAATCGAGGTGGCCGATTAGCTAAGAAGTCAAGAGTGCTGCATTAGCACCTCTGAGATCTGTACGTCTATGAAATAGAGCTTCACAGCTCATCGGATTCCTCCACTCAATAAAGATTCTGATTAAACTGGGTCATTAAGTGCAGTGAGTTGATGGCCTCAGTCCGGTGGTTACCGAAGGCTACGTGAAAAAAAACATTACGTAAAATTTGGTTCTGCACTTAATTTGGCAAAATTTCAGCCTCTGAGAATACAAATATTAGTTTGACCGGCATGCGACGAACCTCACTCTCATATGCAGAGCGGGATATTGCTGCCCTCTATTCTGTGTGGACCAGAGGTCACTTGAAGGAATCTCAGAGGTAACTCTGTGATATCCACTTCCATCGGACGTTCTCCAAGACGAAGGTTTGCACCGCGCTGCAAGAGATTAGAAATTATTCTTGGCCTTGTGAAGTGACGCCAAAGCACAATCTTGATAAAAATTTGGGGGAAATTAGTTATTTTTTTCATGAACGTAACCATCGAATACAAGTTATGGCAATCTGTTTGACGTTACTTTCATTTGCCGACTGAAATTTGATTACCGGTACCATCTTTTTTTAGTAATATAATAAAAGTAATGCGTTAGTTGTACAGTAAAGCCTTGGATTGCGAGTAGTGTGGTCTGCGAGTGTTTTGCAAGACGAGCAAATTTTTTAAATAAATATTTATTTGATAAACGAGCGAGGTCTTGCAATACGAGTAGTACGTATACGCTTTGTCTGCCGAGCGTCACGTGATCACAACTTATATACGAGTGCTTTGGATTACAAACACGTTTCCGGAACGAATTATGCTCGCAATCCAAGGTTTTACTGTATTATTATTCCCTAGGACTGTGGTTATATGTGAGAGAGTGGTCTAACCTGGTGTATACTGTATTTTGACACCAGCCACCTATCTTTATTTTAGTAATCTAATGACAAGCGCTGCATTAGTTGTATTATTCCCCATGACTGTGTCTACATGTGAGAACGTGGTCTAACATGGTGTATGCTGTATTCTCTACTTCTGACGCCAGCCACCTCGGCTGTTTTACAGCCTTAAGTTACTTATCTCACCCCACCTGACCTCACGAGAAGGTTGCTGCGGCAGATACACGTGCATAAACATTGCTCGTTCTGATTTTGAGCATGGTTGCATGTTTTTTAATGAAAAGGGCAACACTGGGAGAGAGAAAAAAACAACTTGGTTCAGGAAGGAATAATTTTCGATTTAAAGATTTCGTGACTGCCAGGGATTCATATTCTTGGATCTTTCGGTAAAGTCACGCAGAAGGGAAATAATAAAATAATAAAAATAAAACAATAAAATTATCACGACGTTTCGGCCACAACACAAGCAGCCGTCCTCAGGTGAAGAACAGAGCTGTCGGATAATGTCACACAATACCAGGATTTATCTCAAAACCGTTGTCATTTTATGTTAAAAAGTACCGACTTGGAAATGGGGTTATTGGAAACATATGTAATTGTGTGTGAATAATAGAATTACATTACTTAAATCAAGTTACACGTATAATATTTATTCATATGGCTCGCAGCTTGTGGTCAAGCTGTCTCTTTTCAGCTTATTGAGATTATCTTTTGAACAGTTTCATGGAAAGTGTGGTCTCTTCGTGATTCATCAATGCTCTTCATGCCTTTAAAAGAATAAGGAATATTAATCCTCATGTAATCCAATTAAATTTGAGTTTCAAATGTCCCAGAATAATGGCTGAGTGGTACCTATTTTATACTTCACAGCTCTTTACAATCCACTGCTGGATGAAAGCCTCCCAGCAACCATGTTAATCCTGGGGGGAGTTAGACCATATTCCGTGCAAGTTAGTGAAGGTCGGGGGGGGGGGGGGGGGGTTTAGAGAGGGGACAGGACTGGTTCAGATATCACTTTGCCACTGACGTTAGCTGTGACGGGTAATAGAACTCAGGTTCTCATTCATAATGCAGTGTGCTGACCACTGCAACAACGCTGTACCCCCACACAATGCTAAGATTGACTAATTTTTTAAATACACGTGACAACAATGAGGCACATCAGTATGCTTTATTTCTAAACGGATACATTTAGTCTATGCCAGGATCAAAGTTGTTCTCACCTTATTCGTGTGCTTGAATTCTGTATCATGCAATATTGTTGTATAACCTTGTGCACGTGAATGTATACATGTTTAAGGAGTGCCACCTGCTCAGGTCGAGTACACACACGTGTACCGAGATAACATTGTACAAAGTAATACAAATAAAAAAACATCTGGATGTTGTGTTCTGCGTAAGTGTTATTATCCCGAGATTTACCTCTGGGCACTTTAGAACCAGAAAATTCCTGCCTCAAAGTGAATTTACCCAACTCGTTCTATCCTGCTGGATTTTTTTTTCCAGCCTTGCCTACCTTCGTCAGTGAAATGGACATACAGTAGCTGTATATGTGCGGAGAGGAGCTGGCTGTATTGCAGTGATTTTTTTCACTACGTTACAATTCCAGACACCTTGGTTTTTATTCTTAGCCAAGTACTACATCACACTAATCCCACCAATTAAAGTGTTAGGCTGCAGCTTTTCCAACCCTTTTACCGCATACAAACTTTGATGTAAAAAACGTTTGCGTAATTTATTTTTTCTCCAAAAATGGTATGAAGCAGTATTAGCTTTTGAAAATTGGCATTCGAGAAAAGAGTATAACAATTGGGCAGCCTACCGAATAAATCGGTAGGGTTGCCAATTATGCAACATGAGTGACTGAAATTGTATCTACACCTGTTCAGGCCTTTTTAAAAGTCAACATTCCATAAAATATCACCAAATGAGTTATACACAGTGCTGACCACACCTCCCTATGCCATTTGGGTGTTTTTATTCATACGGCTGATGCAGAGCAACGTCTACAATTTCACATTCAGGTGGTCAAGCCAGATAACCGCATCCGGAGCAGCAGAGTATTTCCCTGTGATGTCACCTTCATATTTGTGGACTGGGCATTGCGTCGTTATATGTTGTACGGTCTGTTCCGGATGACCAGTCACGCACACACTCGAATTTAAATTTTCTATTTGTGCATCAGGTATCCATATCTGTCTTGGTTTGTGCAGCTGATGCAGTTTAGGGTGGACCATGAGCTTCATGGAAGATCAAACCCAGGCATCTTCTGCGTTGGGTCTTTTCACATTTGGATAAGCAGCACTAAAAACACCTGCCTGGCAATCTCCGAGACTAAATGAGATGTCTGCCGATGTGTGATAGCAACATGCGGCACTCACTACAATAAGACCTTTGTTGGAAAATTCGAAATCAGTAAAGTTATGGTCAAAAATGGTGATGTATTAAAGAATTAACAGCTCGTAATAATCAACCAAGTGACAGCAGACCCGCCCAAATCTGATCGGAATCTGTTCAACACTTCAGTTTGATAAAAAAATGGGATATCATCTGTAGACACTAGTGGTCATTCTAAATGTACTCTTCATCCGCACCATTGAAATGTTAAATTCAACGAGTTCCATGATTGCCAACAGATGGCGCACCAACCAGCACTCAGAATCCCTTACTCTACATCATAACATACAGCGGCGGTGCAGAGATAATTAAAATTAGCAGACAATACAAGTTCATATAACTGTCCATCTACACATCCCATAAACCGTAACGACCATGTGAGTGCATAATTTTGGCAGAATTGGTTCAAGACAAACTCGACAGAACAGGGTGTCATGTTTCAATGTATTTATCAACTTCAAAGATAAAAGCACTTTCATGTACCGATTGTCCTGACATAAATCATATTATTTTAGTTCGATTTACTTGGTACATTATAATAACGTAATCCTTTGTCATGATTAATCATCTGCAGGCTAACGATCATTAGGGGTTGTCTGAGAATACTTCAGCTAGCTCATCAGCAGTCCGGGTTAGTGAAATGGATACCAAGCACCCGGTTCATATATCACTCGAAACTGTTAGCCGTGGCCAGGAATCGAACTCATGTTGCCGGTTTCATAGAGGAATGCGCGAACCACTCACTGGGTCACCTCTGCAACCCTGCATCAGGCTCACTGTCTGCACGTTTCACCACTCCACACGACCTCAGGGGTGCACCTAGCCTGGCACGGCGGTGGCATGACCACGTCCACGTGTTTGACACGTGCCCAGACTGAACCACGTGGTTCGCTCCGGGGGTGGGGTGGGTTGCAGGTGGGTGACGTAATCGACAAGCGGAAGATTTTATTTGTTTAAATCCACAATTAATATAAGTCATACATTTTTTTTTCTAACGAATGCCGTATAGAGTAAATAAATAAGCGCGTTATCTAACTTTAAAGTATTTACTTAAAAAAAATAACACTCGGTAAAGTCCGGCAATTTCCGGCGAGCAATGTTGATCGGGATTTGAAATTCATAACGCGTATTGGCGGGCTTCAATGTTGTGAGATAGGTCGGGTCTCTCATAGCGTTCATAAAATCCAGTTTTCTTTGGTACGGCTGGAGATGCAGATCAACAGCTACAATGTCGCGTTCAGGTGGTCTAGCCGAGAGTTAATATCGCTGCTGGATGACCCACAGTCGCAACGCTACTTACTCCTGGAGAGTTTTTAATTCAGCATTTGTGCATCATCCGCAGCTGTCGTGTGTGTGCAGTGGATGCGGATTAGGGGTGGACTATGAGCTTCGTGGAAGATTTTTTAAAACCCAGTCATCATCTGGCGTTTTTGTGAGTTGAATTCCACGAGAAAGGTGAGATGTTAACTACCTCGCCTGGTCTACAGGTCTCTCTCCCCGTGGTCGCGTGGATCTTTTCCTCTTCGCATTTATAATCAACAATCACGGCGTTTAAAGAGGATCGATCTGACCGCTATGAATGTCCCCACCCGATGAAAAAACCACCACGCTGAGCGGGTCACATTTGCGACAGCGAGGTCGCTTCTGAAAAAGAGCTGCAATTAGTAGCGGTGCCTTTATCTCATCGAACAAAAAAAAGTTTAGTCCCGAGGCTTCCAATGTTTTCGTGTGAGAGATCGGTCCCGTGGCTGTCTTTAATAGAATTCATAGCACATTAAATACCCCCCTGCTCGGGTTCGCTATTGGACTAATCCAGCCCCGCCCCCGCCTTGCCAACACAATGACGTCACGGCGCGGGTTCAACCAATGCGTGCGCGGGGGGGTGGTGTTTGATTGGTTTACGCGCGGGGAGCAGAGGGAGCCAATCAGCAACCGGCGTTCCGCCAACGAATCGAAGCCGCCACCTCTCGAATTCATCGCACATTAAACACCCCCGCTCGGGTTCGCTGTTGGACTAATCCAGCTCCGCCCCCGCCTTGCCAACACGCAATGACGTCACGGCGCCGGTTCAACCAATGCGTGCGCGGGGGGGGAGGAGGTGTTTGATTGGTTTACGCGCGTCGAGCGGAGGGAGCCAATCAGCGATCGCCGTTTGACGCACGCGAGAGGCCGCCACCTCTCCGCCATCTTTCGTTGACCAACAAAACCTCCCGCGCGTTTCCCGCCCGTCCCATTCAACGTTAAACTTCCGCGCGCGACGTCCACGCGACGTTCATCCAACGTCCCCGCCCGCTCTAAAACTCCTTAACCACGGGTGGGTGGGTGGGGGCGTCTTTGTTTTGAACCCCCCCCCCTATACAAAGACAACGTTTCACCCGTATAGCCTTAACAGACTGTCGGGGCAAGTGCTTGTTAACGAGTAGCACCTGTGATGGTCCGAATAATACATAAAGGTGGTGGGTGGACAGGACCACGCCCGATTACCTTTGTCTCCCCCGGTGGGGCGTTTACACCGCACCGGATATTCACTTGAGGCTGAGTCGACCTAGGGGAGTCCCAGGAGCGATGAACATAATCGTCACTGGTGTTGGCCGTGAGCGGGAATCGAACTCGGATGGCCGGGTTCTTAGCGCAGCACTACCGCTCCCCCACCACACACCCGCTCTCCCCAACCACACACACCACTCCCCACACCGCTACACCACACACAACGCTCTCTCAACGCTCCCCCACAACGCTACACCACCACTCCCCCACCACACACACCGCTACACGCCCCACTCACCCACCACACACACCGCTCCCCCACCACTCCCACACCACACACACCGCTACACCACCACAAACAACGCTCTCTTACCGCTCCCCCACCACACACCACACCACCACTCACCCACCACACACATACCACTCACCCAACACACCCCCACCACTCCCTGACCAAGATGGCCGTCGCGCCTTCCAGACTCCGCCCCCTCCACCACCGCAGCAGTAGCAGCAGCCACCGCCGTTGCCGTGGAGACGCGGCGAGCCCAGTCCGAACTGGTTGGAGCCGGTTCCTCCACACTGGGGGCCGCGCCGCGTTGGAGAAGTGGCGCCGCGCGTGTTGCCGCCGCCGTCTTGCGTGAGGGGAGAGAGAGACAGACAGACGCTGGCTTACACGAGGGAAGACGAGGAGGAGGAGGCTCTCTCCTCACCAGCAAAGCAGAGCTCACCACCGCTCACGGGGTCGACAACAACCCAGGGGTTAACAAAAACCACCAAGAGACACGGGGGTCAGAGAGACCCGGGCAGGTGCTGTTTGGATGCACTCCCCACGCGTGTAACCTGCACATTTTTTGTTTTATTCTCTCGCTCTTCTCACACTCTATCGCACTCTCATCGGAGTTGTTAACGCTCTTTCGTATTTCGTCGTTAAGTGGGGTGGTTTTTTTGGCGCGAAGTCCGTGGTTTTTGTTTGCTGAGCTGCGATTTTGGTGTTGAATTTGCTCTTAGTTTTCACGTGGTGAGTACAGTGGATTCTTCAGTCGCTGTTTTGGCAATGGTTTGTTGAGCTTTGGTGCAAGTGTCGTGCATCATCGTCATACTAAGCACATCTTTATAAACGTCATGTTCTACGCAATAGGCTGCACGCCTCGTGGTGGGGGGGGGGGGGTTGACCATACTTCACCGCGCTGGTACATGCGGGTTCGTGACGTCATCCAGCAGTGGATCGATAATAGGGCTATGCACTACTAATACACGAGGCAGTGTAGTGGATTTATCTTTTTAAACCTTAATTCACCATGCTGGGTGGTGGAGGACTAACTAATATCACTCACCGTGGCAGGGAATCGAACTTGGACTTACATGAATTTAGTTAAAGTTTGCCAACCACTGAGGCTTCACTCCCAATCATTAATGTATACATGTGTTGAGCATCATGAACGTCTTATACTACTTCAACAACAACCACACTATACGAGTCGTGTATTGCACGGAAGTTTGAACGTCCACGTACTTACATTTCAAATGTTGCACACCACGTTAACTTTTTTTCACAAACTTACACATCCAACAGAAATATATACCACGATTGAAACTCTCATACACTGCATAGATGTACACGCAAAATAATATGCCTTGTATAATATATTTGCATTAATATCACGCGTAAAACCTACACGTGCGCTTCAGATTCACTTCATACACGTGATATGACATAATGGAGCTTGGATAGTGGCTTTAATGTATGGATGTTAAGAGATTTTAATGCAAAACCACATTTTTCACGTTGCAATTTCGTCACGGTAACTTTTACGTAATGTGAGTGCCACTAATAATCCTGACGCTAAACTGTAAGTGAAGACATGAAGCATCTCACACTCCAAAAACACGTTATACACCACACATCCTAAACGATCACAGGACACATCGAATCGTACAAGGCACAGTGATTACACAATATTACATCGTACACATCAAATGTTGCACATGACGACGCATGAAACCACAACTGGGCCATGCTCATTTGATTTGTTAAATGACAGTGACACGTGTGGAGCACGTGTGCAGTACAGTACACTGCAAGCATCGCGTGTTCACAATTATCGATTTTGCTGCAGTTCAATGCATAATAGTTGTGTGCTGTAGTTGAGTGCACAGGTAAGACGTGTATACGAGTGTAATCAGTTGTGAGGGTTTTTTTTTTCTAACTTGCAAACGTGTTCTTGAGTGATGTACAGTCTGGTGTTGTGATGTGCGATTTATACAATATAGGTTTCTGATGTATGCCGAGTGCGTTTCATTTATGATTGCATGCGTGTGATGTATGTGTTGTGCTTTATTTGCATGTAAGAGTGCGTGCGATTATGTACGTTGCATGTTTAGAGTGCGTGGTGTGTAACGTGGTGTTTAATGTTAATGGTATGTGAGTGTTTTATAGTTCTTTAGTTGGTGTTAAACGCGTGGTGCTTGTGTTTGTTTACTGGTTTGGATGTATGAGAATATACAATTATTTTAATGTGTTGTATGTTTATAATGTGGGCTATGTGTGTATGATGTGTTTATATCCGTGTATGGAATGTATCTGGTGTCTGGAGTGTTGTGTACAGTATTTCGTCATGTGGTACGTGTGTAATGTTTGTGTGTTGTGCCTGATTTGATTGTGGTATGTGAGTGGGAAGTGGAATGTGTTAGAAATGAGTAAATGTGTGTGATGTCTTTGTGCACATGTGTATTTACATGCTTTCTGTGTGTGTATACTGTACGTGTAAATATCACCACTGGGGAGACAAAGGCGGCCGGGCGTGGTGCTGGGCACCCACCCCCTCGTGTGCCGTGCCTGCCTTAATAGCTGCTACTCGCTAACAGCACTTGCCCCCAACAGTCTGTTAAGGCTATACGCGGGAACTTTGTATGTGTAAAACGTGCTGTAATTTGCACGTGTTACAGTATTTGAATTCATTTCTGTGTCACGTGCACAGAGGGAGGGGACATGGGGGGGGCGGTTGGACCAATGCGCTGCTAGCTCCAGTTTCACCGTTCCTCATTCGTTCTTAAATTTCCAAGCTGGATCTTTGAGCATAACTTTAAACCCAAACTAAGAATGTTTTTGTTCTCCCTTAGACAACTAGCAGTAACGATCCGCCGTCACCGCGTTAGAGAATGGCACACGGAAGGAGATGGCGATAACAACTTGTGAAAGCTCTTCAAGTGACCACTAATCCACTCAGTGGCACACTTTCTCATAGGCTCTATGAAAGAGAGGTATTTAGCAGTCGAACCATATTTAACTTTTTTATGCTTATAGCTGGAATTTAGCAACGTTAAGCAAAAGACCCAAAATTAAATGCGATGGGGAGTTTTGTTTTTGCAATTATTGGTGACTAGAATTAAGGCCATCTTATTCACTCCACTTGAGAACCTGGTTTGGTGTAAGACATGGCCAGGAATCAAATTCAGGTGGCCAGTTCCATAGCCCGATGCTTTAACCGCCGTGCCACCTTTCCACATTAAAACCTGAGTTTTAACCCAGATTTTCAGCGGTGTCAGTGCAGCCAATCGGCCACGTCTTGGGAGACCCCTCCTCTTAACTATAAAATACAGATAATGGGAAGAACGTGGATGAGATAAGTTGTGTGGATAGATTCAGGGGCTCTGATTAATCGCAGTTGTGGATAATAGAGCTGTGGATTAGAGGCGTTTCACTCAGTCGCATTTAAGGTAATGTGATACATTAATCTAAATCCTTAAATCCTTTTCCACGGTCCAATTTTTCCTCCTGGAAGTTTCCCGAATTATATGGTGGCATCACATCTGTCAACAGAAAGTCAAGAGACACGCTGTGTACGTCGTGAGCTACAGCTTGCTGATGCCACACGATCTGGCAGATATTGTTACGGTTTTATTAGCGTTTTTGTTTCGTACATAGATTCTACTTGTTAATATGTTTAAGGACATTAGCAGTAACTGCGCATATGCATTACAGCTAAATTGAGGAGGGAGGAATCGGTGTTGTGATTCCCCATCCATTGGATAATGAGTGGTGAGTGATATCTGAACTGATCCTCTTCACCAGCATGGTGAGATATGGGCAGATAACCCCCATGGTTGATATTGGATTGACATTTTACAAATGGTTTGATATTGCACAAAGCGCCAGGCCTAATCACCTTTTTAGCATTCAATGCTTTTACACAGACGAAGGGACCTGTAGGATTCTTATGGTAAAATGTAACTAAGAAAACCAGTGTAAAATAGGGTATAGCTGTGGGAATCCACCTAGTTTCCTCTTAAGACTATAACAAAAACCCCATTAAAGAGATAATTTTAATTAAGTTACACTCACGCCTTATTTTTTTATTTCAATGTTTTCACTTCATCTTTACACCCCCGTGTGAGCCCCATTGAGACATGCCTGGTATCTCTCGCAGGGTTACCTGAGGTCACGTTAGTGTTGGTGTCTGCCGCAATGTGTTATTGTCCATCAAGATGTGTAGTGCGATTGGTGTTTTTTTGGAAAAGAGATCCTTTTGACCTGCATCTGGAGCATGATCAGCGATAACCAATGTTGATTATTTCATGAGCTTGTTTTAATTGTGAATTACTTAATAATACACTTCCAATCAGCACTAAGCCTGAGGCTGTAATGCCGGTTAAATTTATTTTTTATTTCTCTCAATTTCAATAGATTCATTAGTCTTGGCTAGTAATAATTAGTGCTGCTTGGTAGCGTATTATTAAGGAACTAACATTTTGCCTGTCCAAGGACGGGTGTATTTCAGTAAATCTGAAACTTGCAAGCGAAAAGCAGACCGCGACGTGATATTCATTGCATCAATTCGCGTGCAATTTGTAAGGCCGCGGTGACATCCCTTGTTCATCATGACGTCCTTTTTACTTCTATGTCTCAATAGCGTTACGGAGATGGCGTCACGTGAGGGTTCTGCCTTTGTAGTGAGGGTTCTAAGTTGACGCTGAGGAGTGGGGAGGAGGTGCCTCGCCCCCCCATGTGGAGTGACGTCACCCGCTAATTAATGTGGGGGGTGGGTGTCCATTTGGAAGACGTCACCTGTTCATGATTATTCATGTGGGGGGCTGTTCGATGTGGTGTGACGTCACGCGCGGGACACACAGACATTCTTCCAATTGTATTCCTTGTCAACGTATCATATACTGATTCACTGTGATTAACCCATCTGTTCCAGATTAACATAATCCATTGTTATAAGATTACAATAACTCCCCCACTGCCCACAACACCTGAAAGGCTCGCAGTGATGAAGTAATCTTTCTCTATTTAAGACCGGAGCAGGAAGCTCTCATCGAGCATCATTGGGCAAAATCGCACAATGATTCTGGATATAATTACCAGTGAAACGTCATACTAAAATTGTCAATGTTGTGGGTTTACTCTCCAACACACCAGTGGGCTGAATTAGTTACTAATTGGCACATTTTGTTTACATGACAAACCTTACTAATTGGCTGTGTCGGGTGGTGGTGGGTTAACGACACATATTTACGCCATCCAACCCATAAAAACGTTATTATTCACAGTGGGATATTGAGGCAGTAGCAGAAATTCCATATTCTCATAGTGGGGGCAGTCTTGCCAAATAAAGACCACTCTTGACTTAGCACGGAGTGTTTTTAGGAGCACTGTAGGGAACAGTTTTATCCTCACAAGGGGGTTTTATGGTTTAATATTAACAAAGTGGTACTCATTAAATGCAATGTGATGATGCCCTATAGGTGAGCAATAATTTGTTCCAGCCAGTCTGAAGGAAAGGGAGCAACCCCCATTATTGCTTGATGTCTTTTTTTAAATTAGTTTTCCCAGGAAAGTCACATTGAGTCTCAGGACTCATTCAGCAGAGCCATCCTGCTTTGTTTGACCGCATTTTGAATGAGTATTTGCGTGCGAAGTTAACACTTAAAACTCTGCACGGATAGGTTCCCAGATAGGTTCCAATCCACAGACGGATACAACCCAGTGAATGGACCAAATCTATCTCTGGAGCAAACCTATATGGCTCTCCTGCCATCACCTGATCTCACAGCCCTCTCTATGCCTTACAAGACCTGGCATGAACCGGTAGTTGTGGTCACCCATCCAGACACTAACCAGGCGCAGCCTTCCTTAATTGGTTGAGATCCGACGAGATGGGACACAGTAAATGAATGGCGACTTGGCCAGAGAAAAAATAACAGCAATGCTGATGTAAAATTACGATAAAGGTACTTTGGTTAATTCCATGCATTCTTAGATTTCACATTTTATTTATTTCAATAATAAGGGCCTAATAAGCTGGTGGATTGTATTTCATGGGCATCCTGCGACAGTACAGATGTTGTACAGTACAGGATAAAGAACAAAACCATTTCATTGACATGTAACCTTTTTATCGTAATTCTGGTTCCATTGATACCACATTTTCCAATATCTTCTTATTTATGGAGGAGTAAACGTGAGCACGCCAATACACGTCTTGCTCATTATGCTCACATATTTCACATGATGTATCAAAAGGATGAGTCGCGCATTGGCTCTAGGGTTTTTTGCATGTCAGTGGCTGAGTTAGCTTCACTTTAATTCCCCCACGAATTTTACGAGGATATGTGGTAACTGGACATCTGCGAGACTGGATGTCTGCGAGACTGGCCGTCTGTGAAAAGGAGCTTTATAGCTCATCAGATTCCTCCAGTATGAATACATCTTATCATCATCAATGTTGTCCCTGTTGCACCGTTGTACGGATGATCTCCAATAATGAACCCTTAATAGGCCTGCTATGTAATATTGCCGCAATGGCGTAATTATTCCACACGGTGCTTATGTATTGTAGGCCGTGGAAGTGTTTTGTTTCATGCCCTTTGCATCCCAAATTGATGCTCGCCGATCTTGCAGGATATGCAAATGTAAAATAAGCATGTTTTTTGTGTATGGTGCAGTAAGTATCACCTTAAATATATCTAAAGGAGATAATCGATTATCCTGCAGCTTCGGGAGGGGAAGAGGCGCCAGATAATCACATCATCATTTAAAATATCTTATTTTTGCACATTCGTGTAGGACATGTTTTTATTTTTTTGTTTACTCTTTGGAATTTGCATAAATAAACATACAAATAGACAATTAAATATGCTCCTCTAAAAGGTGACTTTACTGTACTTACCACTCCAATCTCGAAGACTCTGCACGGCGTGATGTATATACTTGCAGCATTTTCATTGTTTCAGTTGTATGTAGTGTACACTGTACTTTGCTTGAAATCAAGCATCGCTACTGTTGTTGTCACGCACATGGTGCCGAATGCTGGACGGTTACAGCCTTTGGAGCGGTTTCGCCGGATCGACCCGGGACTGCCGGGTAATGTTTGAAGCCGGATAATCAATGATAAACTGTATCTATATCCAAATTTGAATGCTGCGTGACAGCTTTAAGCGAGGGCCTCACATTGCTTTGAATTCCCGAAGTTCGCAAAGTGTTCATTTGATCCTTACGAGCTACTCTTATAACCCGTGGCACACCACGGGAAGCAGCGCAGAGTAAAAATATATTTGTAATTTGTGGGAAAAGCAAAAAGGGAATGGGAAAAGAGAGAATAGGAAACGGATAGAAAACGAACTGCAGAAATGGGACCCAAAGCAGCAGTGGCTGCTTTCACAGAGGGTGGAGAGAGGGCAGAGGCAATCACGTGACCTTTGGCCACACAAATGTCATGTGATTCACCGGGAGGCTTGAGCTGATTTAGATGAACATTAGTACAGAGCGGTTACTGTAATAAACATTTGAATCCCACAATTTAATCGATGTTAATTTCTCTAGGAATTGTCTTCAATGAATTGGTTCTATAACTGGATTCACGTGCCATCTAGTGGCAATTGTTGAATTCGCCACTTGTACGCCATTAGAATGGAGACTCAGGAATCAACGCTGAAGTGAGCGGAGATGCTCTGGATGGTTCCTTGGCTGTCAGAATAATCGCATTTCATTTAAATAACCTTTATGTATCTCCATTCCAACAAATGGGTTTATATGACAGCCTAAGTATTGCTAATGTTTTTGTTTGCAATGAATATGGGCCATTGCCTGAAACGTTGACTCTTAATATATTTTCCCATTTAAGGCAGTTATATTGATGAATGTGTTAATTTTTAGTTTTGCTGGTGCATCACTGGTAACGCAGCATCACCATCAAGTATTGTTCAAGAGAATCCTATTCATTTAATGGAGACACATTATTTGGCTGTCAAAGAATCCCGATTGAAGTGAAAGGTGATTTTGATTTGAAGTGTTTGTGACTGCAGGAATCCATACTCTTTGGTTCTTTCGGTCGATCAAGTCACGTAGGTATAAAATAATAGATCATGACGTTTCGATCGCAACACAAGCAATCATCATCACGATTGCTACGTGACTTTCCCTAATGAACCAAAGAGTATAAAAGGTGATTTTCGATAGCCTAGGAATGATAAATAGAATTCATTTCAATAGTGCTTACTGGATCTCCATTCAAAAGAATGGGATTCTAGTGTTGATTCCCATTGATTGTTACTAGAAGGCACACTCCGGAAATTCCCCAGAGAAAATAATGGTAAATTCTTAATTAAACAGACCCCCCTGATCTCATTATGATTTGCATGCGATTCCAGTAATCTCACCTGCATCGTGGACTCGGGATAGTGGGAATTACCCACCACTCGTACACATGTCAGACTTGGACTTGTCACATCCTTAAAGCGAGCATTCATTTAACTACTTTGGGTAATTTGCTTTGTGGTGTGAAGCTCATGAAAGTGAAATAGAAAATATGGTCTTTGAATCTCTTGCAGCACTCTTCTCAATGGGAACCCCTGGGCCAGGGGTGGAGATGGTGGGCACCGCGGTAGCGAGATGTTAACTACCTCGCCTGGTATACAGGATGTCGTGGGTTTGATCCCGACCCCCCTTGACACCTGTATATTTGGAGATTGCGTCTCTCTCTCTCTCCCCGTGGTCGCATGGATTTTGCTCCGGGTCCCCCAGTTTTTCCCTCCAAATTTAGAATAGAGTATTTGGCTGCAATCAATTTTCACGTAATAAGCCACTGTTTTGAGCTATCACTTCTGAAAAAGAGCTGCATAGCTCAGTGGGCTTTACTTGGTAAACGAAAAATAGTAATAGTCGTAGATTGCACTTTTCTATGACAGGAGCCAGTTGTCTGTGTATGACTACCACCACTGACTTCTCATAAAGCGTTCTGCTCAATCCTGACCAGGATTTAAACTTGTAACTCTGATCATTACCCAGGCAGGCTCTGTGCAGGACGCGGCATGCACTTGGTGATGATCCAGAACGTTGTCAGGCGTGGGCATAAATAAATCCATCGGACCCTTGCAGTGGTGTGTCACCTTAATTGGTTGAGTATATTGACTACTCGGCTATTCGATCCACAGTTGAATCCATTCAATAGCACACACTTAGCCGTGTTGTCTTTGCTCCTGGCTGTTTGTCACAAACAGTCGAAACACATGGCTATATTTTGAGATTGTTTTGTTTAGATATAGTTTAGGGTTTTTGCACGCACACTATTTATAAACGTACCAAAGTGGGCCAAAGTAAATAATCCTGAGCATTTATGTCGACTATTTTCTGCACGTCCTACTGCGGAAAACTATTAATTCACTCGGTGTGGCTTACCATCGTCGAGATTTGTTCAATATTTATGGCTCTATTTTAACACTTGGTAATAATTCTGGCTCGGCCTATTAATGCTCAGCCTGATTGTAGATGTCAACCGTGATTGATTTTGTTCTCACGTTTTGATTTCTTGAGTAATTCCCAGCTGTGGTATAAACTCTTGGATGTTAATTCCCTGTGGACGAAAATAGCTGACAGTAGTGATTCACCCCCTTCTGCGATTGTGTGAATTGTTGCTTCTGGGTTACGATTCTATTTCTCAATCTATTTTATTTACCATTGTGGTGCAAGTGAGATTTACAATGGCATAAAAAATATATTATTTAAATTTGTCTTTTACCAGGTCAAGCCCATTGAGCTATGTAGCTATTTTTCAGAAGCGACCTGGCCACAGATGACAGCTCGACGAAGTGGCTTATCATCATGTGGAGGGAAAAACCGGATGACCCAAGCGAGAAATCCATGCGGCCACAGGGAGACCCTGCTAACTCCAAATTTTTAGGTTGACCTGTATGTTGAACTTCTTTTGCACTGTACGTAGCAAACTGTGCTAATTGGAGGTACGATGGACTAGGAAAGGCCAAGGACCTGCTTAGATATTCGTCACTGATGTTGACCATATAGAGAGAATGGAACTTGGACCACAAATGATCACTAAACGAAGTGGCTTATGTGTAAATGTCAGAAAGCCAAATAACGCGTGATGTTGATTCTAAATGTGGAGGGAAAAACCAAAGGACCTGCAAAAAAATCCAAGCGACCACAGAGAGAGAAAGACGCAAACTCCGAATATACAGCAGGCATCACGGTCAGGATTGAACCCACGACCTCCAGTACACCAGGCGAGGTAATTAATTGGAAATAATGGTGTATATATATTTGAATCATTGTTGATTTGCTGTTGTGACCTGGATCGCAAACGTGGTCATTGACAAAGAAAATTTTACAATAACTGTAAAGTGCATAAAGAAGTGCATGCTGGGAATTACACTGAGAGGCAGGAATGTATTAGAGAATAAACAAGTTAGAGATGAAAGTTGACTTCAGGATTGTAATTTGACTTGGGCAGGGCACATCGCTATAAGTGATGAGGGCCAGCCAATGGTCGAGGCTAACTTTGCCAGAGAATCCACCCGAGATCACGGGATGGAGCGATGAATCCGCTCGTTAGGGGTGCCAGCTGGATTGTTGCGTCACAGACCAAGAGGTAACTTGTGGAGGCCTTAATCCAGCAGTGCATTGGTTGTGGCTGATTGTGAAGCAAGTAGGCCTTGGTATCGATTTTAATCGAATGAACGTTACATTCGTTATGGCCAAGCGTGGCTTGCGCAAACATTGGGCCAGGATTCCTCGCGAGAGGCAGGCATTCATTTGACCGCTATAGTTGTGGTCACGGCTAATCGCCGGCCAGTGGTTGGCAGGACCGTTTGGACCATTTTAAAATAACCCTTCGACTTACAGGTCGCGACGCACTGCGACTGTACACTCTTGCCGCATGGACGTGGCTATTGTTAGGCGCCAACCAAAATAGTCGTCGCCCCGTGAGAGTTTACCTCGTTCACCTAGACTTCTCCTCACCCTCCCCCTCCAACATGTGCCAGAGTGCCAACGGCCAGAGGGGAGGGGAAAGTTTTTCTCCGGTCATTTTGCCACGGCGCGTCAGCAATTTGCCTTTGTGGCACTTTGCACCCTTTGTGTGTTTTGTGGCCGCGAACGAAAATTTGTCTGCGCGTTTTTTTTATTTGTGCCCCGGACAAAGGCTCGTTTTTAGTGCAAAAATAACAGCGTAACATCTGTCGAACGCATTCTTTAGCTCCATTGTTCGCGGCATTGCAGAGACGCTTGCCCTATATGACTCCCGTTAGAGCTATTAAAATACAGAGGACAACCCCCTGGCAATAATTGGCTACTTGGCTTTTAACTCAGCTCACCTTCCTGCAGGCTGTCACTTATTGTGCATTGCCATTGCGCATATGAAGCATGTTTCGTTACTTTCAAGTCTCAACATATTCTTCTTCAAAACCCTTGCCTTCGGGAAACCCTCTCATTGCTTCCCTTCTTTCCTTCCCTCTCGCTCGGTCCCTCACGATCTCTGCTGATGTTTCGTACGTAATGCTGTGTGGCTCTAAGACATTTGTATGTACGTATGTAGATATGTCGAATTTCTTTCGCACCATACGTAGCCAACCGTGACATGGCATTAGAAAGTTTCTGTTATTGAACCAGAAGAATTGTGGCCAGAATGCAGTAGGATGACCCTATCCTCAGATTTGTGCTTTTAAATAAGACCAAGTTCTGTGTTTCTTGTGTTCCTTGAAACTAGATTTATCCTAATTGTGGATTGGTAAAATGTCAAACTGCATTTATTTGGTGGATTTGTCAAATATAGCAATTAACTTAAGCCCCTGTTCTTGTTATGATGTTAATGTGCATCTGGTAAAAATGCAGTTGCACTGTCGAGGAAAAGTAAGAGGAACCAACGCAGCTATTTTTCTTTTGCCCGCTTATTTAGAACTCGAGATCGTACATTGAAATTAGTGTCCTATAGAGTGCTTACAATACTTACAGGAACTCGGAGACATTTTGCAATTCTGGCAAGGAACACTCAATGAACCCACACTTTAGAATTATGTCACAGGGTCTAAATGTCCACTTCTCAGCATTGGAATATGGCACACTTTCGTCGCAACTATCCATAAACTGGCATGGGGATTGAACTGTGACTTCCAAATTGACCGGCTCGGTGCCAAGTTAACTGATGTCTGCCCTGCCAAACATTTCGTACATCGGTGTGCTGTGACTGGCTACTGCTGTCCTGTTCATTTAATTTTCCCCTCCATGTGACCTCTGCCGTTTTTGTTGATGCTTTCCTCACGCGGTTCTTTAGAAATGTGTTTTATTAATATGTTATTCTCCGAAGCATTTACTTGGCAAATCACAACAGTTACGTGGGCTCTCTTTTAGAACTGCTTGTTTACAGTGATGTACTGCCAAAAAATGCTCTTCGTGACATCGTTATTTAAAAACAATAGCGAAAAAACACATTAGCCTGAGTCGCAAATGCCATTGCCACTCAGGTTGTTGCTTTTTCCTGCTTTTGAGTTGACGTGAGTGACCTCGTATAGCCCCGCATAACCAGGTAAAACCAGCTGTTGCTTTATATTAAAAACAAAATTCCACGCTCAGCCAATAGTTACGCAACATAACTTGTCAACAACATAAAAATTGTCGCCAGCAATGAAATTTCACGTGTAGTACCTTATAGGGCCCTCCTTTTGAACTCTGGGCCAAGAGTATTATTCTTGTACACACTTGATAGGAACAAAATAATGTAAAGCCCTCTTAACAATCCATTGCGAGATGAAGGCCTCTTCCCCACGCTGTGTTAATCATAATGGGGGGTTGCCCATAATTCGCCGTGCTGTAAATGTGGGTTTGTTGGTAACCCAAAAGGGAAATGCAAAATAACGAGCAATTTAAAAAGTTTGTTTAAAAGTCATAAAAGCACCCTTTGGAATGTAACGTGAGTTTCAGTTTTATATAGTTTTGCAATTCGTGGAAGTACCCACACTCAGGCATCCAAGTCACACCCGTGGTCAAGGAACAAAGTTCTAAGTATTTGAACCACCATCGTCAGCCATGGTCAATCCACTGCTGGATTAAAGCCTGGCCAAGCCACCACCACCTCCAGTTACTGCAGTATGATAATAATCCACCAAGTAGCTGTTCACGATGTGATTTGTTTGAGCCATCAGCTGGTAATAAAAAGAGCAGATAGGCATTGTAATAACTGTGCTGAATGTAGTGACACCCCGATGGACAAACTTATGATAGAAATGTCTCATCAGAGGCAACGAAGCAGGTTGGAACAAGGAGGTGACGGTGACGGAATGGGATTTCACGCAGCGAGCTGGGTTGTAACTAAGCAGAACGTCAACTTCATCTAGCAGTGAATTGATTTGGGAGCGATGGCAAACATTAAACTCACGAATGCAATTTTGTGTAACAGTGTCGCACATGCTGGTTCTGTGTCTCATTACCACAATGTAATTTAAACGGATGTGTCATATGGTCTCCATAACTCAATGGCAGAGGGGTTGGGTGTTACTAGAAATGGTTTCAGCCTTGAGAGGTGCCCTGTCGCTCTCATCTTAATGTGCTGCAGGTTTGGAAGCACTGATGTGTGCGCCCCTGTAAAGGAACTTTACTTTCAGGATCAGTCCTCATACGGTACCCCCCTCCCTTCTCTCACCGCACTGCTCTCCCTCCCCGTACCCTCGGGCAGCCCAGGACTTCATTATAATTAATAGTGACAGAAGGGAGAACCACTCCCTAGGGAGGAGGGGTGGGCTTGGTATGGAAAAGTACAAGCTGCTCGCTGTGAGCACAAAGCAGTGGTTGTCAACTTCTTTAGTATGGCAGCCCCTCAATAAGGACCCCCCCCCACCACAAAAAACACAACTAAGCTTACTAAGGGCAGCAGTGCACTGAGAGATCACATGTCCACGCCTCTAGCGAATGCAGGGTTAGCAAGACATTTGTTTCACGTTGTGTGTGTGTCGGGTACTCATATTTTTTTTTACTGGTTGTGGATTGGATTGACTATGAGCTGATTTAACCCCAGAGAGGGAATTTAACTTGAAAAATCAGTACAGTGTTCAGATGAAAAATTGTTTAATTCAAGAGTTGAGTCAAATTTCAGTACAATTTTAGCTTTGCTTTAGTACCAACAAACGTTTCATATTGGCTCAAGGGAAATAAATACGATATTTGTTTTCCATGTTTTGACAAACAGTGTTCGCTGTTGATTTCTATTGACCAAAAAAAATGTTTTTTTATGTAAACATAATCATGTCACTGGCACCGTTCCGTATGTCACGAGGGCAATCATAAATAGAGCACGGAAAGAGGTCCTGACATGGTCGCCGGGTGCCTAATTCTCATGTTGAGGGCACCACACCAACATTACTGAGATGCTGGCATCAAATGCCAGGCTCCTACCCAGAACAATAACAGGTTCTTGTCTGCAGTTTTGAGCTCAAAGGGCCTCGTAGCCCAGTCACCAATGACCACGCACACAAAAATCACGTGCACGTGTTTTGTTATTTCACGTGTACAAGTTTTGGCTCAATCCTTTGCATAGCTCAGAAGTGAGATCTCTTTTTTTTACTCGTGTTGATTTTAAGCCAGCGTTTTTTTTTGTCAAGGTTGTATGCACTTTTTACCTGAGTGTTTCAATGTTGTTAATGCCAGCAGGTGACCATCCAGTGGTGCTGCTGGCGGTCAGGGAAGAGGCGGTCTTGAGAAAAATATATCAACAATAAAGTAATCTTAACAGCTAATTACAGTTATTGCTAATGTCTTAATGAACTTTCACTTTTTTTTATCAGCACCGTGGATGTGCTTTGCTTGTTAATAATACCGGCAGGGTTTACTTTGCCTTAAACAATGCTCTCCAGTAATGCGGAACTCGTTTCTAAAAAGGTTTATTTTTATATTATCTTATCTTAACGTAATTTGATTAATGCGCATTACGAAGAATTAACAACGGTACAACAACAACAACAGCGTGTGTGAATGTAATGGGGGAGATGAGGTGATTGAAATAGATGAGAGGGAAGCAATGGGGGCAAATCTGTAACCCGTGAATTCGGTGAAAGCAAAATTGATAGTAAATGATGATGAACGGATTGAATGAATGTGGAATAAATGATAGCCTTATAATGAGCATATGAAGAGGGAAAAGTAACGGTGGCGATTATGAGGGGGAGATTAAGTGGTCGTGGGGTGAGCTAGGGAAAATAAGTTGAGTTTTTAGTGAGGAGCGGAAACTAGTGAGTGAAGGTGACTCCTTATTATGAAGGGGAAGTTTGTTCCAGTGAAGGGAGGCAAGAAGAGGAAAATCGCTTTATTATCTCAATTTTTTTTAATGTTTTCTCACTAAAAATACTGCCTTTGTGCCGCCATCGGTGAACGAGTGAGTTTTGGGGATGCCCATCGAATTCAAAACGTTACATTTATATTTCGATTTAAAGCTTTCGTGACTGCAGGGATTCATCTTCTTGGTTCTTTCGGTAAAGTCACGTAGACGCTGTCTTTCCGACAGACCTGTTCTTCACCTGAGGACGGCTGCTTGCGTTGTGGCCGAAACGTCATGAGAATTGTATTTTGTTATGTTTTCTTTTTATAATTTTATTATTTCCCTTTTACGTGACTTTACCGAAAGAACCAAGAAGATGAGTTACATTTGTACATTTGTAATAAATTGCCCCATTTACCAGGGGAGGCTCACCCTTGTGGTTTAGCCTGACCAGTTTGTATTGTCATTCTTCCGGATGGTTGGGACGTTGGCGCATTGTGTGCACACAACAAGCACGTTGGTGGAAATGGTACCTCCTGTCTACAACGGAGCCTGATGGGCTTGGCAACAATAAACATGGTGCCAAAAATAGCGCTCCTCACCGCTCCACCCATGACCCCCCACCCTCGTGTGTGTGTGTGTGCGTGTACACAAGTGCATGTGGGGAGCGGTCGTGTAGCGGTTAGCACTGCGCTACGAACCCGGCGACCCGAGTTCGATTCCCGCTCACGGCCAACATCGCTGAGGATTGTTCGAACCGTTCCTGGGCCTCCCCGAGGTCGACTCAGCCTTAAATGAGTACCTGGTGTGGTGTGTAACCATCGCCACTGGGAAGACAAAGGCGTCCGGGTGTGGTGCTGACCACTAAACCCATTGTGTTCTGTGCCGGCCTTCACAAGTGCTCGCTCACAGCACTTGCCCCAACAGTCTGTTAAAGGCTGTATCGGGGATCTTTGTCTTTATACACAAGTGCATTTGCTGTGCGGTGGCAATAGTATATTGGTTATCAGTGCAGCAATACCATCTCGACGACCCAAGTTCCATTCTCTTTCATGGTCAGTGACGAATATATAAACTGGGCCTTGGCCTTTCCTAGGCTGTTGCACCTCCGATTAGCATGGTTGGCTACGTCCAGTTCAAAAGAAGTTCAACATACATGGCTTCCTGTATATTTGGAGTTAGCAGGGTCTCCCCGTGGTCACGTGGATTTTTCTCTGGGTCCTCCGGTTTTTCGCTCCACATTTAGAATCGACATGCGTTTAGAGTATTTGGCTGCAATACATTTTCACGTGATAAGCCACTTAGTTCAGCTATCATTTGTGGCCAGGTCGCTTTTGAAAAAGAGCTATGAAGCTTGGTGGGCCTTACCTGGTAATATAAAAAAATTCTTTCAAATAAAGTTTAAAATGAAAAATATTTTGAATTTACGTACTGATCCTCTGTGCGCTCTCTGTCATTGCAGTAGACGAGCTTCATGCCGGCCATAATGACCATGTTGGGAGACCACACAGCACGTCAGCTGCTCGACTTCAGCCAGCGGCTCGACATCAACCTCCTGGACAGCGTGGTGAGCTGGCTGTACCAGGGCGAGGGCCCTCAGGTGAGTCGCCAGCACCGCGGCGTCGTGCAGGAGGATGCAGCGGCAGAGAGCGCAGCAGCAGCGTTGGCTAAACACAGTGACACCTTCAGAGCATTAGGTTGCATTTGAGTCTGGAAGAAAGTTTCTCCTGCGCCTCAAAAGCCAAACGTGAACTTGATGCGTGTAACGTGCTGTGAGAGGGAGGTGGCCAGGTGAGGTTCAAAGCGCTTGGCCAGCACTGCTTGGGTTTGAATTCAGGCAACGTCCTGCGATGAATTCAAGGTTTCCAAGTGGAGCGAGTTGATGATCTCAGCCTGGTTACCAATGATATATAAACCCATAACATAAAATTTTGGCCAAATTTTGGCAGAGTTCAACCACTGAAAATTTAAAATATAGATTTAACTCATGCAATAAACATTACTTGAGTTAAATTTAGAAATAGTTCCGTGATATCTGCTTCTGTGGGCCATTCTCTAATGCGAAGGATTGCACTGCTTTGTGAGATTCAAATTCATGCCACTCGTGCCGCGAGATGTACTGCATCATGGTGGTGTAGGCATATTACCATATGGTAGCCAGGAGAGGGCTATGTCTTGTGTCACTCCCTCGTATGTGTGGATTCTTTCTGGGTTCTGTAGTTTATTCTCACATGCCAATTAGCATGGTTGGCTACGTACAGCGTGAAAGAAGTTCAACATGCCTACGTACATACAAACGATCATTAATAAAATTGTCCAAATATCCCAATGCAGGACCCTCCTGACAAAAAGAGTCCCAGTGTAACTCTTCTCCTCACCTTGCAGCAAAGGATGGCGCAGGAGGTGCTCACCCATCTGAAGGAGCACCCTGACGCCTGGACCCGCGTGGACACAATTCTGGAGTTCTCGCAAAACATGAACACCAAAGTGAGTCGCGCAAACGGGGTCACCTACCACACCACCGCCATTCCGGCTAAACTCCCCCACCCCTCCTACCCCCCTACCCCCCCTACCCTGATACATCCAAACACATAGTAGCGCTCTTGACAGATCCAGCAGTCTTAGTCAACAATGAAAATTCCCCCAACGCACAGATAAATAGATGTGCTTTGTGGCAGGTCGAATAATATACATGAAGATTAAGGTTTGGCTTGCAAGGACTCGAGGGAAGAGCAGCAAATCCATTGCTTGCCCTCTGCGTTCGTGTTTATGCATGTAATACACCGGGTTTTTTAAGATCTCGGCTTTAAAAAATAATTGAAAATCGTGGAACATTTCTCTAACGCTTGTGGTAAGTGAGCAATGAAAACCCGGCTGTCGTGCATGTATGTGCCAATCGGGTTTCAAGTTATCGTGGATCTTCCCACGATGTCCTACAGCCGAAATGTATATCAAATTTGTGTCTATTATTCGATGGTCCTCTGTTTATACCAACAAGTTTCCGAAGTATTCCAAAGAATAGTTTTGGCCCCACAATGCATCCTCTCTGCACAGCACAATACACGCATATCGCTGAAAAGCAATGAATGTGGCCATAATGCAACCCATTTACCTTGTTCACAAGACGTGCACCGACTTCACTGATCTGCCCATTATTTTGTTCATGTGGTTTTGGTGGCCTATGCTGTTGGGTCATGATTTTAAAAAAAATATTCCAGCCCTGGCAAAATCATTGATCAGATTTCAAGTCCCTTGACCGTGAATATTTGTTTTGATTTGGTGTTGGGTAAAATGCTGTGAGACTTTCGATATACACAATGGATTCTGTAAATCCTCAGTCAGTGGCCATTGCCAGATATGGAAATGTTCCTGCAGTTACAAAATACTCGCAGCAGAGAGCACAAGCCTCACTTGTTAGCCCAGATCACTTCAGATATATGGCCGTATTATTTATAGAAGCGAAGCCCTGGAAATTCGAAGCCACGCTTTCCAGGAATATTGGCTCATACTTTTGTAACAGGAGACTGGGGTTTTGGGTCACTTTTGAGAATGAAAATGGGTTTCCTTTATTTATAATATTAATATCTGTGGAAGATTTTTGTGCTTCAGCAGTTGATTACCCAGAAATTTTGATAAAAGGTTCTTCAAAAGGTTATCCGAAATATAACGATTCATCCAAGTGCACCGGGTCAGATTCCCCATCAGGGATCAGATCAGTGTCAAGCAGTCTCTGAATTGGTCCAGGTTACACTCCTGCACCAACCAGCACTTACTAGTGTGGTGAAGTATGGTCAAACAACCACCATGACTTAACACAATGTAGAAAAGCCTTAATCACATCCCCTTTCCCAACGTGCAGTGTAGACGGTTAACGTCATTAAAGCTTTATTACACTGAAGAACTCGGATTCTGTTTGGCTCCCATAGCGGTGAACTTGAGACACATTACTGCACTTGCCATGATTCACTGATGTATTAAATGGTATGTTTCTGATAGTCTGGGATGGGGCCACAACAAGTCTCCCTTAGTGCACCCATAAAAGTCACTGTCTCCCTTCTCCATTGGGCATAGGGCAGAGCTCATGTCCATTGATGGCTCTTTGAGCCAATGTTGGAAAGTCCACACCCCTTTGGCAGAGGGCTATCTTTCTCAAAGGCAACGACTGCTGATTTCCTACAAGATAGTTTAGATTTTATTGATCTCTGAAGTAATACACCTATACCATAGCCAAAAACCTAGTCTCCTGGAATTGAAAGTTCTAATCACAAAGTGGCTTCATGTTTTATCGGAAAGCACAAACCTCCATGTAATAACATATTAACTGGATTCTGGACCCATCGTTCTGTTGGCCTTACAAGCGAGTTTGTCGAATGCAGAAGCAGCCACGCTTTCAAGGGAATAGGCTCTCTGATTCCCACTGAAATGTCTGATTCAGCGAATTTGCTGTGGGCTGGATCATAAATAGTGGTTGCTGCCACATGCCAAAATAAAATTGTTGACCACTTGCAAACACCAGTACATGCAATGCCACCCCTCTGAGAGCCGAGGAGATGGTACCCTTCTGAATTGATGCCATGCAAAGTTATGAGGGACGTACCATCTTTTATGCTGTTGGCAGGGTTGTTTTGTTTGGTCTTTTTTCCACCTCATGCATATCATTCATTGATGGGTTATCTTTATGTTAAAGCACATTGTGAACTCACATTCTGTATTCACTTTCCCACCTATTCTCCCATTATTCAAATTGGCTGTGCAGTTAAAATATTAAAAGTAACCCTTCATTGCTTTCAGCAGTTCCAGATAACAACAACAATAAAACATACATGCACTTAGGAACACGAACATTTCCATGTGTCACAAATTATAGGACCTGGATATTTAGCTTGTGCTGACTTACTAATTTGGCAACACTTCTCCACTGGCATATCCGAGCCGCGCTAGCATGGGTCTCTCTCATTTGCAGGTGGTTTTCCACTCGCTGTTTGCCAAGCTGAGCCAATCCCAAAGCGTGAAACTTTGGCTTCACAAAGTCATCTCTGAATCTGGCTATGGGCCGTGCTGGGTCGGAGATGGGGTGAATCATTTTCGTCATGAGCATGACCGATGGTGGCATGGCTCGTGTTCCACCGTGGATAAACAACTTGGCGCCTCGTGAGCCAGGCCTGGCTCAGGTGGCTGGCCTGGCTCAGGACGGACGTAGAACGGCTCTGATGTGCCCAGTGTAAAAGTGGTCACGGATTGTGAATTGACAACCTGCAAATGACCTTGAAATCGGAAGTCGCGGTAAGACCAGCTGTGTTGCTTTGGTCTTTTCTCGTTGCCTGTTACAACAACTCCACATTTAATTTATTGCCCAGTGAGAGCCTGTTGATGTGTTACTGAATTCTCCTTTGCAAGGCAGTCATTGTTATTACTGAAGTTTTGTGAAAGCAAGGTAAATTTGGGCGATTTTGATACACATCCTACACGTTGTGGACTACTTTCGCAAACATTACCACAGAGTCGATACTGTCGAGTGACGTATTGTGGTAGTACTTTAAATCTTTGTTTAGATGCCATTATGACAAGACATTTACACACAACATTCGGATACAATGACATCAGCATGCAGTATTAATGATATGAAAATCTCAAAATCCCACAAAACTCCAAACATTAAAAATCTTTAAATATGAATAGATGTTCACATGTGGACACTTCATTAAGAGATCATCTTATATTGTCGTGTGCCGTTGGATGCAATCTTTACCATCGGAGCAGCGATTTTTGGAGCAGGAAATTCTCCATTGCCCGGGCAGAGTTTGCACCCATCATCCCGTTCCACAGTCATCGAGATGCTTGCAAAGCAAACAGACATTGTGTTGACAGCTCAGCCAGCCCCATGTATTTCAGTGCCACCTGTTTCTTGGTCCGTGAAATTGAAAACCGTGGTCCGAGTGCCCCACTGAAATGCTGACATGATAATAATAACAACGACAACAACAAACACAACGGTGTAATTTCATCAGTATGTCTTCTAGAGCTTAACTCTGAATTGATGTGTAATTATTGTAGTACATCATTTACCTCTTTTTTTTGCTTGTCATTGGCAATAATAATATCTGAATAAATTGGGTTTCTCTTGCAAAGGAGATAACGAACCACAGGGAGCTCTCACTTTGTTAAACAAACCACAGCGACTTGGAAAGTGCCCATTGCACGCTCTCAAGTCGAAGGACGTGACCTGGCAACGTCCCCAGACAACACTGTGCATCACAGCGCCGTGTTGTGCCACATCGATCATAGGATGCCCAAACGCTCTAACACGCACAGGCTGCGACAAAGACGAAAGATCCCCCGTGTAGCTTACTTGGGCAAGCACCACGCGCTTGGCCACCTCTCTTGTCTGCCCAGGGCCAGTCTTTACACACCACATTAGATCCTCGTTTTAGGCTGAGTTGACCTATTTTAGGGGGGGGGGGGGGGCAGGGAAGAGGCCCGTGATCGGTTCGGGTTAATTGCCGCTGACGTTAGCCACTTTCGGGAATCGAACTCAGTTTTCCAGGATCGTAGCACAGTGCAATAACCACCAAGCTACCGCTCCCCATACACACATCAACAGCCGCCAATCATCACAGAGCGACAGTGACATCGCAACAGCACCTGTGCCAGGCTAGGTGCACTTTGAGGCTATCTCATAAAGTGTCCAAGACCCGCTGGTAAGGAGGTGCGGGACAGACTCAGGTGTTGAGAGTTAAACGACTCTGACTTAAGCTGACTGGCGCACAACACAAACACACACATGCAGACACACGCGCGCATGCTCACGTACACGCACACAAGCACATGAAACGGCCACCACCACCACCGACCAATCTCAGCTGTGCCTCGTTGAAAGTGTTTCTGTCCGTTGTCATGTCGGCGCGCGCTGATTTGTGATGGTCTTGTGTGCTTCCAGGTTTGACGGACTGTGACTTCCGTTGCGCCATTTGCGCCATTAACGATGTGTTGCCGTTATGTCGGTTGCGTGTGTCAGAAAGACGGCCGGTCTTCCTGCACGGCTGACCCCGTTAGGCTAACACCGCAGGGGGCTTCCAGCAGGTCGAAGCTTTTTCATTTACCCTCTTCATGTCCGATCCACCCTCGCGAGCCCGGCCGCCCTGTACCGAACAAACAGAGCCATAGCACACGACACAAATTAATCATTACGCGTCGTTGTGAATAATGTTAACGACGAGATGAGTATCGCCTCCTTTCCATTTTTGTATCCACTGCCCCCCCCCCCTCCCCCCACAACTCTAGCAGTAGAGCGAGCGGCTCGCAGAGCGAAGGCTGCGAGCTCAGAAATCCTGCTCGAGTTGACTCAGTGCCCATCATCCCTCCAGGGTCGGGCAAAAATAAGTACCACTTTATGGGAAAGTTGGCACTGGCTGTGTGGTACGGTTGGACTCACCCCTACCTTAGGAATGTGGGATTCCCACCACTGGCCATTTGAGCAGGAAATCACGTTAGACTTTCATAATCAAGGTTTTTGGGTCAGATCACGTTATTTATAAATGTGTCTCAACCCTCCACCACCCGACACTGCCAATCAGTAAATGTGTTACGTTGACAAAAGACAAATAGTTCACTACATTAGCCCACTGGTGTGTTGAAGAGTGGATCCACAACATTTACAATTTGAGTACGACGTTTCGCTTGAAATTACATCCAGCATCTTCGTGCGATTTTCCAGAATATTCTGGCAAATATACTCTTAAACTATTTGTCTTTTGTCAACGTGGCACATTTTTTACTGATTGGCCGTGTCGGGTGGTGGAGGGTTGCGACATAAATAATGCGCTCTAACCAAAAATCCTTTATTATGAATAATTCTGGTCGCGAAAGCCTACGTGTTAAACTGACTTCAGACTTTGACTTTTAAAAAATTGTCTTTTTTTTTTTTACACCACCAATTGGTTGCACGGTCGTCTGAAAGCGTACTCTCAGAAGGCCGTGTGGTCGATGGGATATGAAAAAAATGCTCTCAATTTTGTGTGGAGAGACAAATTTGGCAAGGAGGCGTTATTTCTTTTATAACCATGGTAGTTAGCCTGGAGAACAGTCTTCGCGTTGCATACATGTGTGTTTAAATGCAAACAAGAGAGCGAATCGTGCAAATGTGATCACTTCATTTCAATTGTGTTAAGTATGCTGATAGTTGTAATGATTTAATTTGTTTTTGCAGATGCTTTCCACATTTAGTCGAATGCCACATTAATGCATTTTGTTACTGTTGTTAAACTCTTGTGAATTCTACGCAAAACATTTTAAATCATGGATCACACTATTTGTTATACAAATGTGGCTTGACATTGCTTTCAGTGGATTTTGAAACATTTCCAATTTTTTTTCTTGACCTGGTTCCTTGTTCTTTCCATGCCTCCTCCTCTCTCGACTACCGCCCCATACAATAATCAAGGACATTCATAACAATATATCCCAGTTCTTTTATTAGAGCCATGTTCTGGAAAAATAACTTCTACTTCAATGTAGCATGGATAGAATAGTCTCACCCCAATGTTAGGAAATAACTTTTGAAGATCACGCAACAGATCCTCCTTCTGATGTCACTGCAGTAGGCCAATATCACCCCACAAACTTGAAAGCAGTCTTTCACACTCTGTAAATAATGCACGTTGAATGGCATCCTTCTGATATATTTCGAGCATTTTGAAGTCCTGATTTGTGCGATTTTTATTTTTGAGCAGGTTGAGCCGTATACGAACTTGCTACACACGGGAACCTGGTTTAAATATGTGAGGCTCTCTGCTTTCAATTGCAGAATCCTCAGCAGTGCTGGCTCATTGATCTGACATGGCCATTGAGGACACTGCGGCACTCTGCTCAAAAGTGTCACCACCCGTTTTCAACCACAAGACAAAAACGGGCAGATTCAAATGTAGGCAGATGCTCCTGTTTTCCAGATTTATGGTTTAAATGTGACCCAACATCCCAACCCCCAGCAATGGTGCAAATCGCCACAGTGATAGTTTTTTTGCAGCTGTAATAGGACACAGAGGGCGTGTGGAAGTTCTGTACTCGGGAATTCCCATCATTCACTCTACAAGCTGAGATGCAACAAGCTCTGGACCGTGTGGTCTTCTAGGTTGTACCACATTCTTTTATGGCATCACGTCCGATGTTTCTCTCCACTTTCTGGGGGCTTATTCAGGAACTCTGAATGAAGCTCTAGGCACGTGGAGCAGCAACATGATTTCCCACGTTACATAGAATACCATAGACACCAGGGCTCAGACTCCTATTAGAACAAAGGTCATGAGATTGGTTCATTGAGACACGTGTCTTTGGAGATTAGGGTTAAGGTAGAAGCAACCATTGTATTAACCACAATACCTTGCTGAGCTTGTCAAGGAGAGCATAAACCATCACGCAAACTCTGGTCATCCTTGCAGTGGCGTTTGGCTAACCATCGAAAAAAGACGGTCACTGCATCGCGAGCTTTCAGATGCGCTTCTGCGGCCGTCTGGAACGCTCTTCCGATATTAGAGAGCCACTAGAGCTATGCACTTTTAAATAGTCTAGATTGAAAACTAATTTCTTTAGAATAGTTTTTTGTGTTTATATTGTTATCCTTCACCTCCGTTGGGCATGGTTGGCTACGTACGGTGTGAAAGAAGTTCAACATACATACACATACCCTAGGTGCCCCGAGGTATATTCTGTACATGTTTTTGAACGCTGAGCCGGCACTGCTGAATTAACCTCTTTCATTCTTATGTTCCCACCTGAAATTAAGTGAATCTCATACACCACTATTCTAGGATTCTTTCCACGGTTATCAGCATCAGTAATACCTCTAGCCCTTAGCAAAACAGGCATGGCTCAATTGGCGTACCCTGATGATTTTGGATGCATCTATATATATACACCTCCCCTATCCTGGAAATTACATTGTTTCAATTTAGGATCACGATTTGGTGAATGAAATGATTGATTACATATTTATTTTCTTGGTTCTTTCAGTAAAGTCACGTAGAAAGAAATTAATAAAATAATAAAAATAAAACATAATAAAATAATTCTCACGACGTTTCGGCCACAACGCAAGCAGCCGTCTTCAGGTGAAGAACCGGTCTGTCAAGGAGACGAATTCTATTTTATTAATTTCTTTCTACGTGACTTTACCGAAAGAACCAAGAAGATGAATCCCTGCAGTCACGAAAGCTTTAAATCGAAATTTACATATTTTTTCATTATTGATTTCTGAGGTCAGGCCACGTAATGTTATGTGGCCACATTTTTCTTGTTGTGTAACCCTCCACCACCAGACATGGCCAAACAAATTAAATTGTCACGTGTACAGGCGGTTAACGTGCCAATGATTGTTGTTTCAGCTCACCGCGGGTAAGTTGAAGGACAATTCTCATCACAATTTATCAGCCGGACATTATTTTCTTAACACTGCACGGTGGTGAATGTCGCGGTCTTTTGGCATTGGTAGGGGTTACACGAACCCATTACATGCAGCCATATATATACTAATTTTAAAAACATTGATTCTTACATGCACCATTCACTGCATGCATGGCGAGCTTTTTAAGAATTATTCTTCATTGATAACAACTTAACACTTTCATCAGTGACGACACTGCCTTAAAGTGGACAAATATATCAAATAAGCAAGGTTATTGGCAGTGGTCCTTCATCTTCATAATAAGAGGGATCAAGGGCTCGGAGGTTTAGACCTATTATTTAGAGATGTATATTAAAAAAAATCTCTTTAGGGGCAGTTTCATTGATGATTGTATTGAGTTTGTTTTTTGTGCTCATGCACCGCTGCCAATGCAGATATCATTATTATTAAGTGATAAATCGAACCGCCGTTATTACCGTATTGACCCATGTTCTCATGCGTCTGGAGTGAAATGCAAGTTAGTCATAAAACCACTGGCATGGGAATACCGTGAACAAGGCTGCACTGGTGACTGCACATTGCCATTAGCTGAACATTTTACGTTCCCATTGGCAACAATGTGTAACCAACGTGTTATTTTTACACTTCCTGGGTGCAAGTCTGGCTTAATGGAGAAGGGGGGGCTGTGATTTATTCTAAAAGCCTAACCAATTGTTCGTCTTCACAGCAGGTCGAGATATTGAATTTGTGGACTCAACATTTTGTTCAGTGGTCTTGTAGCTAGCGATGGTTATACATGTTGTTTTACATTTGAATAGCTGAAAATGACAATAAAAGCACGAATTTTGTTATCTGGAGAAAATTAAGCATCACCTTACTGAGGCATGTGCAACTGCACGTCACCAGGGAGATGCACCACACGTATACAGGTCAGATAGTCTATTTAACTCTCTCATGTATTTTTGAGTTGTAATAACGTAAACGCTTGCATTGGTATTGCATCCGTAACGTAACAAAATGTCTTGGGAGCAATTTTTTTCATGGTTTTCCCCTCGGGGACCCCCTAATAGCAGCTTGTCCTCCCATACGGCACAAGGTGCACACTGCCACCAGCCTGCAAGTTGGGCATTGTTCTACCAGCAGGGTGGCGAATGTTGTAACTGGTAATTCAAATGAAGTGATTAGTGAGTAAAACAATTTTTTATTTGGACCATAACACTGGCACGCATGAGCTCTACCCTGTGCTGCGTCTTGTGTGGTGTCCCCAACATTTTGCTCCACGTGTCGGGAGATTTTTCAGTAAACGCATCGGAGACCTATACAGCCCTAGCAGTCTCTATTAATTGGCTTGCCATTTGGGTATCAAAAATTTACACTTGTCTCCGACTGGTTGACATGAGATAGCTGTGGCGTTTACCATCCACACGGTAAGCCATTCTTGATTAGCATCATGAGGTTTAAAAAAAATATTAACAACACGAGCGTTCGTCTGTATCGTACCAAACACTACAATCTGTTCCTGTCACGAATTAACCATGTGGCTATATAAACGAACACAGGAGGGAGAAGATCGGCTCGGCCAATCGCTCACAAGAACGCTCAATAATTATCAACCAATGCTGTGCGCTCGCAGTTCTGCAACGAGTGCTCACATGCGATTGGTTCTTTCAGTTGGCCAAATCGAGAATGCTTGTGATTGGCTGAGTCACAAACAATTGCACACGATTGGCTAAGTACCCCTTTCTGTCCTGAAGGCACCCCTCGTTTTTCAACTCTTTTTGAGTTGGTTTGTCCAAACAATGATCCGGCCGCGCATTGGGCTGCCTTTTGAGCTGGTGGTCTAGACAAGGCTGACCGCTTTGTACATGCAATGTGATGGTCACGTGACGTGTATGCAAGGCATATGGATTGGATTCGTGCCTTCTTGCTGTTGGCGAGCAGCAGCACCACACCTTTGCGTGCTGTATTTATTTCCAGCCTGCACCCATTCTCCTGGGTTGATGGGTTTTCTCATTATTTTCAGAATCCCTGTGTTCAACAACTCCCTTGGTTCAATCCGTGCAGAATGGCCTAACTCCTCCCGAACTTCCATGCGCTGTTTTCAGTCTTGAGGCCAGCGATCCACTGTTCATTAGCCTCTTTCATATTGCGATGTGACTTCTCAACGAGCTGAGCCATAAGCTGACTCAATGCAAGCGGCATAGAGTCAAAGGGAAAAGTGATTTCCTGATCCAGTGAGCATTGAGGCAGTGCTCTCGTCTCCTGTTTACAACCCTGAATCACTGTTGAAAATTCCACTGTCCTTGGGGAGGTGCAAGTTTATCCACAGGAAACCCACTGTTAACTCCCCTCACTGGGTGGTGCTTATTTTATCGACCCGGGAAGGAATGATGGGCTGAGTCAACCCCCAACCAGGATTCCAAATCGCAACCTTCTCATTTTGAGCCGCTCGTTCTGCCGCTGAACGACTCCGCCGCCGAATATAATATTGCATGCAGTTTCATTAATCATGGTTTCGCGCATTCGGTGTAATTTTCCGGTTAACTATAATTGGAAGTCATATTCTTGGTTCTTTCGTGACTTTACCGAAAGAACCAAGAAGATGAATCCCTGCAGTGACGAAAGCTTTAAATCGAAATATAATTGGAAGTTTAATACATTTTACTTAACTAAACCTTTAAACGAACAACTGCAATCTTTCCCTCCTCCGCAATTTTAAAAGAGGCTAAAGTTGGCACGTTCTGATGAGGCATTCATTTCTCTCCCTCCCTGTCTAAAAACAAAGGAGATAACTCTTGGATAATCACCACGAGAACCTTTTCCACTGCTCTGTTGAATGCTTAAGTAAAAAAAAAGTTGTGTTGAAAATATATATGGTATATTTCAATCTGCCATTGCTTACTTTAAACATTACTCTTTTACACGTGGGTGCACATTCATGACATCGACACCACGCGTTTAAGTCCCCAGAGCCCGGAGGACATTTTCACAATTCTGGCCACTGCTGATGATGGTTGTGGCTGCCGAACGAAACGCCGTGCTAAATTGTTAAACGTGTGTGGATTGCTCTCCCAACATACCAGTGTGCGAGAGAGGTAATGGGCACATTCGTTTACGTGAACACGTTAATTGGCCGTGTCGGGTGGAGGAGGGTATACGACACATTTTACTCGTGCGATCCGACCCAGAAATCAATTATGACTTTTCACTCTTCCGTCCGCTTGATTCCGCATTTGATTATATTATCAATGTTGCCCTCAATTTTTCTCGTGGCGCTTTAGAGACATGGGTTTAATCTCAGGTCTCCCATCCATTAAGAAATTCCGCACACAGTTACGTATTTTATGCTCTATTTAATTGTTGAAAACGTGCATGCGTATTGCGAATTGAGTAATTACTATATTTTAATCTGTCAAATAAAACATCTTTCGAGAGTGCATGCTAAATTTACGTGGCATCTAAATGATGAAAATATTAACTATAAAACTATTAAATATACAACAACATGTAATATAATTTTCCCCAACATTGTATTAAATATTTTCACGTAGCTGTGTAAATAAAAATTTTTATTGTACATTTCAATAGGCTAACAAATGTGTTAAGTCTTATTTATGTTAGTCTGTACATGTATATGCATTTGTACAGCTTGTAACGTGTGCTGTATTGACTAGATAGAAACACACATGCACGTATTTAAATGTCTGCAAAATGTATAATGTACATAGTAACATATATATGCTTGCGATATACAGTATTATGCATAGATGTATCATGAATCCTCTACCTATACCAGGTGCAGGCGCTCTTTTAATACATCAATATTTAAACTGGTTCCAGCAGCTTGTCTGAACCCCGGGCCGTAGCCTGCACTCCGCGAGAAACCCAAAACATTAAAATCGCACACCCATCTTTTGGGTACTCAGTCACGTTCTCCGACTTGAGGGAGCAGCCGTCAAATGGGGGCCGTTTGTATATTGGTGCCAGGTTTACAACGCGCAAGCTCCGAGCGATGCCACCCTTTGCAGCGCAACTTCCCCGCGGGGCCTCAATAAGCATAATCGTTTCCTCGTTCGGACCATTGGCTGACCCGAGTAAATGAGAATGCTTTCTCTTTGGGGCGGTAACAAACATCGTTGTCATCGTGAAGCGAAACTGGCCATTGAGAGTGAAAGCCGGCCGGTCGAGCGAGCGCAATCGGAAGGTTTCGAAGCGCAAATTAATGCTTGGCTGTTGACTCGGCTTCGCATCCCTCTGGGGTTGGTAAAGTGAGTTACCATTTTTTCAAGGGACTCAGCGGTGGTTTTCCTATGGAAAGACTCGGCCCCTACCATAGGACAGTGGAATTCCCGTCACCCGCTCGTGGCTTTAAACATGAAATGGGGCACTGCATTGCCGCTCACTTGAGCAGGAAATTTCTACAGACTTTTTTAATAACGTAAATCGTTGTACAACATTTTTGTCTGATTTAGCCACGTTTATCACATACATTCCTCACAGACCTGACACAGAGTACCGCAGTTCAAGCGTTGCGCACCCTGAAAGCCTTTGCTTGGAAAATATTGATCCTATACGTCTGCCCGTATGTATGCCTGGCACCAACCGTGGAGGGGAAAGAGAGATGCGTTTGAGCAGATTGCGAGAATGATCAGCAGGTGTTGGAGCAGCGAAAGGTTAACCGTTGGCATTTCTCCCCCTTTTCAACATGTTCGTCACAGTACTACGCCCTGCAAATATTGGAGAACGTCATAAAGACACGCTGGAAAATCCTGCCGCGGAACCAGTGCGATGGTAAGCTTCTCTCACCCGCAGTCCCCTTGCCTGACCTGCGTACGAATGCAAGAACGTGATACAACAATCCCTCGCCAACCGCGGGGGTTGGGTTCCTGAAAACCGCCCGTCGTTGGAAAAACCGCCGTGGTGTGCAGTGCTAAGGCCTTGGGGGCCGTCCATAAATGACGTCACGCTGTTCAAATCGCTTTAAACTATCATCATTGTAGTGCGTATTTAATGTGGCGCTGCACTCTGATGTTGTAGGAGAAAACATTTATTAAAAGTCTATTTAATTAAGTAGAAGGTGTTGTCTATCTATATTTAAAGTTGCGCATTTTGATGTGACGTCACATTTCTAAACCTCCCCCCCCTCGTCACACATCGTCACAAATATCTGACCCCCCCCCCAGGTGCGTGACGTAATTTATGGCTCCTTATGGGAAATCGGGGGTTAGGGCAACTGCGGCCATGGCCACACTCGTCAATTGCCCCTTCCTACGCTAAGCACAAATAAAATACACAATAACATGATAAAAAAAAGTTTCAAAACATAATTTAAAGCGATAAAATGATGTTATTTACCTTTACCTAGGGTTAAAGTCCATGGTGATGACGATGACGTGGGAATGAGGAGGTTAATGCGAGGAGGTGGCTGTTGGAAGAGGGGGCTTTACCTCCACCTGGCGGTGGGAAAAGAGCCGTGGCGTGAGCTGGGAGATGAGACGATGCAGGGGGGGGGGGCACAGGTTGTGGGGTGATTTGAAATCACAAGCGCTGATCGTCATGCTAAACCGCGGATACGCGGAACCTCATACCGCGGTGAGAAAATCGGTATGCCAAAAGAAAACCGTTGTCACATAAACTCCGCTGTGTATTTTACAAAAACCTCTAGCGTATTCAACAAAACCACAAGTGAAACCGTTCTTTGGCTCCTAAACCTCGATATGCAAGTTTATATTTTGACACAGAATCTAGCCATATGAAAACGACTCGGTGCAGTGTGTATGTAGTGTCGTGTCGCATTGTATTTTCATCATTGAGGTGGGTTGGTGCTGTCCAAGAATTAAAAAAATCCCCAATACAAAAATGGAGTGAGAAGAAGCAAAAGAGACAAAAACGGAGTATAAAAGAGAGAGACAAACAGGGCGAGAAAGCGAGAGAGACAGAGCTGTGGAGAGAGACGGGGTTACATGCAGCTGCACGTAGCTACACACACACACTGCTACATTTGGGAATTCCCTCCCTTCTCCTTTTCCAAGCTCTTAAAAGAACCTTGCTCAATCCAAGAACTGCATGGACTCTTGTAATCTATTAAAATTTTACTAAAACGCTTTTTGTTGGTTGCTGGCCACTTGACATTTTGGGGCGTTAAAGTAAATATCTCAGCTCTGCACCCCCCATACCCCCCGGCTAAATCTGGACACTTGATAGTTCTGAGAATGGTTCTCAACCGGGGATACGCGAACCCCCAAGGGGTACGTGACAATGTCCGGGGGGGGGGGGTACATGAGGGTGATTTATAAATGTGTGAAATTGTAATCCGCGATAGTCATTATTTCATATTATATATTAACAATGTAGTTTACAAGGGTAAACAGCGCGTGAACAAATTACATCTTTATAACATGTAGGCTTTCGCGATCAATATCCATAATAGAGGGGTTTTTTTGGGTTGGATTGCGTAATTATCAATTACGTCACGCATGCAGAGCGTCCGTTGAATATATTTTTGTATTCGGCTCGCGGTTACTAGCTAGTTAGGATACCGCACAAAATGGACAATTGGTTCAAATATTAGTGTTAATTCATACATTTATTTCTCAGAACCATGTTGGGTCAGGCCAGTGGCCAAACAAAAACTTGAGGATCACTGCTCTTAGATAATTATTGTGCGTGGGGCCTGCTCGGTGTAATCGGGTTTGGCACCACCCGCCTCGCTCCGGCAGATCGGGACGTTGGAGAGCGCGTGTCTGGGCACGGCGCGAGAATGATGATGGGGGCCCCCTGGCGCAGCTGCCAGGCCGAGCGACTCGTGGGGTGACGAGAGCTCTTTGGAACGCACTCCGAAGCCGTTTTTCTTTTTTCACCAAGTGGCGCTCGCTTCTTAATACCTGCCCTTTTGTAGTTGCGCGCTCTTCATGGGAGGGTCTGTTGATGTTATCGCACGCGAGCGTCCGGTGTTCATGTTGTTCTCTTGTTTGTAGTTTTTTGTTTGTTTGTGTCGGAGCACGTGTGCATGCCTGCTGAGTTCAATTCCCGCTCACGGCCAAAAAATCAGTGGCGGTTATCTGAACAGGTCCTGGGCCTCCCCTCGGTCAACTCGGCCTCAAATGAGTACCTGATGCGCTGTGTAAACATCACCGCTAGAGAGACAAAGTCCATTAAGGCTTTAAGGAGAATATTTGTCTGCGTATGTGTCCTGTATTTCCACTTGGATTATAATCAGTACACATCGCATCCAGCAGTGGATCATGTATCCGTAGATGTACACATCAGAAAGTACGAGTTGGCTGAAGAGTTAAAATAGCCGTTCGGCTGGCAGATATTTGTTGTTCCATTTGTAAACACTATCCTCAGGCTTCACGCGAGTAGCAGTCATAAGTAAGCCAAAGATGATTACACAGTTGCCACTGTGTGGCAACCCACATGTTTTGAGTAATAGCGAGTCCAAATTCCATGGGACACCACGAGACAAATAACAGTTGAGGGTAATCGTTGTGACATCACCAGGCTGATAAGAAACGTAAAGTGGGCTTGGGCAGGACGCCTTGTCGCTACGAAGGGGAATGATGGCTGATGGTCAAAAATAACAATGCTGGCAGGAACGCTCGGGAGATGGAGCGATACAATCTCGGTTCACATGCAAGGTGCTAGACGGATTGTTACATCGCAGCATATTGAGGCTTAGGGAGGCCTTCATCTAGCAGCAGATTGACCAAGGCTTTTGATGTACACGTTTTGCCCATTTGTTAATCTGCTGGGTCCAAGGCCTTCCCATGCCGTGCTCGCCGTGAAGGATATTTCACCATACTTCACCACTTTGGCCATTGCCGGTTGCTGAACGTACTGTGGCGGTGGGGGGTTGGTTGGGGTGGGTGGACGGAGTACAATTGATTTTGCGTCGCTGCCAAACACACATGAGCTTCAACAACAAAAACAAATATATTAGAGGACGAAATTAAATTCTAGATTTGAAGCTTTCGTGACTGCAAGGATTCATATTCTTAGTTCTTTCGGTAAAGTCACGTAGGTAAAAAATGAAATTAATAAAAATAAAACAATAAAAAAATCACGACGTTTCGGAGGCAACACAATTCTCCGTCATCGATAAAAAATCACGACGTTTCGGAGGCAACACAAGTCTCCGTCATCAGGTGGGACCGTCACAGCCAGATTAGCTGCATCAAGTGAGGCA
>CM025662.2:3796995-3861596 GCA_014621495.2 Entosphenus tridentatus
CCGTCATCAGGTGGGACCGTCACAGCCAGATTAGCTGCATCAAGTGATGGCTGTGACGGTCCCACCTGATGACGGAGACTTGTGTTGCCTCCGAAACGTCGTGATTTTTTATTGTTTTATTTTTATTAATTTCATTTTTTACCTACGTGACTTTACCGAAAGAACTAAGATGACGAAATTAAAGTTTATTTATTGGAAGCGAAAACAAGTTGGTCTTTCAATAGACGTTGTCAACGTGATTATTTTCCATTGGCTTTTAATGCTGGTGCATTTTACGTGCGTTTGCTCGAATGCCTGCCTGCGTCTTGTGTGACTCAACCCCCTATGAATGTGTGGCATGCCCCTTGTAAAAAAAAAACACTTCAAAGCTAATATTACTACCTTCCAGGGTTTCTGCCCTGCAGGCAAAACTTTGTTCTCTCTCCAGGTTGCTAATGAAATGGGGGACCCACCTTACCACATGCTCCAAAGCAAGAGCATCTCTTGCTCAAGGGCTGCTTATGTCCAACCAACTTGGAGTGCAAACGGTGTAAAATTTGTGGCAGTGTTTGACGGGGACGATCACTGACAAACAACATTTCTCAAGGCACTGTTTAAAAAGCACAGGTTGGTTCCATTCTAAGTGCCATGAGAAAGCTGCCTACATGCAATGATTAGATTAGCCTTGAAGTTATTAGGCAAACGTTTCCTAAATTAACATTTTCAGGATTCAACATTTTTACGTAAAAAAAAGTAAAATTTGTTATTCCCAGATTCCTCAATCTCGTGTTTCATGCGTTCGGAGAAATGAGGCAAATAAGACCTTTGCAATGAATTTTGCATTTAATGCGATATTTATATCAGGAATATATTTTTAACAATCAAAACTCGCTCATGGAAGTGAAAGCGCGTCACGTGTCTTACAGTGTATGTTTTTCCATGTTGTACGGTCTGGCTTGTTCCCACGTGCTTATTCCTGAAGTGCATGCCCACAGCTGAACCTGCCTTGATTTGTGATGCACAAGTGCCCCCTGGTGGTGTTAGGCTGTACACTGGCCCAGCGAACACGAGTCTTGGCACCAGTTACTACAGTAGACTCCATTATCCGCGCTAATGACAGGAGGACGGCTGCTGATAATCCCAAACTTTAAATTTTCCGTGGATATCCATATCAAAAACCACTAATATAGGTAGAAATTAAGAACAAATAATCACGATCGATGCACGTGCTCAGCGATAACACTTTCCTTCTCCCGCGCAGAAGACATGGCCCACTAAGTGGACAGCAGAGCCACGCCAATAAACATCAATCAAACTCCGCACACCGTTGTAAAGATATGCAACTACTGTACTGTAGAAGCGATCACGTGGATATCGGATCAACCCGAGCAATATATTTGTACGATTTAAGCACGTGATTTGTAGTAAACATTTCCAAGAATAACAATGTATAACCGTTTTTAGATTATTGATTTGGTGCTTAAGGGAAATATCCATGAATTATTAATTTATGCAAAAAAAAACAGCAAATTGGCGAAACCGCACGCGGATAATCGAGAGTGTCCTGTACTAGGTTTGTTAAAGTCGTTACTCGTCGCATACCCGGTCACCAGTGAACGACACGTATAGGAATGTCTCGCAGTGAACAAAACAGTTTCCAGAACAAAACAAGTGAAAATGTGGTTAAAACGGAGACTAACGTTGTTGTCTGTCGCTGTGTTGCAGGAATAAAGAAGTACGTTGTGGGCCTGGTGATTAAAACGTCTCAAGACCCAATCAATCTTGAGGTCGGTCATCTTTCAGATAAGAGTTGAAAGCACTGCGGTTGCAACTACTAAAGCTCGAATGAGTAGGTGTATGGTTAGCAAAAGGTTGCTTGTAGTTAATATATTTATTAGTTGCTTTCACCGGTGTATACAGTGGTTCTACAATTTGTACGCTGTTACACTTTGTAGTGTTGGTTTATAACTTTTAATCACGTTGAAAAATCATCGCATTGAGTTTATTGCTGTATGTGACGTTGGGAAAAAGCCATTTGGTGGCAACGGTGTTTTCCAGTTGGATTTCATATTGTGTCTCCTGCAGAAGCCTGTGATAGGGCAACGGTTGATGCTTGTTACAATTAGGCTCACATACAGATTCACAAAACACATTCCTGCGGAGGGAGCTGGTAGGAACGTTGGGTTGCTCGGTCAATGGCCAGGGTCAACGGCGGCGTGGTGTATTCCGCAAATCTGCCCGACTGTGAGGGCGGGCACAAGCCGGCGTGAGTAGGTTAAACGTTGAGTTTTATAAGGGCACCACGGGGTGACCAGCCCCTCCCCACCCAGCCCCACCCCTCCCATCCCCCACCCAGCCCCACCCTCCCCACCCAGCTCCTCCCCACCCTCCCCACCCAGCCCCTCCCCACCCTCCCCTCCCCACCCAGCCCCTCCCCACCGTCCCCACCCAGCCCCTCCCTCTCCACCCAGCCCCACCCCTCCCATTTTTGGATGCACGACGGACAGACACAATAATCCCTTGTGGGCTGGTGGAACCAGTGGGTTCCTACCAGTATAAACCCAATACAATACAATGTGATGTCGTTCATCACCTTGCAGGGATTTTTTGTTTTAAATGTTAACCAATGTGCCAATCATCGAATTTACAATTAGCCACTTAACTGGCTCATTCACGGCCCCATATGTAGCAACCTGTGTCGCCCTGTGTAAATGAAACTCCATCTGCTGCATGTTTTTCCCGGTCGCCCCAATTAACGGATGCCCGCTATTTAGCAGTCCCCAGATGTTGCCGTAGATTAATCATCACAAGCCAGACAGGTGGCCACCAATTAACGGTGCAGATGATATGTATAGCGGGCACGTGCTAGCAGTGTGATAGATGGTGTGCATTGCTTTGAAATCGTTTTTGTATCAAAGCGTTGTAACTCGTGTTAATAAGGTTAAAAGCGTTTTTTACTCATTAAAGTACATCTGATAATGCCATAGCCATGTACAAATCTGCAAACGAGTTTTGCCCTGACAGCTACCCATCAGCTTCCATACTGCCAATTCAAGACAAACTCATGTTGGAACAGACGTGTAATATGTAATTTTTCCCAACTTGCTGAATTCTCAAAGGCACGTGTCCTGTACAGTACCTTACATCCATTCATTGGTGCTACTTCTCGGACTGGACGCCAATGAATGGAGCACTTTGGAGGCGATATCTGAAATGTGATTGCTACAGTTGCTGTGAAATTGTGTGGTTGTTTGTGCTCTGTGTTACAGAAAGAGAAAGTTTACATTGGCAAGTTGAACATGATACTGGTTCAGGTAAGATCTTCCTTGCGCAACACTCCTTTTGTGTCTTTTTATATATAAATTTGTCAAATAATCTTACGCAAGTTATAAGATACATGTATAAACAAGTTTAAACACCCTCACATTATTCTTAAACTCTTACGTTTACAATACAAATATATAGCCTTTGGTCAGTCCACGCTAATATCTGATATCAGGTTGTTAATGTCTGATATCAAGCAGTTCACGAGCAATGTTGGCTCTGCTGATGAGACACTGATGAGAGCGGTGGTTGGTAAACAAGAAGATACATTTTTTTCGAATTTGGTAGAAAAAAATATTTCAGGAGCTGCAATGCATCAGAATACAAGACAGACGATCCTTAAAAAAATAACGCCACGAAGCGGTCTTTAAAGAGCTCTATACTCTGGTTTAGAGTTTGCTGCTGCAATTATATACTCCCGAAGGCCGTTGGACCAATGGGTTGTAGTAAAAAATACTGTTATTATATAAAAGTACAGAGAAAGATATGAGACGTTATCTGCTTGTCTGTTTTTCTAATATTCCCATAGTTTAGCCTGTCCTTTTTGCCATGGAGGGGGGGAAGTGGTATGGGACAAACAAATGGACCGTTCTTTGTGCCTTCCAAACAGATCCTGAAGCAGGAGTGGCCGAAGAACTGGCCGACGTTCATCAGCGACATCGTGGGTGCCAGCCGCACGTCCGAGTCGCTGTGCCAGAACAACATGGCCATCCTGAAGCTGCTGAGCGAGGAGGTGTTTGACTTCTCGAGTGGGCAGCTCACGCAGTTCAAGGCCAAGCACCTCAAGGACAGGTGAGAGACCTCGCGAGATAAAAATTAAAAAACACGCAGCTCCGTGGTGTCTGTGCCCTTGTAGATGCCATGATGGGTTCTCGACAGGAAAAAGCCCGTTGGCGATTAGACACTGACAAAGCGTTCAACTTTGTAAACTAAAATAAAAATTTATTTTTGGTTCTTTCAGTAAAGTCACGTAGAAGGAAACAAAATAATAAAAATATAAAACAATAAAATTCTCACAACGTTTCGATTGCAACACAAGCAATCATGATCAGGTGTGAAAACCACAGCAAGATTTATTTTTTCAAATTTTCTTGCTGTGGTTTCACACCTGATGATGATTGCTTTTGTTGCAATCCAAACGTCGTGAGAATTTTATTGTTTTATATTTTTATAATTTCATTGTTTCCCTTCCACGTAACTTTACCGAAAGAACCAAGAATATGAATCCTTGCAGTCACGAAAGCTTTAAATAAAAATTTAAAACTAAACTATTTTTTTATTTTACGAGGTAAAGCCCACTGAGCTGTATAGCTCTTTTTCAGAGGCGACCTGGCCACAAATGATAGCTCACCGAAGTGGCTTATCACGTGGACATTTATAGCAGCCAAATACTTTAAACACACGTTTCTAAATGTGGGGGGGCGGGTGGGGGGGAAACACCAGAGGATCCGGAGAAAAATCCACACAACCACGAGGAGAGAGGGGAAGAGAGACACGCTAACGCCAAATATACGGCAGGCGTCGGGGTAGGGTTTGAACTCACGACCTCCTGTATACCAGGCGAGGTAGTTAACATCCCCCCGCAGCACATTAGTCGCCCGCTCTTGACGAGAGACAACGACTCGGAGGCATGAGGAACCACAGACGAGCAGGAAGGCAGCGGCCCAGGCGGTGAGGCCGCCGCCAACAATTGCTCAAGCTCTGCGGTCCTCTGAATATTAAGATGTTTTCAGCCAATTGATGAGTGGTTGTTTCTTCACCAGTGGTTCTCAACCTCTTTGGGTATGGTTTCTCTCCAATCAAGACTGGTGCCGGAGGCCCAGACCAGAATAGCCACATGGGACCCCCTATTTCATTTGCAACAAAACACATGCCCAATGTCAGTGGTTCTTAACCTGGGGTGCACGCAACCCCTGGGGGTGTGAGATGCCCTTTCTGGGAGTGCGAGACATGGCCAGATTTTCTAGAAGGTAAATCATCGAAAACACAAATTAAGTATGGGCACGTAAGTACAACGACTTGGTTTCATCAAACCTATGTATTCATTAACATTGTACATTTTTAAACGATTGAGAACCAACTGGGTGCAAGGTTGCAGTATAGGTTAAGAACCACTGCCCAATTTGGTGTGCCCTCTTTTGTTTGAGGCCTGGAGAAATGTATTCCGTTTGTGGCTCTGCTGACATGGTAGTACAAGTGCCTTCTAAGCCACTTATCTTCCTCTCCATTATTAGTGTAAACGATATTTAATTAGAAATTATTAATATTTAAAAATACCTTTTTTTAAACACGCTTTAATTAAATGTACCGTACGAGTAATGGCAAAACGCCACAACTCCAGGAAGTGGCCCCGAAGCTTGCCATAACGTAAGGGACCGTGGTAATTTACAGCCAACGTCAGTTGAGTGTGGACAATTAGACCCAAGCCGAAACATAACATATAACAAAGATGGTTAAAAAATGTTTTTATGATAGAATATTGTCATCAGAATGACATAAGTATACCAAGTTTGCAGTCGATACCACATTGGGAAGTGGGTTAAAATTGAGTTAAAAGATTTGAGGATAAGACAACAACAACAGACAGAGTGAGTTAAATAAAAGCGTGTAAAAATAAATCTCCTTCGCCTGAAACTTTTGTGACATATGCTTTTTGACAAAACCATAAGGAAATATATATTTCTTGTACGAGCGACGAGATGCTGATCGTGTGCCGGTGATGTGTCCCCAGCATGTGCAACGAGTTCTCACAAGTGTTCCAGCTCTGCCAGTTTGTCATGGTGAGTCGGTGTCGATGTTGTTCTGCTATTGCACTCTGAATTGACGTTTGAAAGTGGACTCTTTAATAAAACAAAACTAAACGTATTTTAATTGCACTTGTGGAATAACAGCAGAGCTCCTTCAAATTAATGTAGGTCAATGCTCGTTTAGCTCTGCTGCCAGGGTGGGAACGAAGGGCTGGATAAAACAAAAACACGGGCAATGGGAAACCTGTCAATTAAGCTCTAAAATCGTTTCTTATTGATTTTGTTTAACCAGGTAACAACTCAAGCGACATAGTCTCATTTGGAAGCGTGTGACCCAAGTGACCGTATTGTTGACATAGAATGCAACTGACAACGTTAAGCGTGTTATCTGTTCTTATTGTTTGTTAAAGTTATCGGTTTGTGGTCACTGACCCTTGATGAGTGAGGAGTATCTAATAATTGAACCAGTGTGTGGCTAACAGCTGCTAACGAGCACCTAACTCGGATAATACACTTGCGGGGCGATCGAACGTTAGCCGTGTGCTCACGAATGTGCGCACTGTTGTAAATGCTGTTTGCCCCACGAGAACAAACATTGAAACCGCCATGCTCGATTTTTGTATTCTCTTGCAGGAAAACTCCCAGAATGCACCACTTGTTGCCGCCACCTTAGAGACACTTTTGCGCTTCCTGAATTGGATTCCTCTCGGGTACATCTTTGAGACGAAACTCATCAGCGTCCTCGTTTACAAGGTGAGACGATATAAAGAGGGAGGGGTTTTATGGCCACCAGGTGGTTTGGCATTTTAGGATTGACACCCAGAGCCTACGCTAATCCAGCTGGGTGGCACTGGTAGATGCCCCGGCTCTCACAATCGCAAGGAAATGACGGTGCAAGTCCTAGTTGGTGGCCGACTAAAAACATGATCCGAACCTGGGTCGATAAAATGAGTACTGCTTTTTGTGGTAAGCCAGTATTTGTTGACCTATGGAGAAACTAGACCATAACTGTAGAATTGTTGAATATTCACCACTGATTAAGAGGTCAGAACCACCAATGGAGGTGAACATCACCTGATGCTCCTTTGAACAGGGGGAGGCCCTTAAACCTTTTGTTTCTGAGTGAATGCATTTGCACAGGTTGCATGCCTGTCAATCCATACGGTTTACTTGTATTCTGGTGCAGGGAAATTGAGAAAGAAAACACATTTTGTCTTTTTTTGTTTCTCCCTTATGATGGGACTTTGTAGGATGAACGTTGAGATTTATAAGGGCATGGGGTGACCAACAATATCTGAATCGGTCTGTAATAAGGTAGGCACTGATAAGGGCTTGACATGTATGAGGTTGTATGCACTTGCAGCAGCTTTTTCATATGAATTGTGTTGGCAGGGGATGCTGCCGTTGTGTAACGATTAGCACACTGGACTTGCAGGTCCAATCCAGAGGTCGCCAGTTCAATCGCTCAGCAACTCATGTGTGGTGGGATGAAGTGTGGGTACTTTCACCTCTTCCAAAACATGTGGCCCAAATCACCTTTAGAGGGGCTCTCTGGAGCTCCCTCCTGCCAGCAGTGGCATGGTCAAGAAATTGCAGGGCTGCAAATTTTCCTTTTATATACGTTGGCGCTCGTTTGGATGTATGTGTGTGCATGTTGAACCCCTTTCGCACCGCACGTAGCCACCCGTGCTAATCGGAGGTGCACCTTCCCCCGCAGTTCCTCAACGTACCCATGTTCCGTAACGTGACGCTGAAGTGCCTGACGGAGGTGGCGGGCGTGCGGGTGAGCCAGTACGAGGAGCAGTTCGCCACCCTCTTCAGCATCACCATGGCCGAGCTCAAACAGGTGCCAGCCTCATTCACTCACAGCTGTCAATCCATACGTGTGTGTGTGTATATAAAGTCGGTGTGGGGAGCAGTGGTGTAGCACTTAGCGCGCCGCGCTACGGACATGGGGACCCGAGTTCCATTCCCGCTCCCGGCCAACGCCGGTGATGATTATTTGAATCGGTCCTCGGCCTCCCCTCGGTCGACTTGGCCTCAATTGAGTACCTGCTGCGGTGTGTTAAAACATTGCCACTAGGGAGACAAAGGCGACCAGGCGTAGTGCTGATCACCGACCTTCTCGTGTGCCATTCCGGCCTTCATAGGTGCTCGCTAACAGCACTTGGGGATCTTTGCATAAAGTGGGGAGCGGTAGTGATCGTTTGGTGAACAATAGCACATTTGAAAGGCTCAGGAGGAGGTGCCAGGATGCGGATTATTTTTTCCACTGCAGAAGCCGAGCCGCGCTTCTGACGTCACGCGCCAATGGACGAGTCGGGACTGTTTCCCCGCGGCGGAGTTGTTTCCTCGGGAGTGCGCTGATTTGACGTCACATGCGATTAACACATCGTTATCTCAGTCCCTGACCCTCCATGCTTGATTCGAATGTCTCGCGAGTCCAGCGTGTCCCGGTTTAGTCTCGGCTCGAATGCGCCAGTGGAAAAGGGGTAAAGAAAGGCGACGTTCTCACCCCTCTCCGTTTTCTCTGTCGATCCTTGTTGCGGCACAGATCCTACCGCTGCAGACCAACATCCGGCTGGCGTACGCGACGGGCAAGGACGAGGAGCAGAATTTTATCCAGAACCTGAGCCTCTTCCTGTGCACCTTCCTCAAGGAGCACGGCTCGCTGGTGGAGCGCCGCGGCGACCTCCGCGAGGGGCTGCTCGAGGTGAGGACCCTACTCCCCCTCCCCCTTCCCACCTTTGCTATAATAATGTAGGGTGCTGTACATGGTAAGGCTTAGAGTGGGTTCAGTGGAGATGGGTGAAAACAAGTGCAGGGTGTACTGTACGAGGGAAGGTTCGAGAAGGGAAGTAGAAGACGGTGGAGTCTGTTGGAAGAATCGACCAGGGTAAAGTGCTGGAAGTTACCGGGGCGTGGCGTAGCGCGTGTATCAGGGGGAGCGAGGCCCGCAACGTGCGCCGGCTCGGGGACTGAAGGACGACTGCCCCGACATCGGGGCCGAATGTTGGGGATCGACATCGTGGAAACCATCGGGCCAACTGTCTGAGATCTGCATGGTGGAAGCCATCAAGAAGGACTGTTCGAGATTAATCTAGTGGGAACCACCGGGGCTGCAGATGGTCATAGCCTTGTGAACGCGTTCGTCGTACTCTCGCCTTGTAAATACGTTACTGTAAAATAAATCGTCTAGAAAATGGAACCTGCGAAGGAGCTTCTTTACAATAATATTTTTTCTTTGTTGTTGAACTTTTATTTTAATACTTTTATTGCAAGTGAAAATATCCTGCTCTTTTGAGTTCTCATCATATTTGGTATTCGTAACATTCCAAGAGAACAAGGCTGTCACTAAGGTGCCATATTTCACAGGCAAATATAACCTGCCAGTACGCGGTGATGTTGCCATATGGTTTATTTTAAATAAGTAGTTTGCAGGTAATTTTTCAAATTCGTACAGTGGCACACCGGCACACATGGCCATACTCCTTTGTGAATAATGATCACTGCAGTGTTCGTGGTTAGTATACCATACCTGTGTACCCCTTATCAGTGCCTACCTTATTACAGACCAATTCAGACCTGATTGGTCAATCCGTGCCCTTATATATCTCAACGTTCGTCCTAAAAAGTCCATCACAAAGGAGAAACACAAACAATAGACAAATAAAAAAAGTTTCCCGTATTGGAACGGCTGCACGCCGCATGGACCTGAGAACTCAATTTCCCTGTACAAGAATACAGGTAAACCGTCTGGGTTGACAGGTATGGTATACCTGCGGTACTCTAGATGAAATCACCCGCAACTAATTGCAAACGAGGCCGTCAACATGCCCGCCGTATTTGACCAGCTCGGCTGCCGGGCTCGCGCGGCGAGCTTCTGCGACAGGCCGTGGCGAACCCTCGCCCCCGCGACCGTGTGGTGGCGCCGCGATGGAGCCGAGACGATAGCCCCGCGACCGTGACGTTCTCGCCCTAACGTAGGCCCTGCACTACATGGTGGTGATCTCGGAGGTGGAGGAGACGGAGATCTTCAAGATCTGCCTGGAGTACTGGAGCCACCTGGCGTCGGAGCTCTACCGCGAGAGCCCCTTCTCGGCCGCGCCGCTGTTGCTCGGCAGCCCGCACCACGACGTTCCGCCCCGGCGACAGATATACCTGCCAGTCCTGTCCAAGGTGGGCGGGTGGGCGATTGTTCGAGCGGGTGGGTGGGTGGGTGAGGGTGGGGTTTCTGAGTAGGTGGATTGGTTGGTGAGTCTGTAGTGGTGGGGGTTTGTGAGTCAGTGGCCGGGTGGAATCGGTCAGAGAAATGTAGGATGGATAGGTGGGTGTGCTGGGTGGGTAGCGGATGGTTTGCTCGTTTGGTAGATAGGTTACTGTAGCCCATCAGCCAGAGCAGAAATTGTTTGCCACATAAGGCAGCCAAGTTTAATCATACCGATTAAATTTTATGGCTTATGATAACCCACTCATTTCAAATGGTTATCATGTAATTCACTGCTATAAGTGAAAGATTGGTTGGTAGGTGGGTTGGTAGGTATGATCATAGGTCCTTTGGTGGGTTGGTAGGTAGAAAAAACGAGTCGGTGGGTGTGCTGGGAGGGTAGTCGGTGGGGGGGGAGGTATTGCAGCAGTTGGCACGCGGCGCTATGAACCCGGCTATGACCCGGGTTCGATTCCCGCTCTCGACCAAATCAGTGACGATTTTCTGAACCGATCATAGGCGGGCCTCCCCTAGGTCGACTCAGCTTCAAATGAGTACCTGTGTCGGTGGGTCAGTGGCTGGGTGGATCATTCGTACTTTGCCAAATCCTGGGTATGGGATTGCCGATTGCCTCTGCTCACCCTCTGGACCGTGTGGTTGGTGATTATGGTGGTGGTGTGTACGCGCGTGCATCCCGGTGCTTGTACAGGTACGACTCGTCATGGTGTGCCGAATGGCCAAGCCGGAGGAGGTGCTCGTGGTGGAGAACGACCAGGGCGAGGTGGTGCGGGAATTCATGAAGGACACGGACTCCATCAGCCTCTACAAGAACATGAGGGAGACGCTCGGTATGACGATCTCGCGCGGACCAGTCACTTTCATTTGTTGTGCCCAGGTCGTTTCTGAGAAATAAGCTATTAGCTCAGTGGGCTTTACCTGGTAAAAAAAAAAAATGCGCATTTAAATGTGATTCGCCTACCTTTCCTATACTTTGCACTCGTTTTGTATTGTAAATTTTTGACCCGCCTCGACTAATCACACCTTCGATTCGCACGGTTGGCTACGTACGGTAAGACAGAAGTTCAACATACATGCTGGACATCTGTGAAAAAAGAACTTGACAGCTCATCGTATTCTTCCAGTAAAAATAAATATTCTGAAGTCAAAGAACTCTCCGTGCTCAAACGAGCGTGGAGGGTGGTGCTCATCGCTATTTGTGAGTGTCAGCCAGCGATGGATATTTGATTAGTTAAGACCATGAGCCAAGGCCAGATATTTCACTTGTCAGTACCCGTTAAGGTGGCATAACTTTAGTGGATCCAGTGGCTTTGTGTGGCCAAGAGCAGTCAATTATATCAAATGAGTAAGGTTATTAAATAATCCACTCTTATTTGCCATGGGACTTGTTTTGTGGACTTGAGGGCTGAATTCATCTATGATCAATATTTGAACTCCGACCTCGCGATTGCCATTTGAATGCTCTGTTAAACAGCCGCTATATTAAGCGCATTTCTGGTCACACCACCTCCTCATGCGCTATGCTGACCTCCTTTCGGTTTGTGCGAAACAGCTCTTGCCTCAGCATTCTTGAAGGCCGCACGAGGCGGGGGGGGGGATCTTTGTATTTGTGTGTGCATGGGGCAGCGAGCCTTCGACACTTCACGTGGCCTCAAATTGCACCTGGCCTGGCACAGGCGCTGTGGTGATGTCACCGTCTGTTAGTGGTGAATGGCGGTTATTGGTATTGATTGGTAGGGTAGTAATGGTTCGCTCCCTGCACTACGAATCCGGCGACCCGAGTTCGATTGCCGCTTATGGCCAAGACAAGTGATGATCATCTGAAATGGTACTGGACCGACTCGCCCTTAAAAATGAGTACCTTGGTTCGTTGTCATCATCGCCACTGGGGAGACAAAGTCGGGTGGGTGTGGTGCTGGCCACCCACCGCTTTGTGTGCCGTGCCGACCTTCATAGGCGCTGCTCGCTAAGCACTTTCCCGAAAAGTTTGTCTAAGGCGAAACGGGGGGTGTTTGTTTGTTTGCGGGTGCAGTGTACCTGACGCATCTGGACTACACCGACACGGAGCGCATCATGACGGAGAAGCTGCAGGCCCAGGTGAGCGGCGTCGAGTGGTCGTGGAAGAACCTCAACACGCTTTGCTGGGCCATCGGATCCATCAGCGGCGCCATGCACGAGGAGGATGAGAAGCGCTTCCTCGTCACCGTCATCAAGGTGCGCTCTGTCGGACGAAGGCTGACAGCGCTAATGGAATGCGCTCCGTCTGTGTCTCCGTCTGTGTCTCTGTCTGTGTCTGCGTCTGTGTCTCTGTCTGTGTCTCCGTTTGTCTGTCCGTAACAGGGTTCAAGATATACTCTTGTAGAGGTTATCCAGTATCTTTGAAACGCTGAGTAGGGTTCGACATCTCCATCTCTCTTTCCAGCTGTGGTTGTGAACGCGTGAATGCGTTTGCGCTGTGTTTCTGCCTCTACGGGACCTTTTTTTCCATTATCACAATGATGAAAGAAGAATAGGCGTTTTACCCTTTGTGGCAATAAAACAGGCGTTAAGATGTCTTAACATTGGTGAGAGAACGCTTAAAAGGCGTTCTCTGGTCTAACTAACACTGGTGAGACAAGGCAATAATAAAGGCTGTCTCTGGTGTAGGACAATCAGTTTCAAGGACAATGCATATATTATCAGAGAATGTTTGCATGTTTTGCCACAAGTATGTGTGGTTAATGTAGATTTGACGCCTTGAAATAGGTATCTATTTGGTGTTTGAACATCTTAACACCTGTTTTATTGGCAGAATAGGTAAAGCCTATTCTTATTTTTTCTGCCCGTCCGTCTGTCTCTGTCGCAAACACGATCACTTTCTTTAAGATGATCCAATGCGAACAGAATGTTCATACGGTAAACCCCTGGCTCGCTGGATTTCACAATTCATCCACGGGAGATGATGCCCGCTAAAGAATAAAATAATTCTCCATTGCCTCCACAGCCGCCTGGAGCATGTGGCATGAGTCAAGGGCCCCCTACACAACCAACCCCCCACACCGTGTTTGCGTGTGGTTCTTCTTCTGTCATATGGCATGGTCAGGGAAGGGCAGTGTGGGGAAAGCAACAGTTTTGCTACGTGTCCTAGTTGAATTTCAAGATCCCTCCCACCATTCCGTGGTAGTTGAGCTCCGCAATTTTCTTTCTCGCCCGCTCTCCTCTGCAGCACTTTCATTCACTCACTTTCTGGCGTTCGTTGTACTCCTTTGTGCCGTGTTAGCGGTGAGGGGTTTATTAGTGGGGGTTTTTTCCCCACTTTGCTTTTAGGTTAATTGTTTTTTTTATTTTGTCCCTTTTAGCGTTTTTTTGTGTTTTTGGTTAGTTTATTTTTTTAACTCCGCTTTTGCTTTGGAGGGCGACACACTGCAATGGTGAGTACTGTATAAAACTATACGACAACAGAGTATGCAATAAGCACAGCACTGCAGTATTTTACCATCATTTTAAAATTTATATAGCCATTACGGTGGAATAAATGAATGCAAAATGAATTGTAATAAATTTCAGACGTGCGTTTTTATGTTGATTATAATGTACATGGTTATTAGCAATGTATTACATCGCTTTTTATTTGGTGTAGCAACTAGCCGGACTTTTTAGCTCGCCAGACCAATGCTCCCCCCCATTAGTCCGGCTAGCCGGGTTTTTACTGCATCAAGTAATTTTTCTATGCGGGGCTTGCCCAAGAACGGTTGCCCTAAACTTGATGAGAACTAAAAAACACCCATGGCTAGATAGTTAAGCCTTCTCGGCCAAGGTCGATGACATCAACACGCCAGTAAGTGCCTCGCTTTCCCCTCCACCCCCGCCCTCATTTTCTATACTCGTTAACCTTTGTGACTGCCCCCCCCTCACCTCGTTAGGACCTGCTGGGGCTGTGCGAGCAGAAGCGCGGCAAAGACAACAAGGCCATCGTGGCCTCTAACATCATGTACGTCGTGGGGCAGTACCCCCGCTTCTTGCGCGCCCACTGGAAGTTCCTCAAGACCGTCGTCAACAAGCTCTTTGAGTTCATGCACGGTGAGCGCAGAGTTATTACCGTGCTTGTACGTACGTACATATGTTCAACTTCTTTCACACCGTACGTAGCCAACCGCGCTAATTTTAGGTGCGAGGGAAGGATGACAAGACTAAACACAAAAAGGCAGTTTGTAGCGATGCATGGAGCCCTCAATTACAATTTTATAATTCTTACTCTTGTCACGAATCGTGCTTTCTATGAAACCCAAGTTCATTCAGACGTTTCCTCATTAGCGTTCTCATTCACTCCCTCACTTATTCACGCGTGAGTTCACCTACTCGCTCATCCAATCGCTTACTCCCACGTTCGCTTGCTCATTTGCTCGTGCACTCGTGCATTCGCTCGTTTTGTATGTATGTATGTTTAACTTATTTTGCACACCGCACATAGTCAATCGTGCTAATCGCACACGCACTCTCTCACTTGCTCGCTCGCTCGCTCATACGCTCGCCCGCCTAGTCACTCGTTCGCTCGCTCGCTCTTTGCAGAGACGCACGACGGCGTGCAGGACATGGCGTGCGACACGTTCATCAAAATCGCGCAGAAGTGCCGCCGCCACTTCGTGCAGGTGCAGGCCGGGGAGGTGATGCCCTTCATCGACGAGATCCTCAACGGCATCAACACCATCATCTGCGACCTGCAGCCGCAGCAGGTGCTGACGGGGCTCGGGGGAAGGAGCCGGGTGTGGGTTTGGGGAAAGTGACACTCCTGGAGTTGTCACCCCACTTGGCTCATTTTCACCAAACTCGCAAGTTCAAATCCTGGCTGGGGGTTGACTCAGCCCATCGTACGTCCGAATTCCCTTAAATGAGAGTACCACTTTGTGGTGAAATCAGCGGCGGTTGCCCTCTGGTTAGACTCACCCTCCATCATAGGAATGCTCTTAACAAGAGATGAGCACTACTTCAGTGCCAATTTAAGCATAAAATTACTTTGTCTTTGTAGGGTAGCGGGTCATCGCACTGCGTTCAAACCCGTCAACCCCGAGTTCAGTTCCCGCTCACAGCCAACACCAGTTACGATTATCTGAACCTGGTCTTGGGCCTCCCTAGGTCGACTCAACCTCAAATGAGTACCTTGTGTGGTGTGTAAACATCGCCACCAGGTAGACAAGGGCGGCCCGGGAGTGGTGCTGGTCACCGACCCCGCCGTGTGCTGTTTCGGTCTTCATAGTTGCTCGCTAACAGCACTTGCACCCAGAAGTCTGTTGAGGCTATATGGGGGATCTTTGTCTTGTGTGTGAGTGTAGGTGCACACCTTCTACGAGGCGGTGGGCTACATGATAGGCGCCCAGACCGATCAGGTGCTGCAGGAGAGGCTCATTGAGAAGTATATGCTGCTTCCAAACCAAGTGTGGGACAGCATCATCCACCAGGCCACCAAGGTGAGATCATCGACCACACCGGATCCCACCATGGCACCCGTGCCAACAGGGGTGTCACATCGAGGTCACGTGGAGTGGACCACGTAATCCATGGGCACAGATCAATATTTTACTTGCTGGTACCATCTGAGATGGCGAAACTTGAGTTATACAAACATTTATTGTCCACCTCTGGGTGGCGCTCCTTGCTGCGGTGTAAATGGGATAGCAGTAAGAAGTAATCATGCTGTATTTTCCGACTCTGCGTGTGCTTAAGAAGCTCCCAGGCACAGACATGATGCAAAAAAAACGCGGCACAACCTGAAATCACATCGGAGAGACTCGGTGCCCTTGCTTTAAGACGAGGCCGAGTTTATAACCAGAGGGCCTCGTGCGAACGCTACGACGTCCCATCCATGCTGACCTCCTTCCTTCCCTCCCTCCCTCCCAGAACGTGGACATCCTGAAGGACGCGGAGACCGTGAAGCAGCTGGGTAACATCCTCAAGACGAACGTGCGCGCGTGTCGCGCCGTGGGCCACCCCTTCGTGGTGCAGTTGGGCCGCGTCTACCTGGACATGCTCAACGTCTACAAGTGCCTCAGCGAGAACATCTCCACCGCCGTGCAGGCCAACGGTAACTACTATAAACTAATCGACTATTTTTTTATTTTACCAGGTAATGCCTGGCTATAAAATGATAGCTCAAGAAAGTGACTTATCATCACGTGGACATTTATAGCAGCCAAATACTCTAAGCGCACGTTGAATCTAAATGTGGGAGGGAAAAACCGGAGGACCCGGAGAAAAAGCCACACATCCACAGAGAGAGAGAGAGAGACACGCAAACTCCAAATATGCATCAAATGTCCGGGTCGGGATCAAACCCACGACCTCTTGTATACCAGGCGAGGGAGTTAACATCTCCTAGCCACCGTAACGGCACCCTCCCGTCCGTCCGCCCACCCGCCCCCGGCGAGTCTCCGTCGCATGCCGCTGATGCTCAGCTCATCTGTATTGGTGTCGGGAGGGGCGGTGTTTTCTTTGACATGTTGTTTAGGATTTCGAACAATATTTGGGGAATTTGCCAAATCAACCTGAATGCTGCTGCGCCTGATCTCATTGGATCTCGGAAGCTCAGCAGGTTTGAGTCTGGACAATGCTTGCGTGAGCGACCATGTTGCTAAACAGGATTTGTAGGTTTGCTGCGAGCTGCTTTGTAGGTACCAGAGGGCATTGCAGCAGAATAAGTTGTTGCACTGTATTTATATGCCCCCCACATATATGCTCCTCGCCGTCACGAATCCACGCTGACATGCATGTGGTCAACTCTGTTCAAACCTCATTAAGTAACCTCGTGATCAGGGCTTCCAAGTGGGGGGAGGCGTTGTGTAAGTTTCAACAGGATAGAGGGGGAAATGTGCATCTTGCTTGCCTCCTCAACTCTGCCTGACTCCGTCACCTCCTCTCCGTTCCCGGTGGCAGGAGAGATCGTAACGAAGCAACCACTGATTCGCAGCATGCGCACCGTCAAGAAGGAGACGCTGAAGCTTATTTCCGACTGGGTCAGCCGCTCCACCGACCCCAAGATGGTGCGGCCCACGTCCATCGCCCACCCCTCTCTCCCCTCTTTACCCCCACTGTGTTCATGTCCGTGTCGTTTGTCTGGCAGCAGTTGTTGATTTCACGGCGTTCATCATCACAATCCATCCGGGATCTTTCGTAATAGCCATAGTTGCTCACACTACCTCCGATGAGCACGGTCGTCTATGTACAACGTACTTACACAGTAAATTAGTGGACGGTAATAATTTCTGGCAACAATTGCCCTACAATTGCCCTTGTGCAATGGTCCCCAACTGTTCTGGACTCAAAGACCACACGGTCAAAACTTTTAACTTTTTGGTTTCAATGAACCACCATGCACAAATTAGAAAGCCACTGGAGCAATGCATTTTTCTATCTAGATTGAAAACTAATTTTTTTACAACTGCTTTTTGTGTTTAGTTTGTTGTCCTTCCCCCGCACCTCCGATTATCACGGTTGTCAACGTACGGCGCGAAAGAAGTTCAACATATGTATATACAATAGCGGATATATATTTTTAAACCTACTCTTAACTCGTAAGATCTGCAACGGTGTTCAGCCTTTGCAGACCACTAGACCACCCCGGTGGTCCGTAGGCCATAATTTGGGAACCCCCAACTGCCCTAGTTGCGTCATCACGACCGTAGCGACACAGCCTGCCCGCGGACATGCGCGCAACCCTAGCGGCACGGCTGTCTCCCCGCGTGCATCCCGTCCAGGTATGGGGAGCAGTAGCGTAGCTGTTAGCGCGCTGCGCTACAAACCCGGCGACCCGAGTGCACGATTCCCGCTCACGGCCAACACCAGTGACAATTATCTCTGCACCGGTCCTGGGATTCCCCTAGGTCGACTCAGCCTCAATTAGTACCTGGCGTGGTTGTGTAAGCATCGCCACTGGGGGAGACAAAGGGCGTGGTGCTGGCCACCCGCCCCCTCGTGTGCCGTGCCGACCTTTACAGGTGCTGCTCGCTGACAGCACTTGCCCCAACAGTCTCTTAACGCTATACGGGGGGGGGGGGACACCTTTGTTTATGTTTTATTCCTCGCAGGTGGCCGAGAACTTTGTGCCGCCCCTGCTCGACGCCGTGCTGCTGGACTACCAGCGCAACGTGGCGGCTGCGCGCGAGCCAGAGGTGCTGGCCACCATGGCGACGGTGGTGAACCGCCTGGAGAGCCACATCACCGCCGAGATCCCACACATCTTCGACGCCGTCTTCGAGTGCACGCTCGAAATGATCAACAAGGCACGCGGTGGTCACGGCGGCGGTCACGGCGGCGGTGCAGGCGGCCCGCGGCCTTCCCCCTGTTGTCCTCCTGTCTGTCCCTCCCTATCATTGTCTCTCGATCCATCTGTTTGTTATGTGCGTGTATCCCTCCCACGCTGTCTCTTGTACTCAGTCTGTCCATCTGTTCTGTGCGTGTCTATTACTGTGTTGTTCTCTTTCTGTGTCTAAATGTCTGTCCGCCTTTTTGTCCCTCGGCCTCTTTGTGTGTTTGCTCCCGCTGTGAATTTTACTTTGTTCTATTCGCGCTTCCTGTCTGTCTATTCTTCTTCACCTTTGTCTTATTCTGTGTCTGTTTCTTCTTTCTTTTAATGTGATCATATTCTCTTTATGTGGCTTTCTGTCTGTCCACTTTTCCCTCCGTCTTCCTGCCTGTCCACACTTTGTTCTGTGTCTGCCTGTCTGCCTTTTTTCTCCTCCCTCGGTGTGCCTGTATTTTAATCTGCAGAGCGCTAGTGTAGTGGTTTAGTGCACTATGCTTACTTACAGGCCAATGGCTCATATCAGTGGCGAATATCCGAACTTGCTCGACTCAGGCCCCTAACCGAGTGCCTGGCACGGTGTGTAAACACCAGCACTGGGGAGACAAATTTCGCAAAGTGTGTTCCGGGCCACACCACTCGCGTGCCATGCCGCGCCCAGTCTGCATGGGTGCACGCTACCAGCACTTGCCCTAACAACTCACGTAGGCTATACTGGGGAGTTTTGTCTTTCCACATATATGTCTGTGTGTGTGTGCGCACTTGCCCCAACAGTCTATTAAGGCTATACGGGGGATCTTTTTCTTTGTGTGTGTTGGTACAGTAGGGGGCACAGGTGGTGCATCTGCCAGTCATCTCAGTCAACCAATTGCACCTGAGTGTCCCGTGACCTGCCAGCGGGCGTTCGACACTTCACATGGCCTCAAAGTCCATATAGCCTGGCACAAGCGCCGTTGTGACGTCACCGCTAATTCGTGGTGAATGACGGTTGTTGTTGTTGTGTGTTCACAGGACTTTGAGGAACACCCCGAGCACCGCACCAACTTCTTCCTGCTGCTGCAGGCCGTCAACACGCACTGCTTCCCGGCATTCCTGGCCATCCCTCCCGCGCAGTTCAAGCTGCTCCTCGACGCCACCATCTGGGCCTTCAAGCACACGATGCGTAACGTCGCCGACACGGGTAAGCCGCCCGCCCACCCGCCTGCTTGCCTGCGTGACTTTGTGTGTCCGTACCAGTGACTGCCCGTGTTTCCTCGCGACTTGTCGCATTCTTGCCGTTGTGCTTGCATGTCCCTGTCGTGTGTCTGTGCGACTGCCTGTGTTGCTTTGTGTCTCTGACTGCCGATATGACTTTCTGCGTGACTTTATGTGACTGTGTGAATGTCTGTGCGACTGCATATAGGCCTATGTTTCTCTAATATCCAAACTGTGCGGCTAACTGTGTGGATTTATCACTACCTGTGTGTCTGTTTGACTGCCAGTCTGAATTGCCTTGCCCCCCACCCAGTTGTCTGCCCCACCTCCCCCAATTCCTGCGTGCCGATACCACCCACCGATGTCTATGCTGAGTAGGGTACCTGTGGCTATGTCTGCACTTGCAGGTCTTTCCATCCTGTTGGCACTGCTGCAGAATGTGAGTCAGGAAGGGGCGGCCGCACAGAGCTTCTACCAGACGTACTTCTGTGACATCCTGCAACACATCTTCTCGGTGGTCACGGACACCTCGCACACCGCAGGTACCCTTCCGCCTGCCCGTCCACCCACCCAAACCCAACCACCTATGGACCATATCCACTATACCCAGCCACCCTCTGAACAACCATGACCACCCACCCACTATACCCACACCCAAAGCATACTCGCCCATCGGTGTCTCACCACCATACTCACCTCCTGCACCCACCATACCGACTCAAACCATCCCACCAACCCGTACAACAATCCAACCATTGTCCCACCCACCCAACCACCCACCGTGGTTGTCACCTGTGCCACGTTTGTCCCCGCGGCGCAGGCTTGACGATGCACGCCACGATCCTGGCGTACATGTTCAACCTGGCGGAGGAAGGCCGCGTCACGGTGCCGCTCAACCCCGCGATGCCCGCCTCCAATAACGTGCCCTTCGTTCAGGAGTACATCGCCAACCTGCTCAAGTCGGCCTTCCCACACCTGCAAGAGTAAGGCAGCCTCTATCCTCCTCACCACACGCACGCGTGTAATATTGTGTCCTCGACTATAAGATGCACTTTGAAAGATATATACATGCGGCCCTCAGTTTACGAAAACCCAACTTACGAACACCCAACTTACGAACACCCGCACTTAACCTGCTTCCATTTTTTTTTATATAACTTGACTTAAAATGCAAACTCGCACTTGCAAACTATTTTGTTCAGCGGGATGATCTTCCGCCTCATGTAATGAGTCAACCTCTCCTCGCGCTGGGAGTGAGTGCGTGCGCGCATGCACGGGTGTCTGTGTTAAAGTGACTTAAGAACGGGTCTCAGGAACGAATTGTGTTCATAAGTCGAGGACTTCCCATATAAGTGTAATGTAACGACTTGAGACGTAAATTGTAGAGGCTTCTCCTTTATTTCCTCACATGACTACGACTCGGTGGCACGGTATCTAACGCTGAGAGTCTAGCTACGACGGCGCGACTTGACTCGAAAGCTGGCGACGACGACGACGAAGCCATTACAAAGACAACAACGACCAGGACTCCGACCCCCACAACAGCCCAGAACCCGTTCCTCGCTCCCTCATATCCTCCCAGCGTTTCCGTGGCTCCGCCCTGGCCACGCCCCTTTTCTCGAACTCTCCAGCTGGTTCTGGGAACTCCCAGATGGATCCCATCTGACCCTTGGCCAAGATATTCCCCCGTGTGGTCGCTCCCGTATATCTGTCTTTCTGCCCATACTGTTCTCACACCCGCAATTACCACTTCTGGCCGCTAGTCGGCGCACTGTCTTTTAATATAATGAAAAGCCAAATGTTGGGAGTGCACCTTATAATATTGCATCTGGCCTGAAATTTGGCATTTGGACATACTTAGAATTGTGCTCAGCGTCCAAATTATACATTGTCACGCCGCAGCGAACGCGGGACGTTGGGACATTGTTGGGTCAACGTTGGCCCAACATCGCATGTTTACTGGGTAGGTGTGCATGCCGCTCAGTCTGTGTGCCACTCATCTACAAGTCACTCTGTCTACACGGAGCCACTTGGTGGACATGTCAGTCTGCTGGTATTAGCCAAACCATCCCCTCGTGTACTCTACTATCCTTAATATTGTATCGCTTGCAGCATTTGCTGTATTCAAGGGTACCTTTGTCTTTGTTGTCTGTGTGTTTGTGCAGTGCACAGGTGAAGCTGTTTGTGACGGGGCTGTTCAGCCTGAACCACGACATCCCGGCCTTCAAAGAGCACCTGCGCGACTTCCTGGTGCAGATCAAGGTAGCACAGCTTTGGGCAAAAAATGACACTGGACAAAACACAATCGGTGCTGCTCACGCGGTCGCAGTGAAAGCGCCCAAGTAAATAACTGTGGCGTTAATTTGTATACGTCGTCGGTATCCGCTTGCAGGAATTTTGGTCCATTATTATAGTATTGGCTACAACAGGAATTTTCCTATTCATAACCATTCTCAATTTCATCTGAGCACGGGGGAGCCATGCAGAGAGAGCTTTGAGACGGGGGGGCACTTAACATTTATTTTGCACCGTATGTAGCCGACTATGCTAATCGGAGGTGCACTCTTGCTCACGGTCGACGATGACGAATCTGAATCGTAAATGACACCATGTCTTCCCACCGCCGCCATCGCCCTCCCCCCTCCCAGGAGTTTGCCGGGGAGGACACGAGCGACCTGTACCTGGAGGAACGCGAGTCGTCGCTGCGGCAAGCGAACGAGGAGAAGAGGAAGGTGCAGATGTCGGTGCCGGGCATCCTGAACCCGCACGAGATCGGGGACGACATGTGCGACTGACGCGCCCGATCACCCCGCCCGCCCCCGTGTCCGTCCATTTACCCAGACCGCACGGCGAACCCGGCCCCAGTAAATTCACACTGGACACAAAATCTACGCTTCCAGGTGACCGCGACGGGACGAGAGGATGGCGTCGCGAGGCCGTGCGTTTAACGCGTTTAGTTTATTGTGCTCGGCGTAGTTTTTTTTTCTCTCCGACGAGAGCGCGAAGGTGTCGAGTGAGTTTTCTGTTTTCTTCGCCCCCCCCCCCCCCGGACTCCCCTTTTATATAAATGTGCGCGAGAGCGGCCTCCTGTTTTATTTAAACGTTGGGCGATTTGTCTTTTGTTTTTAACACGTGACCCGAGGGACGGTTTCACTCTAGCGGTGTGCGCGCGCGATTAACGGCACCGTCCGTTTCCCGCACCTCCGATTAGCGCGGTCGGCTACGTACAGCGCGAAAGATGTTTAACATACATACATACATACAGCCGGTGCCAAGTGACGGCTCTGTTGGTACAGATACATCTGCAATGTAATCTGCCAATGTCATAACATGTATAACTGTCCTAACACGTATAACTGCACCCACACACCATTTTACTGAAGTCTAGCAGTCAAGATACCCACTCACATATGCCCTTCACTGACAATTTTATGGAAAATATGAACTTTTAAGTGAGATGAGAAATTCTTCCATGGTATAATGAATGGCTGGCTCGCTGGACTTTAAACGCAGTGGTCACCAGTTCGATCTCCAGGTGTGACAGTAAAAACAATTGCCCAAGTTGTGTAAATCTTACCTGCCCCCCCACCTCTCCCCCCCTCCCGGCTTCTGCCCACCTTGCAGTATAATTGGGTATACCACAGTTAGTCTTCGGAAGGTCGTGTGATGCGGTACTTACAACCTCTTCCAAGACGCCTGACCAGCGTGGGAGAGTAGACCAAACATAACTTCTATAAATGGATTCTCAAGCTCCCTTTAGTGGAGGCCCTTCTGAACAACAGTGGCATTGAGGAAGCAATTGCAGGGTTGCACATTGATCTTTTGAAATGTTATAACACCAACTGGTACTTCTGCAAATAACAGTACAGTAAATACTCATTTAACGCGGTAGTAGATGCACTCCTGAAAAGTTCTGCGTTAAAGCGAAAACAATTTCCCCATAAATAATGTAAGGGTAATTTTTGGCGTGATACGATGTACTCCGCACATACAGCGAGATGGCGGGACAAAGAACCGAGGGTAACGCAGCCGCATTACTGTATCACTCCGCGTACTTTTATCGTTACCAGTAAGCGGCGCAGCTCAAGAAAGTAGTTTATCGTTGACCGCTGGAAACCGCATTACAACGGTGTGCATTCTGCGTTGCGCGAAAAGTTTTCTCGAACGGAAGAAAAACACGTTTTGTGAACACCACGCGTGAAGCAAGGACTTTTACCCTACAATGGTTATTGCCCCCTTCTAAATGAAACCATCTTGCCCCATTGTGCCCACCACCACGATGAAATCCTGGGATCGTCAATTCAGGTGACGCTGGAGGAGCACATTTTCACCATCGTTGTTGGAGTTTGGCGTTGTTTTCTACTTGGTGATCTTACACTCGCCTGGCGGTCTGTTAAGTTGCAGGGAGTTGCTGTCAATGAACTACAGGATTTACCATCGCCTGTTTGTCTGCTCTGTGCATGCGTTTGTTGAAAGGTCACAGGACAAGTTGTGACCACGGCATGGTGCATCTGAATTGTGGCATTTTAGGCAAAAGCTTTCGTTCGGTATGCATGGATCTGCGAGTGATTCAACCCGTTTTCCTGACGCAACAAATTTTGCCTTGATTCAGAATCTAATATCTCACTTTCCCCCACCCCCATCCCAAGCTGACATCTCCATTACATTGGCATTAACAAACAAATTGTTTAAGCCGTCTAGTTCCAAACCTTAACTTCCGTATCAGGATTATTCAGCCACTGCAGGGTCTTTGATTGCGAATGAACAAAAAAGCGGGTACACTTTTATGTTGGAGAATGTGGATCATGACAACAACAGCAAATGGTATTGGCCCAAGATTAGAACCACAGGGCATTCAAGAGCCACTTTGGGGCTTCGTAAATTCCCTGCAGACCTCACCAGCCAGCTGTGATAGGGAATCAAATCCTCCAATCCTTGGAAACTGTCTGAGTTGTCCAGCTGTGTGTCAGCAAGCAATGGTGGGTGTGCGTTAGGGCATGGCAGCTGTGTGTAAGCCAGCAGTGGATGTGTGTCAGTGAGCTGTGGGTGTGTGTTAGTAAGCTGTGGGTGTGTTAGGGCACAGAAGCTGTGTGTCAGCCTGCAGTGTGTGTTAGGGCACAGAAGCAGTGTGTAAGCCAGCAGTGGGTGTGTGTTAGGATACAGCAGCTGTGTGTCAGCCTGCAGTGGGTGTGTGTTAGGGGACAGCAGCTGTGTGTCAGTGAGCAGTGGGTGTGTGTTCGGGGTACAGCAGTAGCCACATTCGTCTCTCTAATCCATCTCCTGGTTGTTTTTTTAATACACTGTGTAGTGCCCTGACAGGTTATCCCGTAATTACAGCCATGCCATGCCCTTAACAGTTTTGTCAGGAACTTAAAGCTGCCCTACATATATCTGGTTTATACTGACAGTGTCATTAGTGAGCACCTATTAACAGTGAAATGAGTGAACGAATGTTGTGGTGGAAACGGCATTGTGCATTCGAGTGTCGGTGCTGACCACAACATGTATTCATGTGTGTGTTTGTTGAACTTCTTTCGCACTGTCGGAGGTGCGGGGGAAGGACAACAAACTAAATACAAAAAAAAGTAGTTAGAAAGAAATGAGTTTTCAATGTAGATTTAAAAGTGCATAGCTCCAGTGGCTTCCTAATATCAGAAGGAAGAGCGTTCCAGACAGCTGCAGAAGCGCATCTGAAAGGACGCGATTCAGTGACCGTCTTTTTTCATTGGCCAGCCAAAAGCCGCTGCTGCGTGCCAGGTGGTCGTCATCTCTAATTATCGGTGACCTGGGAGGGGGCAAGGCCAACCCATTCCCAGAAGGTCATGACTTGTGATTAAACGTGGCGCTTGGTGTCACGTGTGAATCTCCATACTGCTACTGCCTTAACCACCCCCCCCCCCCCCCGTACGTGACCGACAGAGCCCAGGTTTTTGTAGTCGGCTCGTGTTGTGTGAATTTGGTGTACCCGGCGAAATCCTTGCGATCCTTCTTTCTCCCAAGTCGGGGACCACCCGTCAAACTCGCCCGTCCTGCTTTCTGACAAAACAAAATAAGTGTCGACCAATCGCGGGGGTACCTGGATATACGGCTCGGCGCGTTCATAATGGCAACGTCAGGGGGCCTGAGCCAGCAGCGCTGAGAATCCTGGGTTCAAATCCGGGCACCTGTAATTCAACCCCGTTTTGGCGGCCCAGTCGCTGACCGCACGACAAAAACGATTGGGTTACAACAACAACAACAAATAACGAGCGATTTAATAAGCAAAAAGAAACGTCGCAGCGACACGTATTGTAATGGGAGCAGAAGAATGGCAAACGACTTGCACGCTCCGGAAACACGAGTGCCCTGCAGTTTTTTTAAGTGGCCGCGGTGAGATCGCTTTCTGGAAGAGACGCCGGAAGTGGTTGTGATCAGTGCCCCGTTCTCTCCGGGCGTCCTTTCGACCAAATTTTCGCAAGAGGGGGGGACCGTGCGCCGTCTACTGCAGCGAGTTTTGCCGTAAGGACATTCCTTCGCTTCGTGCCTTGGCGCCAAACGTACAATCGGGATGTTATATTGATGGAATTCCCCCCACCCCCTTCCCCCCCCCATCCACGTACTGTATATACTTCTGACAGATTCAATTGATAGTATTTTGACAACCGTGGTGCAGAAACAAAACACGTTACCAAAGTTATTAATTTCTCTAGTTTTCGGGTTGGACGTTAGCACGTTTATTCTGGTGTTGGTGGTGGTTGTTTTGAGTGAAAGTGAGCTGTGTTGTTGATGAGGATCTTAGGGGGTTAGTGCTGTGTGTGCATAGTGGTCACCGCCGCATTGACCACGTGATTTAGAAGCAGCCGTTTTGTAGAGCCAGGTTTGAACACAAGCACCTGCCAAGCCCGACTCCCATAGAAATCCCACTTTGCCAGTTGTTTAAATGGGCACCACACCAGCTTTGAACAGACTCACACTTCAATTGTAACCCAGACACCACTCCTCGTGTGAGCTAAATGGGCACAGCCTCTTGTCAGCCAACACTGGGTTTGTACGGTTTTAAAATGTATTTCCTATACGCATGGTGCTACAAGAACCCTGAATGAGATGTGTACTTTGTCATGAAGTCTTATAGGATTTGTCTGAAGTGATTTGGAGAAATTTACGTTTTGTTTGCTTGGATGCCCGTGAGGACTCGGCAGCGATTTGATATTTCTCTGAAGAATGAGCGAGCGGTCTTGCATTAAATAAAACGTGCCCTCTTTCTGCAAGTTATAAACAACTCAGGTGTACCGTTGGGAAACTTTACGTGACTTTTCGAGCGACTTTTGTTGCTGTGGAGTTTTGCAGGTGACTTTGATGACAGATGACTGTCCACAAATGACTTTGACCACAAATCGATCAAAATATATATTTTTTGGTCGTTCTATATATCCAAAACGTCGACTGGCGTAGGGCCGACGAAGTAGACATTACAACAAAACACCTTTATTCGTTCTGCATTGGCGGAGTCAGTGGGGGGGGGGGGGATGGCACGTGCCCCCCCAATGATCCGATCGAAATGTCCTAATTTTGATCGGATCATTGGGGTTTATTAGTAATAAATCGGCATTTTACGACCCCCACTGCCACTGTGTAGCATATTATTACGTGCCAGGGACTCTATGAGACGATAGGACAATAGTCTGAGTCCATAATTGGCAATAAGTAACGGCAAAGCGGTTCTAAGTGACTCGCATAATTGTGCGCAATTGCGTACACAGTACACGACTTCCCTGAAGGCAAACACCTTCAGCGAGCGCGATGCCGATCACACACGGTTCGAATTCGACCCTCGATCGATGGCTGTGCCATCGCCGCACACGCGTCAAATAAAAACCAAGGGAAAGTCCTTCCTCACAACTCCTATAATTTTTCATTGCTGGAGGGGTTGCCCCCCCCCCCTTACCTGAAAATCCTGGCTCCGCCATTGGTTCTGTGTCCCAGATGACCCCAATATCTCTTATGCGGGCAGGAACCATTATGGTAATTTAAAACTAATATAATAACCTGGAACAGAGAAACAACCACAGTGGTGTATGTCCCTAGCGTTCCCTCTAACCACCTTCTGAATCAGTCCCAAGAATTTGACCCCAAGATTTCCTTTGCTGTGTGCAATGCAACGGTAACCTTCTCATCCTGTACAGTGGTCGATTTATGAGTGATTAAGCTACACATTCTATTTAAATTGAATATTAAATTCGTGTATAGTAGTTTGTTTCCTTTCACCTATTTACGGCTGTATATTGCTGGAGAATTCGTTTACACGAAACAGGCTGTCATCGTTTTGAGTTTGTGGCCGGTGTGTGTGTGGTTGTGTTGCGGTGGGTTATGGTGTTTGTTCCACATCTCTCTTGCCGGGTGCCCCGTGCCAATTTTCCACGCACAGATCTCCGCTGCCCGACCTTTTTAAGCGAACACAAAGCCAATTCTGAATTGCTGAGCACTGGCATTCATCGATGTCAGAAACCGTAGCTTGCTGAGCTTGGATATGTGAGATCCACAGTTGATGGGTTTTTTTGTACTGTCAGACTGCAGTAACTTAAAATAATTCAAATAGACAACATATGACATGCGCAATTCACAATCGGACACAAGTTCAAACGCAACTCAGTTCGATTCAAAGATGGGCCCACACCCGAGTGACCAGTCGTGCAACTCAAATCATCGCCTGCAGCTGCGTTTGCCCGCATCTAAGCGAGTAGTTGCACAACACGGAAATTAAACTACGCATTCTGGATTTTAACGACCAATCATAGTCGACAAACGTGTCGCGTGATTAAATACGTCGCTGCGAATACGCTGAGCACATCGCTTGCAAATAGTCCCGGCTGTATGCTTCTGGTCGCACAGCTGCTCGTAACTGGTAGCAGGGACAGTAACCTACTTTTGAACAATACATCGGTCACTTGTGCACAAAATTAAGCCGATGTAGAAATCTTCACCGTAACACTGATTTAGCGTAGGTGGCATAAACTGAAGTGTCATTGGCTAAACAGGTCAAGTTTGCTGTTGACTCTTCAGTCAGTATATCATTAATTTGAAGCCACACTGTCGACATTCAAATAATGATGTTTATAATCCATCACAAGCCCGAATAGCACATGGCTTGGCATTCCTTCTGCCAGAGATGCAGCCCTTGTGTTAATTCATGAGCTCACAAGAGCCCGTGTAGTAACCGCTGTGACAGCCCCAACACCTGTGTGCCGCTACGAGTCCCCCACGTGGTATGGGTGTTGTGTTCCCGTTGTGGTCCATCCAGCCACAAAACAAGAGGTAGCTTAACACCTCGGTGAGAGGGGAACGACCCGTCTAAGGATCAATCCCCCCCCCCCCCCCAGGCACAAACTAGTGCCATCAAACTGCTATCCTGTACCTTCGATGGGCGTTGTTGGCTACGTACGGCGCGAAAGATGTTCTAAATACACGCATAGGAATTCATTGTCAATCGCCCGCCGGACGTTTTTAAACCTAACGTTAGCAACGTGAAGTACACTTTACGGAGGTATATTATGAGATTATATAGCAGCCCACACTTTGTACGCTGAAGTTCCCCGGAAACCGTTCGGCTTTCGTCAGCGCACCCCAGGAAAAAAGCGGTTTCCTTCCCTTTTCATGCCGAACGAAAGTCGCGCGTGGCGGACTTGGGACGAGGGATTGCGCACACGTAGAGCAGCAGGGAAGCGCGGCACGCTTCACGGAAAATTTCGTGATCAGCACAGAAATCAGCGGCCAGGCTGTAAAAGTGGCCCCCACCGCTCAGCAGAGTTGAAGCAACAATAATAATAATTTAATGTATAAAGCGCCCCTTAAACAGTTGTTCTCGCCGAGTCTTGCGATCACAAGACTCGGTGATCACGAGGGGGCCCGTAATCCTTTCCACAAATCGAGCCTCGATCACAAAAACATCACTTGAGGCTTAAATTCACATTCGGGGACAGGAAGAGAGAGAGAGAGAGCATTGGAAAATGGCAGTGCGCGGCGAGGGAATTTGCTTCTAGGGCATAATGTTCCACCTTTTAGATGGTCTAAGGATTTTAAATTGTTGAAATTAATCATTGCAAACGTTTCTTAATTGGGGATGACTTCCATCTGAATTTAAACAACCAATTTTTGTTAAAAAATTACACGGTTTTAGATTTAAAAAAATATTGTAAAAGCGATTCCACCCAAAATTATATCCCTGTACACTTCATGCGGCAGTCCATTTTCCAAGCTGTTTTCATCTCGTTCAATATTGAAGCCTCATCCAATGCTCTTGACAAACAGCTCCAGCAAATTCCTTTAAAAAGCGAAATACCAATTTGCGTTAATTATCTATTCATCCAATTTGGTTTCATGAACAGTTATTTTCTTTAACGTGCAATTTGAGTTTTGGCCAATTTAGACAAACAAACATTTGAATTCTGACACAGAACACATAAGTGGCTTATTATTGAGACTCACAGGGTATTGAGCATCCAGAGAGTGGTGCGTTTCTGAAAATATTGCACAAATTGCCGGGCGGTTATGTTGAACCATCGGTCTTTTGCGACCGAATTTACTGCTTAACATGTGAGAACGGTGAGCCGTTGGGGATGATGATACCACATCCCATCATCCCCTTGCATGCACCCAACAAGGTCAGTGCACTTGGCGGCTCATTCATCGTTGCCATTAAACAATTCTTCAACAAATTAAGACCGAGCGCTCAACAGTATTTTGGAATCGCTTTTCCAGAAATTACCTTGAGCACGGATATTTCCTTACTGTGCAATTGTGGGGTTGGTTTACACTTGACTTATTCCTCACCCTCATCCGATCGAGCGAGCTCGTATCGGATTCTATTGGCATATTCACGAAGGTGATGGGGAGGGGGGATGCACTGTGTTTCACTACAGCTATAGTAGTGCTTTGACTATAAAGATCCTATCTAAATTGGCTCAAGTATACGGGGGTCACCCCCACCTTTCCCAAAAGGCACGCTCAGCTCACACCCGAGACCGAGCCCTGAGTTTTACGGCTAAATCCCCCTCAAAATCGTGTGAGTTAAGTCGCCTACAACCGCTTTGTCCACGTCTGGGCAATGAGTTTTGCGCACCAGCCACGCCCTTTAGAAAATACCCGCCCTTCTTTTCTGATCAGCTCCCCTGCCCCCGCCTCCCCCACGCACGCACGCACAGGATTGTCACGACCAATAAATAATTAAAAAAGTAACTTCACAAATGTTCACTTGTCAAAAAAAGATTACGTTGCTACAAATAGCTGAGCAAGGCGGATGCTTGAAAGTGTAATGTGTCTCCGTTGTCAAGCAAACCCGGCTGCGCAACTGCTCTGGCGACCGGCATCGGAGACATCCACACCTCCCTGAGATCTGTTGCACGAACCTCGGTTGCATGCAACCACCCCGAATCCATTTTACGTGCGGACGTCTGTCTTGGTTGCTTGCGCCTGAAGTTGGGGGGGGTCGGCGGAGGAAAGACATTCGTGTCGGATTCACTGGGCTTAGGGGATGACCCCTTTTTTTCAAATTGTTGTAGCATTGCCTACAAAAGAGCCCACGGTAAAGAGGCGAGGGCAGGGAAGTGACCTGGTGGGCTGCGACGGTGAGATTATTGACCGGTTGTTGAATGTGCGGCCTGCCGCGGCAGCTGCTTAAACCGTCGGTGGTTTTTACTTTTGAATTTACCGTTTCTGTATCGTTGCTGTTCTTGTTATAAAGTTATTTTCGACTTCACGTTTCCTCAATGAGGACTCTTCAGCTCCAGTTTGTGAGCTGTTAGCTTTGTAAGTATGGCAACAACTTTAAGACACTTGTAGTATAATATATACATATATATTTTTCCCCCCGGTTATTAAAATGTAAGTGTAATTGTAGCACGGGAGACTCGCTAAGCTCACATTTTTTTGCGAAAAATGTTAAACGTAAAAAATAAACGTTCTTTTTTGCGCGTGATTACTTTGTTGGTATTTTTAATTTTGATACTTGGCTTTTGTTAAGGCATTTGGAAAGGGTCTTTTTTTGTAATTGCTCCCGAGTATAGCGAGTGCATTTGTAAATTGTACACGGTCCCCCAAATGTTAATGAACACCATTGCTTTTATTTATTTTTTTCCCCTCTCAAATGTTGACTTTTTTTTTGCTCTAAAGGCTCGGTCGGGATCGTTGAAAACAGTTTTAATAAAAAAAAACTATTCTTATGGTAATCATTTCTGAAAGCTCTTGCAAATCTGTCAATTTTTAAGTTCTCCGCTCAAATAAAGTTTTATTTGGACACAGATTTTGTGTTTGAAAATGTTTTGAGAGAAAAAAATCTCGATGTACAAACATGTATGTATTACGATGTATTTATTACTAAAAAGTGTTGCATCCCGTAACCGTGAGAGACAATGATGGTGATTACTGTCATCCATACTTTTATTCGCAAGTGGATCTGGTGGAACATCATCCAAGAATTTCGGTGAAAGTCCATCTCCATCTATTCAGGCGGTAACCTGCCGCGAGACGATTTCTCCTTCAAGATATCAGATTAAATGTAGCTGTGTCAGGACACGTGCACGCAGTATACGCGTATTTATTGAGTGTAGGTCATGTTTAGATGTACTAACAGCGGCAGTCACATTTTAAACTTGCGGCTTAAAAAGAAAAAAGTTATTCTGTACTGCGGTGACAGTGGTGCACAAACACGTGTTACTAAAGCTCGACACTTTTATCAATGCCACCCTAAACAGTAGAACATATACTGGTAGGAACCTGCTGGTTCCACCAGCCCACGGGATTATTGTATCCGTCCGTCGTGCATACAAAAATAGGAGGGGTGGGGCTGGGTGGAGAGGGGAGGGGCTGGGTGGGGGAGGGGCTGGTCACCCCGTGGTGCCCTTATAAAACTCAACGTTTAACCTACTCACGCCGGATTGTGCCCGCCCTCACAGTCGGGCATATTTGAGGAATACACCACGCCGCCGTTGACCCTGGCCATTGACCGAGCAACCCAACGTTCCTACCAGCTCCCTCCGCAGGAATGTGTTATAGGTATTACATTTCAGACAATTGCCCATTTGCAGAATCAATGGCCTTTCATGCGCCTATGTCCACATCTCGCGTCAAAGGTGTCTGCTGTCAAGAAGGACCATTGCCTTAATCGTCACCTATACGTGTATTCACTCTTAGAGGCAGTGTTATTGACGATTGGTGAGTTGCGTTTTGTATCCGTTTTAGCTTTACAGGAGCCAGGCTATTCTTAGCACATTGGCCCCACAGCACAAAGCAAACTTCTTACAATCGCACAAAGACTTGACGATACTGGTACACATCTGTCTAATCCTTTCAAGGGTTTCAGCATTTACAGCAGGGATAGAATAAAACATATCGAGTGGCATACAACTATATAAAAAAAGGTTTCTCCGTGCTGTATTGGTCCTGAGAGTTGTTGAACCATACTTCACACTGGTCAATACGGATTGGTGATTGTACCCACGATTTCTTGAGAACTGCTTTTTGTGTTTAGTTGTCCTTCCCCCGCACCTCCGATTAGCACGGGAGGCTACGTACGGTGCGAAAGAAGTTCAACATACGCACGCGATGGGTTCGATGACTGCTGTTCCACCACTCCACAAAGATCAAGATCAACATCAAGATGTCATCGCGGCCTAAGGCGTTGATGCTGCCACACATCGTCAGCTGCTGCACAGTTGCCAAAGCGTGTTGGCGAGATGTTAACTACCTCGCCCGGTATACAGGAGGTCGTGGATTCGACCCTGACGCCTGCTATATATTTGGAGTTTGCATGTTTCTCTCCCCGTGGTCGCGTGTGTTTATCTCCGGGTCCTCCGGGTTTTTCCCTCCACATTTATAATCAACGTGCGTTTAAGAATATTTGGCTGCTATAAATGTAGACGTGATAAGCCACTTCGTTGAGCTATCATTCGTGATAGCCAGGTCGCTTTTAAGAGAGGAATTCCACACAACTCCCCCTCTGCCCCCCCCCCTCTCTCTAAGGCCTCGACACAGACGTCTTTCTGTGTGCCTATGGGGCCGTCCATAAATGATGTCACGCGATTTTGAACGATTTTTGACCCCCCCCCCTCGTCACACGGCGTCACAAAAAGTCAGACCCCCCCTCAAATATGACGTCACAAAGCTCTATCCCCCCCTCCCCCCCAAATAAAACATGCTTAAAATCGCTTTAAACTTTAGTCATTGTAGTGCGTATTTAATGTGCCGCTGCACTCTGATGTTGTAGGAGAAAATTAAGTAGAACGTGTTGTCTATATTTAAAGTTTCGCATTTTGATGTGACGTCACATTTCTCAAACCCCCCCCACCTCGTCACACATCGTCACAAATGTCTGACCCCCTCCCCCACTGGGTGCGTGACGTCATTTATGGACGGCCCCTATGTGTGTCTCTCTGTGTCTGTGTGTGTCTTTCTGTGTCTCTGTGAGTCTGCTTGTGTGTCTGTGTGTGTCTCTCTCTGCGTCTCTTGTGTGTCTCTCTCTGCTTGTGTCTGTCTGTGTGTCTCTGTGTGTCTCTCTGTGTCTCTCTGCTTGTGTGTCTCTGTGCTTGTGTGTCTTTGTGTCTCTGTGTATCTCTCTGTGTCTCTGTGTATCTCTGTCTCTGTGTGTCCTTGTGTGTCTCTCTCTGCTTGTGTGTCTGCCTGTGTGTCTCCGTGTCTATGTTTTGTCTCTCAAATTTAGCAATCTTTGGAAGAACGTAATCAACGAGGTAGGGTGTTGACTGTTATGTTAGCCGACTCTCTGTTGTATTGCAGTATATTTCTAAATTTACTAGGTTTGTTTTCTCATTCATTCGTACCTGATTATGGTTGCTGGTGTTGCAATCGAAACGTCGTATTCTATTATTTAATTTAATTTCTTTCGACGTGACTTTACCGAAAGAACCAAAGAGTTGATACCCATTGTTTTTTTTCCTCCAATAAACCCATTGACTGTCAATGGGTTTCCCTTGTACAAGAGTACGGGGTCAACCGCGTGGATTGACAACCATGCGATTATGGAACAATACACGTTGCACGTTTTGTAATCGAATGTTAAAAAAAAGCTTTCCCCTTTAAACTCGTCTTCGCGCCAAAATTTATGCAACAGCATCGCGTCGATTCCGATTCGCGAGGCGAAATATTTGTTTCGATTCCACGACGACAATTTTCGACGTTAATCTCAAAACAACAACAACGACAACAATTAAACAACAACGACAACGACAACAAACAACGACAACATCAACGACAACAACGACAACAATAACGACAACATTAACAACAACGACGACAACAACAACAACGCGCGTCGTTGTCAACAATTTGACTGTTACCCGATACAGGACGCGGGCGTTTGCGATCTCCGGGGTAATTGATCGTTGGGGCCGTCCATAAATGACGTCACGCACCTAGGGGGGGGCTGAGAAATGTGACGTCACATCAAAATGGGCAACTTTAAATAAATATAGACAACACGTTCTACGTAATTAAATAGACTTTTTATTATAAATGTTTTCTCCTACAACATCAGAGTGCAGCGCCACATTAAACACGCACTACAATGACTAGTTTAAAGCGATTTGAAGCATGTTTTATTTTTTTGTGTGGAGGGGGGGGGCAGAGCTTTGTGACGTAATTTTTGAGGGGGGGGCAGAGCTTTGTGACGTCATATTTGGGGGGGCGTCTGACTTTGTGTGACGAAGGGGGGAGGGGTCAAAATCGTCCAAAATCGCATGACGTCATTTATTGACGGTCCCTTGGGGGGATTGGCGGTGGGATTGTGGGGAGCGGTGGCGCAGCGGTTAGCGCCGCGGTTCTCCGAGTTCGAGTAACGCTCACGGTCCACACCCAGTGACGAACATCTGAGAACCAGTTCTGGGCCTCCCCTAGGTCGACTCAGCCTCAAACAAGTACCTGGTGCGGTGTGTAGTAAACATCGCCACTGGGGGAGACAAAGGCGGTCGGGCGTGGTGCTGCCCCCTCCCACCCCCGTGCTGTGCCGGCCTTCACAGGTGCTACTCGCTGACAGCACTTGCCCTACAGTCTGTCACAGGCTACACGGGGAAGCTTTGTTTTTGTACTTGATTACGGGAATCGATTCCGCTGTTTCGTTGTGTGGGAGGGAGGGAATCGATTCTCTCATTCGGTAACAGAGGCGATGGCGTGGTCGTGGATGCCGCTACTGATGCTGCTGCCGCTGCTTCTGTGGTTGTCCAGCAACGTTGGCCTTCTGGAATCTTCTCCTCTGTCACAGGTGAAGTCATCAGCAGCATCATCATCATCAGCAGCAGTATCAGCAGCAGTAGCAACATCGTCGTGTACGGTGCGAAAGAAGTTCAAGTAATTAGAGCAGCAGCAGCAGCAGCATCATCTTCATCAGCAGTAATGTCAGCAGTATCATCGGTAGCCTGATCATCAACAGCTAACAGCTAACAGCAATATCATTATCATCATCACAACCAAACAGTCTCAGTATTAATGTGACCATTAACAGCATTCAAATAATCATCATCACATGAGCGCGATCATAAATTGTGGAATAATCATGGGCAATATCACCGTCATCAGCATCGATTGAGTTATCTTGTGTTAGCCTTATTTACATTGGCATCGTGGCCCCTGGCCCCATCGTTAGCGATCGATATCGTGATCAATATGATCATTGTGATCGATCACCCGTTGTCCGCGCCGTCGTAATCAGAATCATTAGTTCAATTCGTAATTTTGCAACATAATAGCGATCGTTACATTTGTGTTATTTGAAATCTGTAATTACTGATTTTTTTGATGATATTGTCTGCTTTGAATAAGGGAGCATCCTCCTGTTGCCTGGAAATGATTGCGTTGGGGATATGGGTTGACCCCCGTGCATAACAGGTGCTATAGGCTGCGAGGCCACAAGGTGATCAGCAGAAATCTGTGCCTCCCCCCCTCCCCATGTACCATGCTGCCAGCCTACACCCACCCGAACTAACCATCGTGGTGAAGTATGGTCAAATACCACTCCCCCCCCCAAGATTCCAGGCACCACCATGTGCATCAGTGTGGCAATAGTCTCAGAAACCAGTCGGGCCTCGTGTTTGTTTTTCATAATCGCCAATGCCTGTCTTTGAAATGTTAGGTCTCGGAAGCGAGACCGTATCGTTTGACAATTGTATAACCACACATACTCTGGTTCTTTCGGTAAAGTCACGTAGGTATAAAATAAAATATATTAAATCACGACGTTTCGGGCGCAACACAAGCGTCCGTCATCAGGTTGGACAACCACAGCAAGAAACAATTTTGCTGAAGTGGGCAAAAGCCTCTTGTTACAAAGGGCTGCTGTAACAAGAGGTTATATAACCTCGTGATTTAATTTGTTTTTATTTTATACCGACGTGACTTTACCGAAATAACCAAAGAGTATGGATCCCTGCAGTCACGAAAACTTCAAATCTAAATTGGATAACCATTTTAACACGTGGCAGGCTTTCACCGACCAATATTAATCATGATAAAGTTTTTTTTGTGGTTAGATCGCGTAAGTATAAATGTGTCGTAACCCTCCACCACCCGACACTGCCAGGAAGGTTTGTCACGTGAACAACGCGCCAATTAGTTTACTACTTAAACCCACCGGTGTGTTGGATACATTGTAAATGTTGTGGACAAATTGTAAATGTTGTGGATTTACTCTCCAACACACCTGTGGGTTGAAGTAGTAAGCTAATTGGCGCGTTGTTTACGTGACAAATCCCTTCCTGGCTCTGTCGGGTGGTGGAGGGTTATGACCCATTTATACTTACGCGATCTAACCCAAAAAAAACCTTTATTATGAACTGTATAACCCCCAGCCAATTCGTAAAACATGTTGACTCGTTTAGCCTTTGGCAGTAAGTACAGTAAACCAACCATTGTTGAGAATGCGTGGTACAATCATCATCCCATTATCCGCTTGTCTGCGAAGCAATCGTGGATAATAAGATGACTTTTGACGATGAAACTCCACTTATCCGCCAAACATTTGCGGATGATGGAGGTGGGGAGGCGCATTCCTAAATGCAGGCTGAGAAAAGGAACCCAAGTTCAAGTTCATTTATTAGGTATAGCCCTGTGAGCCATTCGGCTCTTGAATCGGGTGCAACCGCAACAAACAAAAACATGAACAAGAAAACATCTTAAAGTGACTATGTGCAAACAGAAAATCCAAGAAGACAGCAAAATATTGCAGAAAAAAATCACCGTACACCAACCCTGTGCAAATATCCCAGTGGGATGCAAGTCAAACAACAACAACCACAAGACAACTTAGATTAAGGCCATCAGTCTAACTCTGTACTACAACAAACAAACATGGCCAAACCAAAAAACTTTTCGAAAATCACCAAAATAAAGCCATAAAAGCAATGAAACAGTGATCATTGGAACTGTGACCGAATTTTCACAATAAACGACGTAAACAACATGTACTACCAAACTCTGCAGCCATAACTGGCTGCATGAGTCACTCCACAACAGTAGGAGCATCAGTCGGAGTATCAACATTTTTCAATGCACCTTTAAGATCAGCGCACTAAATCAAAACCCCACAGGTAATTGCGGATAACTGGAATAATAGGAGCGCCACCCTATAGCTCAGCGGATAATGGGTTTCTAGGATCGTGGCTGAGAGGAATTCTGTCTAAATTACAGGACGGTATTTTGCATTCGTGAAATGTGTTCCTATTGCTGCTCTTCAGGAACATGTGGATTTACTGCCGGCATTCAAGGAATTCATTTGGAAGCACAACAAGACGTACAAAGATGAAGGAGGTAAATTGAAGGCAAACGACACCGTAAAGGTTTAACGCGTAGGCTTTCGCGACCAATATCTCCATATATATAAAAGGCAAAGTTGTGATTATGTGTGTCTGTTTTATTTCGATTTAAAGCTTTCGTGACTGCAGGGATTCATCTTCTTGGTCCTTTCAGTAAAGTCACGTAGAAAGAAATTAATAAAATAATAAAAATAAAACATAATAAAATAATTCTCACGACGTTTCGGCCACAACGCAAGTAGCCGTCTTCAGGTGAAGAACAGGTCTGTCAAGGAGACAGAAACGTCATGAGAATTGTATTTTATGTTTTTGTATATTTTATTATTTCCCTTCTACGTGACTTTACCGAAAGAACCAAGAAGAAGAAGTGACACGTGACTTAACTTTTGAATGTGATTCGCCGTTGAATGTTTTGGACCACTTAAGGCGGCCGAGGTCCAGATCCGAGGCATCGGTTGCATGCAACTTAGTTGCGTGCAGATATGCCCTTGTGCAATTACTAGCTCAGATGTGGACAAAGCAGTTGCAGGTGATCATTCCACTGTACAGATTTCAAGAGAAATCATGTTGCGCAACTATCGTGCAGAGCCGTCTTTACAGTCAGCGGTAGCGTCTGAGCAATAAAAAGTGGAGTTAAAACGTTGAAGAATACTGTCATGTTAGAGTTTGTACGTAAAAAATGTAGGACCCATTAATTATATATTTGAAGTTTTCGTGACTGCAAGGATTCATACTCTTTGGTGTTTTCAGTAAAAGTCACGTAGGTAAAACATTAAATGAAAAAACAACTAAATTAAATCACGACGTTTTGGAGGCAACACAAGCTTCCGTCTTCATGTGGAACCGTCACAGCAAAATTACTTTATCAAGTGACGGTTCAAGTGACAATTACTGTATCACTTGATTCAGTAGTTTTGCTGTGACGGTTCCACCTGAAGACGGAAGCTTTTGTTGCCTCTGAAAAGTCGTGATTTAATTTAGTTGTTTTTTCATTAAATTTTTAACCTACGTGACTTTACCGAAAAAATCAAAGAGTAAGGACCCATACACTTTATCGCGACTTGAGATTGTAGTGGTTAATGTGTTCACTTTAAATCCAATTCCAGAACTTGTATATATAATGAGCACAAGTATAGTTCGCAGGTAAAAATTTTAATAAACCAGCATTCAAATGAGCAAGTAGTAGGATGCAGTCGTTGTATACACAAAGAAAATTTGAATGATATTTATAGCAGCGGGGGGAGTGGTGGCGCAGTGATCAGCGCGCTGTGGCATGAACCCGGTGGACTGAGTAGGAGTTGGAATTTTTTTAAACACTCTTTAGGAAACACCAGCGGAACATGCTTGTTTATAGAGATTTAATTTGTATTTTTTTTAAGTGCTTTTCTTTGCTTTCTTTCCAAAACAGCTGAGAAGATGCGGTACGAAGTCTTCCGGGAAAATTGGCATCGGATCCAAAAGCTGCAGGAAATGGAGCAGGGCTCTGCAGTGTACGGAATCACCAAATTCAGCGACCTTACAGGTGATGAAAGATACGCGTTGCGATGTTGCACTGAGCACAATGTTGAGTATGCAGGCATCAACACATGGACCTTATGGCGGAACCCCGGGGTCCCATAAGCCCCCGGGGTCCCATAAGCCCCCGGCTCTCGCATCAACATTATATTATGGTGAACGTTCCCCCGCGTGGATCTCTTTGTGCAGAGGAGGAGTTCCGCGCGCTCCACCTGAACCCGGTTCTGTCGCGGCCCAGGGAAGTCGATCTCCGTCAAGCCCAGATCCCCCCAGGTCCCATTCCGCCGGCGTTCGACTGGCGAGACCACGGCGCCGTCACGGAGGTCAAGAACCAGGTCGGCGATGTTCCCTCTCCCCGCTTCTGTCCCTGGCCCAGGAGTAGCCTCGGGGGTTTGTCCAAACGGCTCGGTCGGCGGAGGCAGCGGTGTAATTGTAATGCGTCTACAGAATCGACGGGACGTGCGCGAGGGATGCTTCCGCGTGGCGTTACGGTCAGCGCACTGCTTCAAGTTCAAGTTCATTTTGTGTGTGGTGGTGGGAAAGCGTGATGGGTGTTTTCCCACCTCTTCCAAGATGTCTGGCCAGCATAGAAGAGTAGGCAAACTTAACCTCTTCACAAAGCTCCCTCAAGTGAAAACATCTTCTGCCTGCAGTGGCACGAGCAAGTGACCGCAGGGCTACGCATTTACCTTTTTTGAGGGATTGTCATGCATCCGAATGTACCGGCGTCTCGTGCCGCTGCTGGGACGATCGCACGACGGGCGAGAGGGGTGAGGGACGGTGGACAGGGGGAGGTCGAACTTACAGCAGCGTGCTGAGGGCACGTACAGCGTCGTCGAGTCTGGGAAACCAAAATAAACTTGCGGTTTCCTCGTGTACTGTGTTTTCTGTCACATGCCAAAATGACGGATATGGGCATACGTCCCAATGCGCCGCCACCCTTCGGAAGGAGAGTTTGGAGACCCAGGCCGTGCCGAGAAAGCACGGCTTATGCCGCGTGTTTTTCCCGACACCATGTCCGACGTTTCGCTCCGTGTGCTGGAAACTTCTTCAGGAACTGAATTCCTCCAGCAGCAGCCTGCACCCTAGCACGATCAATCGTTATATATCCACACCTGCAATGAGCACGGTTGGCCACGTGCGGTGCGAACGAAGTTCAACAAAGATACAATCGAGGCAGAAAGTGAGCCGCTCAATTAATTTGCCAAAGAAGCTCCCGGCGAGTGAAAGATGAGACGTCGTGCCGAACAATGCTTGAACGGCACAACCTGAACAAACATCGGAGAGGTTCACGGCGCAACCGGGGAAAAACCTGTGCGTCGGGGCATCACCATTTCTTATTAAGCGTGGGTCTGAGTGAACAAGTCAAAATATAATTACATTTTGAGTCCCGTCAGCCTGTAGGCACGTTTGGAAGAGTGTATTCCAGTAGCATTTGCTTAAGCAGGAAAAGTGTGGACCAGTTTTCTGAGTTACATGCAGGATATGATCAGTTCTACAAATGCTGATGGTTTGCCTGTTGTAACAAGAGGCCTCTGTAAACATGAGCGTTTGCTTTACTAGGGAAACAGACGTACCTTTGTTTATCATTTTGCTAGCTTTACTACCCGGCTTCGCCCAGGGCTTGGATTAACCACACCCGGCCGCCTTTGTCTCCCCAGTGGCGATGCTCACACACCACACCAGTTAATTGTTTGAGGCTGAGTCGATCTAGGGGAGACCCAGGACCGGTTCAAATAATCTTCACCGGTGGTGGCCGTGAGCGGGAATCGAACTCGGGTCGCCGGGTTCGTAGCGCAGCGCGCTAACCACTACACTACAATGCGTTACGCTTCCACATGCGCGGGTAACGTGACAGATTTGACGTCACAGCTCACTTGCCGTGCAAAAAATATCTGCATTATTGAGCTCCCCCCGCCCAAAAAAACCCCACAAAAATGTATTTTTAGAATTTTTGCATGGTGTACAGTCTGCACATTTACAGTTTGTTGCATGTCGGGAAGTACGCTAAACATTTTGAACAGACACACATATTCACATCTTTGCCTTTTATACATATGGAGATTACAGCATGTGGATTGTGGTCAGCGAGGTCATGAGAGTTCTTTTTTCACAACTTATTTACCGCCGAGCGGTTACCTACGGGAAGCTCATCTCAGTCTGTCAATCGACAGCTCGACCCTTGCCGTCGCTCACATTAATTGAAACAAAATTAACCATGCAACGTCCAGGCAAACCGCTTCTGGCAGGCGCCAGGTGAATTATCCAGACCGCTGTGCACAAACGCGACTGCAGCTGTGAACCGGAAGGATCTACTTGGCGTGACAGGTATAATTATATTTAAAAAATTCTGAGTTGACGTTCCAGTAAACCCCGTGGCTTAGTCGTCTCGTCGCACGGGGGGGAGGGGGTGACGAGGCCTAGCGGTAGCACGTTCGCCGTTTGTTACAGATGTTCACGGTTCAAATTAAGCGGCCGCTCTCGTTAATATATATTTCGCCACGGTGGCGACATGTTAACTACCTCGCCTGGCATGCAGGAGGTCGTGGGTTCGACCCCGACTCTTGTCGTCTGTTGTATATTTGGAGTTTGCGTGTCTCTCTTCCCGTCGTCATGTGGACATTTTATCCCGAGCCCTCTGAATTTTCCCTCCATGTTTAGAAACATACATTTGGAGTATTTGGCTGCTGTACATTTCCACGCGATAAGCCACTTTGTTGAGCTAGCATTTGTGGGCAGGTTGCTTCTGAACAATAGCTATACTGTATATCTCAGTGAGCTTTACCTGGTGAAATAATATTTTTTTTTAGTTTAGTAGTAATCCTGCGTGTGTATTAACCGTGATAATATTACGTGCCGTCTGCTCCACAGATGACGTTTAAGATCCTGTGACCTCATTCGCAAGAGTAGACCCATTGTGTCCAGGCATCATGGTCCACATTTTCTAAATTTTATAAACGACACTGAAAAAACTTAGTTGGAATATTCATAGCAATCGTCGCCCGCGAGCGCGAAGACTTGGCACAATCCTCCTGAAAAAGGGGTCATGAGACTCGGTGAGGCTTACTTGGCTGGGTAAACAATCGAAACAAAAACTGTGTACATATCCCTCGCGCGGATTAGCGAGGTATTCGATATACTCAGTGGTGACCTAGGTTAACCTGCAGTGTGAAAATATCTGTAATTTTTAACCATCCGCTTTATAAACCAACACGCATATGTCACTGTAATCTTTTATTTTGCAGTTTATACTTTAACAGGGTTTGGTGGCGGAGCAGTGGTGAGTGCAACTGCGCAATGAACCTGCCGACCTGAGTTTATTTCCCAGCCATGGGTGACATCGGTGGCGAGTGATATTTGCAATGGTCCTGCGATTCAGACCCTCCACCTTCGCGCACTGACCAGCGTGGCGAAGTATGGTTAAACAACTCGAATTACCGCTGAGTGACAAGGTTGAGCTACCTGTGTGGCATTGAAGTTTCTGTTTTCCCGTGTGCGTGGCATTTTCCAGGCACATCGGTGAATTATCCACATTCAGGAATTGCCCATTCCTGCGAAAGCAAGACCTGTCATAAAGCGAGTCGCTCTTTCACACTTGAGGGTTTTTTTTTTTGTTTCTTGGGGCATCAAATGTAGGGAGGGAATGCGCACCGCAGAGAGCACGTCTGTCGTGGAGATGGAGCGATGAAATCGGTTCACGTGCAAGGTGGTAGGTGGATTGTTACAGCCCTGGATTGCGAGGGGCGCGTGGTTTAGGAAGGCTTTCATCTGACAGTCGGTAAAGCGTTGCTGCCGATGAAGATGAAAGCTGTTATAAATAATGTATCAAACAACTGCCCATTTTGTCAATCCACTGCTACACGAAGGCCTCCACACACGCCGTGTTGGTCGTGGAGGTCGTGTTGACCATACTTCACCAAGCTGGTCAGTGGGGATTGGTGAGACTTGAGACCGGCTCGGGTGTCACTCGCCGCTGACGTTGACGACATTCGGGAATCGAACTCGTGTTGCCGGGCACAACCGTAGTGGAGCAATAAGTTATCATTTATTGTATTAATTATTGCATAGGTAAACATGTTTAAGAAAAAAAGCCACTTTTTTCAAATTTTCTTGCTGTGTTTTTTCACACCTGATGATGATTGCTTGTGTTGCAGTCGAAACGTCGTGGGAATTTTATTGTTTTATATTTTTATTATTTTATTGTTTCCCTTCTACATGACTTTACCGAAAGAACCAAGAATATGCTTATTCCAGTATTGTTCCAAATGTTTTTTTTCCCTTTTCCGATTTCACAAAAAAAACACCCTTGCTCAATCCTCCCACACAACTCGTGAGCGAAGTCACGGGGCACAGGACAGCACAACGACAGATGCTTAGGCAGACTGCGTGCCAAATCGCAAATCATATTTGTCGCTGTGTTTTGTTTTGCTATTTTAGGTTCATGAGTGCACGATGCACATACTGCAACAATTGTTGTCAGCCCCTTGGCAGTGCACTGCTGGATGAAAGCCTCCTGATGCCATGTCGGGCAAGGGGCTTGTTTGACTATACTTCACCACGCTGGTCATCGTAGGTTGGTGAATGATGGGTGGAGGACCAGGACCAGTTCAGACGTGGCCATGAATCGCCGCTGATGTTAGCTGTGGCCATGAATCGCCACTGATGTTAGCCGTGGCCATGAATCATGAATCGCCGCTGATGTTAGCCGTGGCAGGTGCTGGTCATAAATATTGTTCAGCCCCGTCCGCTGCTGGATGAAGACCTCCTCACGTCTCTCAGCCATGGGCTGGCGTTGTTTGACAATACCGCACCGTGCTGGTCAATGCAGGGGCTCCCAGAATGCATCACGACATCACCCGCCACCAGTGTTGGCTTGGCTGGGTAAATGAACGCAGAATGCCGGCGTCATAGAGTAGCGCCCGAACAAAGCGCGGATGCACCTGAATTATCCACATGTCACCACAAAATGCCCACTGAATAGTCGCAATGTTTCTTAGAAGATTAATTTATGTTATATAGAGGTGTACCACGGGGTTTCTTTCATTGCTAGGTGGATTATTAACATTGCCGGAAAGATGGCATTAGCTTGCGGAGGCTTTTCTCCAGCAGTGGATTGTAAATGGATGATGATGGTGACCATGATTTTGTTATTTATGAATCACGCGCTTCGTCAAGCTACACCTAAAAAGGTAGAGTCAATTTTGGTCAAAATGCCCATGACTGGCCCAGGATGTGGAGGCCTTCATCCAGCAGTAGGTTGAAAAAGGGCTGTAACTTATTGTTTAGCTTTTCATGTATTCTTACGTTGAGTGAACAAATCTGGTTATTGTATATCACTAACCCGGAGGGTTCCCTTGCTGGACAATGGAGTAAGTACATGTTTTGTTTTGTTTCTGCGATGCCACGTGTTTAATCTGTGCGATGAAGGGAGAATGTGGCTCCTGCTGGGCTTTCTCTGTGACTGGAAACATCGAGGGGCAGTGGGCCATCAAGAAAGGAAGCCTGCTGTCACTCTCCGAGCAAGGTGAGTCGTCGCGCGCCTGAAGCCGCTCCGTACGTATCTACGTATGTGTATTGAACTTCTTTAGCCAACCTGTGCTAATCGGAGGTGTACGAAATTGCGCACGATTGCACGAACAATTTGCTCCCCCGAAATCACATTCTTCTTCTTTAGTGCAGCCTAACGGCGTGTGCGACTTCACGATGATATTGGTCCCGATCTAGCACGGCGTGTAGAGTTTGTGCTGTTGTTAATTGTAGCCATGTTTTGATGTTACTGAGCCATGTCGTTTTTGGCCATCCTGGTCGTTTTTTCCCTTCGATTTTTCCTTCCAGTATTTGCTTTAATAGCTGGTATTTGTGGTCGTTTCGGGCAATGTGGCCTAGGTAGTAACACATTGCGCAACTTAATCGGGCCGCAGCTGCTTTGTCCACATCTGAGTCGGTAGTTGTGCAAACTGAAGTCTGTCCATGCCCTCTACAGCAAAGCCCCGCCCCCATGTTGGTTATGACCCGGCCCCCACCACCACCGGTCATGACTCGCAACAACCAATCGCAGTTCTGGAGATACTGATAGCCATTTGTGCATACGTCAGAAAAAAACGTGGTCTTTTTACGCATTTTTTACGCGTCGTGTTTGCGGCTCACAATTTTTTCCACTTCACAGCTCACAATCGGCGTGCGCAAGACGAAATGTGTCGCTACGAGCCGCCGAGCAGATGGAGGCTTTAAAGTAGAGTCTGTCTCGACTGTGAGCAGCCGGTTGCGCAACCACTCGCAACTCGTTGCGATTTGGGTGCATGCAACCAAGCAATTGAAGACTGTCACAGTGTTTAAGCAATTTCTAGCTCTGTTGGTAAACTCCATAGGAAGGTTGGTTCACTGTGACAAGCGGTGTCTTGTGGCACTCACCGAGCGGTGTAAATATCAGCGGTGTCGAGATGTTAACTACCTCGCGTGGTATGCAGGTGGTCGTGGATTTGATTCCGACCCTGATGCCTGCTGTCTATTTGGAGTTTGCGTGGTTTCCTCGTGGTCACGTGGATTTTTCCTCCGGGTCCTCCGGTTTTTCCCTCCACATTTATAAACACGCCTTTAGAGTATTTGTCTGCTATGAATTGCCACGTGATAAGCCACTTCGTTAAGCTATTATTTGTGGCCAGGTTGCTTCTGAAAAAGAGCTGTATAGCTCAGTTGGATTTACCTGGTAAAATAAAAAAAACACTTGAGAATAGCCATGATTTCTTATTGATTCCAAACTGATCCCGATGTCACTTAATTTTGCGTCGAACTATCACCCCTACCAAGATCGTGCAGTCCACCAGCATTGACTGAAGCAAGCCCGACACTGCCGATGAGCACCGAATCTGAAACCAAGGTGTCAGTTTTTGTACCAGATTAAAGGGTAAAAACCTATTACTATATTTTGCTACTGGTAAAGAAGGTCTCGTAGTGTAAATGCTTACCCTGAGCTCTCAATACTCTGGTAGTGTGCTGTTTTTGAGTTGTACACCTTTTGGTGTCATCTGGTCCAACACCAATGGAGACTAGGCTCTAAGAAAAGCGGTCTCGGGTGTGGACAGTGCATATCACTATCATTATCAGAGTTGTTTCTTTTTGTTTGCATTTCGACTGCTTGTGTTGTGGTTATTGCAAACATGATCCCTTGTATAAAGGTGTCAATTTTTGTACCAGATGAAAGGGTAAAAACCTACTACTACAGTCCGGAGGAGTTTGCTGGTACTAATCCAATACTGGCGGGGAAAAACATCACCGCCAGAATGCCGTGTGGCTGATGGGATGAATATTGATTCTGTTACCAATTTTAAATTTTTGTTGTCCAGAGCTGGTGGACTGCGATAAGCTGGACTACGGGTGCGGTGGAGGACTGCAGATGAATGCTTACAAAACGATACAGGAGCTCGGTGGGTAATCTGAACGTCTATCTTCTTTAAATAAAACTAAAAACACGTGTAATTATATTTCAACGAACTGCCCTGCTACGGGTTCAACCTCATCGATTCACATTTATGCTTGGGAGAGACGGAGAGGGAGGGGAGCGATCTTTAACGGACAGTCAAACTATAACTTTAGTTTTTTTTAACGTGAGAAATCTAACGGTGGAAAGCTGCTACAAAGTTACGTAACGTATCCACTGCGAACATGTAAATAGTATGTACGGGTCTCCGTGCTCTATAGAATTAATGTAACTAACGCAAGCTTGGTCCACGCAATCTCGCATTAGATGGAGCCCTGCTGCGCTGTTCGTCACTGGTGGGTTTCATTCGGTGCAGCTAAAACGAGCAGCGCTGCAATTGTTTTTGCTCGCACTACTGCTGGCGGAAGAGCCTCCAGTAAGCGAGAGGTCTAAAAAACCCTCCCCCCCTCTAAAAAACGAGGGTATTTGAAGTCCCCCTTCCACGCTGGCCAGACGGCCTTGAAAGAGATGGGGACTACTCACACGGTACCCCACGGCGCGTGACCTGTCGACCGACCGACCGACCGTGGCGTGCGCCCGTTTATGCCGCGCGAGGCGGCGGGCGCCGTTGCGGCAGCGCCAACGTGTTTGGAACAAACCTCGTGTTTCCTGCCTTGACGTCATCCTAATTCTTGCTTTTAACAACAAACAAAAAAATACCCTGAAGCAGAAGATTTGTTTCGATTTAAAGCTTTCGTGACTGCAGGGATTCATCGTCTTGATTCTTTCGGTAAAGTCACGTAGAAGGGAAATAATAAAATAATTAAAATAAAACAATGCAATAATTCTCACGACGTTTCGGCCACAACGCAAGCAGCTGTCCTCAGATGAAGAACAGGTCTGTCGGAAAGACAGCATCTGAATGAACACCACCAGGCTTGGCAGCGTATATTTAAGCTGGGTTGGAGGGGGAAGAAGATTAGTGCTGGATACAGCAGTCACACTTTGCAAATGCGATTTGTAGCTTTGATCGTTGCCAGTGTGGTGTCGATAGTTCGATGTGAATGTGGCCATCGTATTGAGGGACTGTGTGGTGTTAACTTGACGTGGCCTGGAACTGTTTTGCTCTCTATGCTGCCTCGCTCAAGATAGATAAATCGGACTTATTAAATGTTATTATGTTTTATTTATTTTAGTGACTTCCTTACCATTTTCTCTATTTTGCAGCCCCTATCGTTTTTTTTTAATTTGTTTGCTGTTGCAACTTGCTGACCCGCCCCCCCTCCCCCCCATACTGGACATCTGTAAAAAGAAAAAAGAGCTTTTTAGCTCATCGGATTCTTCCTGCGGTCTAAACAAAGATTCCCATTTCTGAACTTGCACCGCCGTTTCAACGGCCGCCGCCGTAAGACCGAGTCGATCCGGTGACCGCTGGAGATCGCGAGTGCGGCGTGCGTCTGCAGTCCCACGGCAGCACACGTCACACCCCCCCCCCCCTTACTCCCACGCCTGCGTTGGTTGTGTTTCGTGAGCTTTGCCCGCGTCTTGGTTTTCGAGCCGCACGCTCTGTCCGGGGGGGTGGGCAGGGGGGCTGATGACGGAGAACGACTACTCCTACAAGGGGGACATGGAGCAGTGCGGCTTCTCCCAGGCCAAAGTCCGGGCGTACATCAACGGATCCGTCTCAATTTCCTCCGACGAAGACGGTAAATCGGTCGTGTGTAAAGCGCGTTCAAACGGGCCATGTTGGTGGATCGCACAAGTCGTCGTCTGTTGCGAGGCCCCTAATCTGCCGGACCGTGACGTGTATTTGGAGTTTGCATGTCCGCCCCGTGATCGCATGGATTTAGAAACATGCATTTAGAGTATTCGACTGCTGTGAATGCAACGATTGTTACGTGTCATCCCAGTTGCGTCAAAGTCGTCTTGTGTCCGTGTCTACCCCCCTCCCCCCGCGAGGATACACTCGCTCACGGGAATGTCTGTCAGTTTAAACACGTAGACTTTCACGTCCAATATCATCCATAACAAAGGTCTTTTGTGTGTTCGTTCATTGCACAGAGATGGCCGCGTGGCTCGTAAAGCACGGACCGATTTCCATCGCGCTCAACGCCCTGGGCATGCAGGTACAGCAAAGACCGAGCGCCGGGGGAAGCCCTCCTCGACGGTCAGGTTGGGGCGCCACGGTGGCGAGATGTTAACTACCTCGCCTGGTATACCGGAGATTGTGGGTTCGATCCCGACCCCTGATGCCCTGTATATTTAGAGTTTGCATGTTTTCCCCGTGGTCGTGTGTTTTTTTTTCCTCCGGGTCCTCCGGTTTTTCCTTCCACATGCCGGAATCAACATCGCATGTTTAGAGTATATTTGCTGCTATCCATCGACATGATAAGCCACTTCGTTGAGTTACCATTTGTGGCCAGGTCGCTTCTGTAAAAGATCTATATAAGTCGGTGGGCCTTACCCGGTAAAATAAAACAGGTTTAGTGATTACAGCCCCCTGTCAATGCATGTGCCGTGTCGGTTATGGGGGTTGATTGGTCACACCTCCGCATGCCAGTCGGTGTGGGTTGGGGAAGAAGGTGGCATGATGTCACTGATGTTAGCCGTGGCTGGGAATCGAACTAAGGTTGCCGAGGTTAAACTGCGGTACGCTAATCACTGCCCCATCTCTTCAACATAATCTATGCTCTCTAAATTGCGTTGTAGAAAAAACTAAATCGGCATACACGACGGATCCTTCCCAAACATGTCCCTTCATTCGAAAAATTAAAGTACTTCTCTTATGATCCCGTTGGCCACACAGCAATGCATCTATTGATTCAATATTGCTTCTTAAGTTCAATACAAATAAACAGAATCCCGTGTGCAAGAGTAATTGTTTTCGCGGTTCATATATTTATTATATGGGTTGAGCGATGGTTAGCACACTGCGCTATGAACCCCCTGCGACCTAAATTCAATTGCCACCCACAGCCAACATTAGTGGCAAGCGATATCTGAAACGACCTGTACATGACGGGCATGGTGAAGTATGATCAAACATCTGCCCCATGACCGACAGAGCATTGGGAGGCCTTCATCCAGCAGTGGATTGACAAAGAGACTGTGCATGACGTTGTTTGTAATTGGTTCACGTCACCGCCTCATCCGCTCCAAGCTGATATCATTCATTACAGTGTTTGAAAAGTAATTGATTATTAAAGCAAATCATGAGAATGATCAAATCTCAACTTGTGACATGCCGTGCAGTGTTCGTTCATCGCCCTCGTAGAGAGAGGACGCCTCGGAGCCGCGAGGTGGTATGTATGTATATATGTAGTCTATGGTTCTGTCGGTAAAGTCACGTAGATAGAAAAAAATATAACAATAAAATTATAAAAAGAAAGTGAATAATCATATCACGACGTTTCGATCGCAACACAAGGGGTCGATTGAAACGTCGTGATATTTTTACTCACTTTTTTTATCTACGTGACTTTACCGAAAGAACCATAGAATATGAATTCCTGCAGTCACGAAAGTTTTAAGTATAAATATGTAAAAATGTTTAATTTCTTTTACACCGTACGTAGCCAACCATGCTCATCAGAGGTGCGGGGGAAGGACAACAAACTAAACACAAAATGCAGCTCTAAAGAAATCAGTTTTCAATCTAGATTATTTAAAAGTGCATTAACTCCCAGTGGCTTCCTAATATCGGGAGGAAGAGCGTTCCAGACGGCCGCAGAAGCGCATCTGAAAGCGCCGCGCGATGCGGCGGTACCCGTCGTTGTTCGATGGCAGCAACCAAAAGCCGCTGCGAGCGGGAAGGCAGAATCAGCCGGTCGGTGAACCGGCACCAATTTTCACCCCAAAGCTCTGCGACCCTCTACATATGAAGATGTTTTCGGCCAATTGTTGAGTGCTCACATGTAGGAGGAAACCGCAGCACCTGCATACAACCAAAATCAGAATATTTTATTTATCCTGCAGGAATCTGATGCCCTATGAAGCTCTTTTTCACAGACGTTCAGTAGACATCTGTGAAAAACCTGCACGTGCAAGGGAGAAACACTCTATCTCGTACAGACGGAACAGGTGGAGTCCACATTTACTTTACCGCCATCTCCTGGCAAGCGAGGATATGGCACCTCGATGCCCACGGGAAGGGAGTTTCACAACGTTGTGTGTGATGCACCAGCCCCTCGTTTCCACAGCACTGGATTACGGGCGACGAAATAAAGACTCCTACTGATTCGCGACAGTCAATTGAGTTGCAGCAGGGGGGGGGAGGGTTTCACGGTTCTACTAAATTGTCTTGTGGTTGTTGTTGGTTGTTGGACTTGCATCCCACTGGGATTTTTGCACACAGCGTTGGTGTACGGTGTTTTTTTCTGCAATATTTTGCTGTCTTTTCTTGGATTTTCTGTTTGCACTCAGTCACATATTCACTTTAAGATGTTTTTTTGTTCATGTTTTTTGTTTGTTGCGGTTGCACCCGATTCAAGAGCCGAATGGCTCACAGGGCTATGCCTATTAAATGAACTTGAACTTGAAAAAAAACCACATAACAGCCTTCAACAAAGACGGCACTGTGAGGTTGGGAGGAGGTCGTCAGCTTCCTCTCGTCGCGGTCGTGTTTTCAGCGCTCTGTTAATTTGACTGCGGTTTTTTTTCCCCCTCCTCCCGGCAGTTTTACAAGCATGGGATCGCTCACCCGTGGAAGATTCTGTGTTGGTCGTGGGAACTGAACCATGCTGTTCTGATAGTGGGCTACGGCACAGGTGCGTGCTGCTGTCTTCCCGCGCCTGTATCACTGCGATCGATATCGTTATTGTCATGAACTCATTGTCATTCGTCACCGTAGCCCCATTGGACCCATTCCGATGACGTGCGTGTACGTCATCGGTTTTTCTTCCGAATGTAATCGGAAGAAAAACTAAAGTAAAATAACTTTTATCGGTACCGAGGTTCCCCCACAAGGCCACGCGGGAGGGCGTGTGGCACAGTTTGGCGCCAGCTATCGTGGAGTGCGGTCGTGTCGCTACAGTTCTCTGCCGTGAGTACAATGACTTGAAAAACCACGGCGCTATGCCTCTCTAAATAAAAGGAATGCTTAACCGCTCGCGCGCTCCGAGGTTCAGTGGTGAAGGCGACCCACCCTCCACCTTTGCAGACGTCTCGAAACGGGAAAGGGTTAATCGCCGCTATGCGCTGTGCACTCAGAAGTTTGCAAGTTCAAATCCCGGTCAGGGGTCGACCGAGAGCGATCCACTCAGGGTCGATTGATTAAGCAGCTTGTCGGTAGAAACCATCAAGAAGCTGTCCTCACTGTAGCAATTTCTGTCACTTGCACAAGGCCAAAGTACTGGCCCACGTGAATTGTTTTTTTTATCAAGAGAGGCGCGTTGAGTTGGCACTGCAGTGTTGTGCGTATATAGTCTCGTCTCTGGCCCATCGTGGTCTTGTTCACTATCGTCACCTCCCCCCCTCTCTGCTATGGTCGTCCCCTTCTGAGCTCTCGCATGCTTTGTACGCGAGCAGGCCGCTTAGCCATCGTGTCACCTCGCTCACTTCTTGAGTCACATGGTGTGACTCGACGTGTTTAATGCCCCGATTCGGAGTTGAATTTTTGGGGGTTCGGCCCTTGCAATGGTCTGGCCAAATTTGTGTTGACAAGACCCTCCACCACCCGAAACAAATAGTGACGTGTTAAAATAGCCTTTGGTTGACGACCTGCCAATTCTAATTGTCGGTGCTCACCGCTAAGTTAAAAGAGCGATTTATCGCCACTGAATTCATCAGCTGGACGTGACGTTTCGTCTGAAACTACGCCAGACGTCGTCAGGAAATCAGAATCCAGGAAGTCAGAGCGGCTACCAAAGCAAGCCATCTGTGAAGAGTGGACATTTGCTGACCCATGTGTTAAACCATTTTGCCACGAGTATGTCATTGTATGCTAGAGTGTTGCATAACACCGCAAGCACATGCGCTTTGTCACTGACAAATATGTTGATCTTTGTTGTTGTTGGCATTTACGCTTGCTCACCGCTGCCACCGCAATAGCAACACCAAATACTCCTTTGTATGGCACGAGTAAATGTGAATGTGAGTTGACCCTTGGCAATGCCCCCCTTCCGTACAAGCACCTCCGATTGGCGTGGTTGCCTACGTACGGCGCTAACGAAGCTCTACACGTGAGCGGTCGCGTCCATTGAACCTGCAACGTGTTCACTCTCTGTGTCCGCGCTTTAGAGAAAGGCGTGCCGTTCTGGATCATCAAAAACAGCTGGGGAGTGGGGTGGGGCGAGGAGGTGAGTGGTAAACGGAGCCGTCGCCCAGAGCACCCGTGTCACCTCTCGCATGTGTGTGTAGCGACGCCCGACGCAGGAGTCTTCAATAATAATTGTAGGAGTCTTTATTTCTTCGAGCACGAGACACGGTCTTCAAATATTTCCTCTTCTCCTAGCGTCCCGAACTCTCTGGCTTCCCCTTTGTATATCCCTCAAGTCCCTTTCCCGAAGGTTCCTTAACCCTCCGTTTTCCATCCAGCCAATCATCTTCCACGGATTCCAACCGTCCTACCTGTCAATCATCCTCCGTTTCCCCGCTCTTTCCATTTGTACTTCTCCAATAGCTTCAATTCCCTGCATCTATTCAATCCCCTTTCAGGCCCGTTAAGTAGCAATCGGAGGGCTTGTTTTTACTTGCTGAATGTCCGTGTCGTGCACACCGTGTCCACAAACTCGAGAGAGTATTGTTTTCGGTTGTGATTGCATCGCTACATGTGTATGTGTACCGTACGTGGAACTTCTTTCACGCACCGTACGTAGCCAACGGAGGTGCGGGGAAAGGACAACAAACTCAACACAAAAAGCAGTTCTAAAGAAACGTGAAAACTCCAAATACCCTCTGACTGACAGAGAGAGAGAGAGCTGTAACGGTGCGGTGATTCATCCGTTGAATGTTCACCTTTTTTAGGCTCCGGATACGCGCAGCAAGTCGAGGGCGATGTTTTGATTTGCGCGCTGCTTGCCGGACGCAGTGGATTCACCTGACTCATGCAGCCACTAGACGCCGCTACGTTCAACACAGTGGTTACAAAAACAAAGATTATTAAATGGAATGGCGAACCTGATTTGTGACAATTTAATTTCCGGGGGTGGAGGTTAAGGGATCAGTAAATCACTTAGCAAAGCAAGAGCACGCCTCTGCAAGATTACCTTTAACGACTGCGCTAAGCGTGTTAACGACGCGTTCAATCCCTCGCAATTGATTCTCGCACTCACACTGCAAGTGCACGTCATGGATTTTGTTGTTGTGTGCAGTCATTGGTGACTGGGCTGAAACCCCTCCCATCGGCTCACTCCACGTGAGAATCCTCTTTGATCACAGGCGACTGAAACGTAGATATGAAGCCCCGGTTCTCGGCAGTAGCAGCTCGGCGCTCTGGCTGCTGAGCCACCGGGCCACAGCCGATAGTAGTAATACTAATTTTAACTCGTGACGCACCGCACAGTCTCACTCTCGAAGAGAGAGAGAGAACGACTCATGAGGCGCAAGGTGCCACGGACAAGCGGAAATGCAGCCAGGCGGTGATCCGGTGCCAACAACTGCCCCAAGCTCTGCGATCCTTTATATATATGTTTTTTTTTTTGCCAATTCGTGGTGTGGCTGTGTCGCTCTCGGCATGCGGTGCGGAAATGTTATTTTATTTTCCCCCAACGCGTGTGTCCGTGACGCCGTGGCTTGCAGGGCTATTACCGCGTCTTCCGCGGCGACGGGGTGTGCGGCCTCAACAAGGACTGCTCGTCTGCCGTGGTGGACCGGGAGTGAGCGAGCGTCGGGCACGCGAACGACGCCGTCGCTGGGCTGGACTCGTTCCCGTACGGCGGTCCGGGGTGGGGAGGTGGGGGACAACCGAGGATCGCGTGCGTCGAAAGGAAAAGCCCCTTTTTGCTGATCCAGGTCGTTCTCTCGGTGCCACTTGCTAGGTTTTTGCTGTCGTGGCGTACGACCCTCCACGGGGGGTGGGGGGCATCTACCGCAAGATGTTCGTCACCATGTCTGACGTTTCGCACCCCCCCCCCCCCACCACCACCCCCCTCGCGTGCTGGGAGCTTCTTGAGGGACAGTTCAGTCGTTCCAGCGACAGAGTTGAAGAGCTTAGGAAGTGAGTTGTCACGTCGGACTGCATGCTTTAGAACCCGAAAGCACACAGGAGAGAGCATCGCCTTGCTTCTGTATGATCTGGATCTATTACCGTTTGTGATGTAGCACTTGATCAGAGTAATGTCTTTTGCCATCTATGTATGTGGTGACAAATGTGTTCTCAACTTGCTTTGCTCTTGATAGGTGGGGGTCATTCGCACAGACCCCCCTATGCGTTGTTGTTCATCTGAATCTTTTCCGATTCAGAGACGTCCGGCAAGTCGCAGGGGTGGGTCCCGTTCATCGCCGAATCTCGGAACGTGCAAGCGGTCGGGCGTTAAATGAGCGACCTCCATAAATAGCAACCGACTGAAACTCCCGATGCGAGTTAGACGGGAATAATTCGGAGAGGGGAAACAAAAATATGGGATTCGGAAATGTTCATGGCTCGAAATATGAATCCAATCTTTTCTAACTATTTTTACACGAGCATAATTCACTTCACGCGGGTAGGGGGGGGGCGTTTTAACGCAACACGACGATGTGACAACAGAGGCATGTGGTAGGAAGCCCGCGGTCAGAATCCCCCGTGGCTTTTTGGATGACGCAAGATGCTCAATTATTACATGAGCAAGCAACTTTAAATTTGGAAGCGCTTAAACAGCAGAGCGTCGGAGATGGGGTGTGTAGCCCACGCAAGTTAATTAGGGCCTCTGTGGGACTGACACCGCAATATGTTCTTCGCTGATAGTGGGTTCTTTATTTACGCTCGACGCACTGATTATTGTTATATGCCAAGTCTTGCTTGAAGTACTGTTCTGTGCCAGTTGGAAATTGGCGCCCTGGTCAGTACGTGTCACCCACTGGGCTATGCAAACACGTGATTTCTGCTGATCGTGCAGAAGTATTTTCATTTTGTAAAATTCTGCCAAAATGCAGTCGATCAATATTGGCTATAAATTGTGTTGCATTGTTCGAGATGACAGAATAAGAATTTCCTTACGGCCTACAAGCGGGCCAGGTGATTGTAAAGATAATCATGCAAGGTTTCAGCAAGCAATAATTGCGCCGTCAAACACTAGGTATTCGCGATTGTGCTGCTGATTTTTGGATTGATCAAAATGTCCACTATTCAGGCTGTCACGGGACATGCCAAGGCATCATTGTCAGAGTAATGCCTTTTGCCATCTATGTATGTGGTGACAAATGTGTTCTCAATTTGCTTTGCTCTTGATAGGTAGGGGTCATTCGCACAGACCCCCTATGCGTTGTTGTTCATCTGAATCCTTTCCGATTCAGAGACGTCTGCAAGTTGCAGGGGTGGGTCCCGTTCATCGCTGAATCTCGGAACGTGCAAGCGGTTCGGCGTTAATTGTATTTAGACAGGCGTAGCGGCATTGATTTTAAAGACGTTTTACTCACCGCAGAGAACCGTAGCGACACGACCACCACTCTACGATAGCAGGCGACAAACTGTCCCACAGGCCCTCCCGCATGGCCTTGTGGAGAGCCTCTGTACCGATAAAGTTATTTCATTTTAGTTTTCCTTTTTTATTCCATTTCGGACATGTACACGTACGTCATCGGAACGAAATCGGAAGAAAAACTGATGACGCACACGGATTGGGAAAGGGGTTTTTACTCGGTTTTACTGATGTGCGTTTTGCACAGTGATCGGTTGGAGGGGGGGGTTACACGATCGGCCACTATACAAAGTGCGAGCGTGTTTTACCGAAAGAGCACTTGGGAGCGGTGACAATGATTAGCATATCGCGCTTCGAACCTGCCGATCAGAGTTCTATTGCCAGCCGTGGCCAAAATCGGTGGCGAGTGATATTGGGAATCAGTCCCACCCCCCACCCCCAACCATTCACCAACCTGCACTGACCAGCGTGGTTAGAAACGCACGTCCATTCTGGTGTGCGGATGCCTTCATTCACTCACTGGTGGATTGAAATGGCTGGAATGGATTGCATTCTTTATTATTGCTAAGATGTTTCATCGCTATCCAAAGTGACCGAATTTATACCCAACGCAGCCAAGAGGGGGCAGCACTGTCAAAAGTGTCCTGGCCAAGCAACTTTCCGAACCAGGCACGTTGAATTTGGAATCTCACAATCTCCTGTAGACCCTGTGCCGTTTGCAAATGACGTACATCAACATCTACTCCCTTCTCGTCATTTATCTCCCAGCGCTCGCCAAAATCGTCGGTGTTACTTTTCCAGCAATTTTTAACGGGCCGGTGCCGGATAAGGGGCCGTCCATAAATGACGTCACGCACCTGGCAGGGGTGGAGTCAGACATTTGTGACGATGTGTGACTAGGGGGGGGTGTTTGCGAAATGTGACGTCACATCAAAATGCGCAACTTTAAATAAATATAGACAACACGTTCTACTTCAATCGGAATAAAAACTGACGACGTACACGTCATCGGAACGGGAAAGGGTTTAATTGGCCAGAACTTGACCCGATACATAGGCAACGTGTACAAAAACATCTTGGTAAACGCGACGATCTCGCCCTGGGGATCGTGTCGGGCTACTACCACGTGGCCCAAAAGGAAATCGGGGTCATTGTATATACTCCACACACGCAGGTCCGTTTATGGTAAAATATTTCCACATTTTACTTTTCATTGAAATGAAAATTTCACAGCACAGCATGCTTCACGCTTTTTCATTGGTAGACATGGAATTGTGGGGTGACGGTAGACTTTGTTTTTTTTACTATATCGGTTCTGATGATTGCTTATATTGAGGCGAATTTAATAGTACTGCTGTTAAGTCGTGTAATTGTAGTAGTAGTAATAGGTTTTTACCCCTTTATCTGGTACAAAAACTGACACCTTTATACAAGGGATCATGTTTGCAATAACCACAACACAAGCAGTCAAAATGCAAATAAAAAGAAACAACTCTGATAATGATAATGATATGCACTGTCCTTGAAGTTGATTGGTCCACACCCGAGACAGCTTTTCTTAGAGCCTAGTCTCCATTGGTGTTGGACCAGATGACGCCAGTGTCATCGTGTAATAGTTTAGATTCATGTGACGCTGTTTAACTAGGGGCCTGAACACTGGGAATATTACGATGCTCTTTGGTTCTTTCGGTAAAGTCACGTAGGTGATTTTTTTAAATTTAATCACGACGTTACGATTGCAACACAAGCAATCGTCATTTTTTTACTGAAGTACAGTACTTCAGTAAAAAAAATTCTTGCTGTGGTTGTCACACCTGATGATGATTGCTTGTGTTGCAATCAAAGCGTCGTGATTCAATTTTTTTATGTTATTATTTTTTTCACCCACGTGACTTTACCGAAAGAACCAAAGAGTATGGGTTTGCCACTCAAGAGTAGCGTTCTTCAAGACAGTTTTGAACAGCGCTGCGTTTGAGTTCGCATGGGTACGTCAATTACCAAGGGCGGCGCGTTTGCAGTGGGTTTTTTTAAGATACAATGTTTTACGGAAAAATACTGTTTTTGCAAGTGATTTTTTTGCGCTCATGTAATACGTTATATACATTAACGATGATGGTTTCATTTATATTGGCGACTAATCGGTAGCAATTATTATAACAATGCAATCCTGTTATGACAAGTTGATTAAATGAGTTGTTATTTACTGCACTCGCATGCTGTGAGAACATTTCTAAAACATTAAAATTTCAAACTATGCTTCCATTAGGTTTGCGATGATCACATTCAGTGTCCTGCGCTGTAATTCTCTCTCCGTGGAATTGGCTGTCGAATTATTCTTATTTTTTACTTTTAAAAAATACCAGGTCAATGTGATTTCCTCCTCAAATGAGCATCATCCCCTGTTCACAGCCCGGAGCCTGTGGGAGGAAATTCCAAATTCCTCTAGCAGGGGGCGACTTTACCCGTGAAACAATCACTGGTGACTTCCCCACATAGTGGAACTTATTTTATACCCCCCCCCACTCCCGGAGATGATGATTGGCCGAGCCAACCCCCTACCATCAACAAATCGGGCGACTTCGGTGGCACTAATCCAGCGATGTAAAATATCTGCGGTGGCAAGATGTTAGCTCCCTCGCCTGGTATGCAGGAGGTCGTGGGTTCGATCCTGACCCTGACGCCTGCTGCTGTCTATTTGCTGTCTATTTGCGTGTTCCCCCCCTGGTCGCGTGGATTTCCCTCCGGGTCCTCCAGTTTATTCCTTCACATTTAGCATCAACGTGCGTTCAGAGTGTTTGGCCACTATCGATTTCCACGCGACAAGCTATCATTTGTGATAGCCAGGACGTTTCTGAAAAAGAGCAAAATAGCTCAGTGGGTCTTACCTGGTTAAGTAAAAAAAACTGTTTAGTTTGACCACGAATTGAACCTTGCGATCGCTGGCCGCTCCCTCAACCGCTGAGCCACAGGACCCGGGATTGTTTTACTGCGACGGCAACGTGTTTGAGTTATCAACTGAGTCGTCGACTGAGTCATCGCCCCTTCCCCCCCAGTGATTCGAGCTCTACACGGACTGTATCGGCCTTGGTTCAATCCACTGCTGGAGGGGGCCTTCCTCACGACCGTGCGGGTCGTTATTTGACCAAACCTCGCCGCTCTTGTCATCGCGGGTTCGTGAATGAAGGGGCGCATCGGCGTGGGAGCACGTAAGTGCAGTACAACCGTGCATTTTGCCATACCGCTCGTTCAGGCACTGTCCAGGCTCGGCACCGCTTAGCTTCTGAGGTCTGACGAGATCGGGGTGCATTCCGGGTGTCTCGTTCGGGGAGGCTGCGTGCAGCTGTGTTGGCTGGAGGGCGTGGACATCTTTCGCGTAGCTTTCTTCGCCATGCCTGGGTGATTGAAAAAAAAATATTTTTTACGATTGCACCCTGAACGGCTCGATAACACGAATGAGCACACACGTCCGTTGCAACAAGAGAAAAAATTAACCCGTAGAAACAAAGTTTTTCACTATAAATCCTTTATATGCGTGGCGGCTAGATTCCTCTCGTCCTCTGGCTTGAGATGGCTGCCACCTATGGGTCAGATGATTGCATGGCAGCATTAAGCAATTGGTAATTAAATATAATATTTTTGTCCTAAAAAGTGTACAATTTTGGGAAAAAAAATTCACGAACATTAATTGTCACGCACAACGAGTCTGTGTGGAAAATGTCAGCTCGATTGGATCACGGGAAGTGGGTTAAAAAACGACCGAAAGATTTGCACGGTCGTAATCAAGCAAGCAAGCGCGCAAGTGAACTTAATATAAAGGATTTAAAAAAACGGGACGCGACGCGGCGATAAAGCAGATGTGCTCTTTCGCCACGTTTCGAAGTTTTTTTTTAGAGGTGCTAAAATAACAGTGCGCCGGGAATGAACGACGCTCGGTGGAACGTCGACGCGGCCCCCCTCGGCTGGGGTCTGTGGGCTCGGGATTGAGAGCCGCGGCGATCGTGGATCGCGGCTTTTATCTGAATGGCCCAGCCAGCCCGCTGGCATCCGGCTGTCGCCATCGATCGTCGGGAAACAAAGGTGCAGCCCTGCAATTTCCTGCTCGCGCGCCCGCTCGGCAGAACGAGTTTCTAACCCGTGGGGAGCTTTGGAGAGCTCCTTCCGGCTGGGGAGTTATTGGCCTACCTTTCCTAATTCTAGATTTGAAGCTTTCGTGACTGCAAGGATTCATATTCTTAGGTTTTTTCGGCAATGTCACGTAGGTAAAAAATTTAAATTAATTAAAGTAGAATAAAAAATACAATTTCTCTACTATTCAAGAAAAAAATGTTTTCATATATGTGTTTTTTTACATTTAGTGCCCCTTTATAACATATGCTACAGGCCCCGTACCAGCTTAATCCGGCACAAGTTTACCGACCGCCTGGTATCGGATGTGTGTGTGCAATGCAGGTCGTGAGTCAAATGGGCGTGCACTTGTTTGCCCTGGGGTGGCATTGGAAACCCGTACAGAGCCGTGGAATTTGATCTCGAGTCAAGCGAACCCTGGGTTTCACGTTGGCTCGTAAACACAAGGAACTGTTGTAATCTACACGCACGCGCGCATACATGCATGGTACGATTCAGAGTGGGGCACATCCACTTCCGCAGACATACAGCACCACATCGCATATCCGACCGCCCCCCCCCCCCGTAACCGACCAGAGTGTCGACGTTTCGCACCATCCCATCTTCTCGCACCTGCTCGTGCGTTCTTACCCTCGCGTGCATTTGCTCACTTCCAAAGCACGGCGAAGCATTTCCCCCATGCTCCAAAGCTTGTGCTGCGCTTTAACTTTGACCCGGAACGCACGCGTTGACGTGCATCCCACCTTTACCGTAAATTGTTGGGAGGCCTTCGATTTAAAGCTTTCGTGACTGCAGGGATTCATCTTCTTGGTTCTTTCGGTAAAGTCACGTAGAATGGAAATAATAAAATAATAAAAATAAAACATTTAATAATTCTCACGACGTTTCGGCCACAACGCAAGCAGCCGTCCTCAGGTGAAGAATAGGTCTGTCGAGAAGACAGTCATTCAGACTCTGTCATTCAGACCTATTCTTCACCTGAGGACGGCTGCTTGCGATGTGGCCGAAACGTCGTGAGAATTATTTTATGTTTTATTTTTATTATTTCCATTCTACGTGACTTTACCGAAAGAACCAAGAAGATGTTGGGAGGCCATTTGACCTCCGGTGCGGGTCGGTAAGAGTTTGGGGCCCAAGACGTGGTCAGATTATCATCGCCCGCCACTGATGTTAGCCATTGCCGGAAGTCGAGCTTACGTTTGCCGGGTATCAAAACTCTGGTCGCCGGGTTCATAGGGCAGCGTGCGAACCACCACAACACTGCTCCACCAGAGTTGCTGTTAGCGGATGCCTACTGACAGCAGCGTGGCACCTGCTGATGTAGATCGCAGGCCTCGGGGAGTCCACGTTCTCATGCCAGCAGACAGTGGTGGTGTGCTTTGGTTACGGATGCACCCTGGAGAGCCCGGTCGAATAATTACCGCTGCCCTATGGGCTATGGATAACTGCACAGACACACGCGCGTGCGCACAACTGTAATGATGGCAAAAAAATGCCACGTGACAACTTGATTCGACTGTTGGGACAAACAAATGCTCTTATCCTGAGTCTATCACACGCACAAACACACACACATACAAAGATCCCCCGTATAGCCTGTACCAGACTGTAGGGGCAAGTGCTGTTAGCGAGCACCTATGAAGGCCGGCACGGCACACGAGGGGGTGGGTAGCCAGCACCACGCCCGGCCGCCTTTGTTTCCCTAGTGGCGATGTTTACACATCATACTGGGTACTCATTTGAGGTTGAGTCGACCTAGAGGAGGCCTAGGACCGGTTCAGATCATCGTCACTGGTGTTGGCCGTGAGCGGGAATCGAACCCGAGTTGCCAGGTTAATAGCGCAGCACGCTAACTGCTACACTACCGCTCCCCACATACGTACAGACACACATACATGCACACATACGTACGCACATACGTACAGAAACACATACATACACACGCACGCATACGCAGACTCTGCTTGAATACCAAATAAGGGCATTTAACCGTGAGCGCAACGTGGAAGTTACAAATTTTGTGTTTTTTCTTATCAGACGGACACAGGCATTGCCACATACGCTGGCGGTTTGCGTGACGTCGCAAGCCTCACAAACTCACCGGTGCGAATAGAAATGCCGTTTCCCTGCACGCCAAATACAGTGGTGCCGGCGGTGTTCGTGCGGCGAGCGACGACTCAAATCTCTGAAATCCCGCCGGGGTCAGATTGCGATGGGTTAAGAAACGCTGCGTGCAACAACAAAAAAGGGTAATTTTTTTTGCTCAAAATCTGAGCGATCGGCTGAGCGCATATACCCACCAACAGCAACAAAAACCCATCGCATCGCCTTGACTTGTGCGCGTGCATCAGGGACGTCTCTTGATTGTGGCGGCGTCCATCACGCGCGTCAAGCGACCCGCTTGCGTGCAACCTCGTCCGCCCGAACCGATGGCTCGGGTGCGAAATAGGGCCGAACGATTTGGGAAAAATGTCTAATTGCGAGGTTTCTGACCTGACATTGCGATTTGATTTGTGGTTTAAAAAATTTGTTTAAGTCAAGCTTCGGTTCAATATTCACTGTGTAATAGATTTAAAACACGTGATGGAGCATTACCACATGATACCATCCACTGGCGGAGCCAGTGCGGGGGTGGGGTGGCACGTGCCCCCCAAATGATCCGGATCATTGGGGTTTATTAGTAATAAATCGGTATTTTGCGACCCCCAGTGCCACTATGTAGCATATTATTACGTGCCAGGGACTCTATGAGATGATAGGACAATAGTCTGAGTCCATAATTGGTAATAAGTAACGGCAAAGCAGTTATAAGTGACTCAGAATTGTGCGCAGTTGCGTATACGGCACACGACTTCCCTGAAGGCATTCACCTTCAGCGAGCGCGATGTCGATCACACAACGCGGTTCGAATTCGACCCTCGATCAACGGCTGGGCCATCGCCGCACACGCGTCGAATAAAAAGCAAGGGACAAGTCCTTACTTACTAACAACTCCTCTATCATTTTTCATTGCTGAAAATCCTGGCTCTGCCATTGATACCATCAAAATATGAACTGCTCTATATATTCTAATATTCTAATATAAGGATGATAACTTAAAATATATGAATTGCTTCCAACATGTATTTATTACAAAAAATTGAAATAGAACAATCAATAATTGTTAAGTTAAATAAATAAAGTTATAATAATAATAATAATAATAAAATTCTAATCAAGAAAGTAATAGGACTTTTCAAATCGCAAAAAAAATCGCAGCCTTTGCGATTTGCTCATCGCTTTGTTTCAAATTGCGATTTCGATTTGAAATCGATTAATGGCCAGGGTGAACGGCGGCGTGGTGTTTTCTGCAAATATGGCCGACTGTGAGGGCGGGCACAAGCCGGCGTGAGTAGGTTAAACGTTGAGTTTTATAAGGGCACCACGGGGTGACCAGCCCCTCCCCACCCAGCCCTACC